>OY292389.1:26268500-26873666 GCA_958496215.1 Verbena officinalis
TGCAACGCTACTTCCGTTTAATTTCTCTTGTGTAAAATTTGGCAGAAGCTTTGCAACATCATGGCCTTCAGGCATTTCACACATGCAGGTTAAGATAGTCGAAGTCAATTCAGCATCAAGACGAACACCCAAGTCCGACATTTTCTGAAGCAAATTGATTATTTCTTCTGTTTTGCCTTTTCCACTGAAGCCCTTCAATAAAGAATCATAAACAGCAATATCAAGTGGAAAACCAGACGCTTCCATCCTTTCAAATAACCTTTTAGCCTCTTCCATCATTCCTAATACCGAAAACCTGCTAATCAACATTGAATATGTCATTGCATCGGGCCTTAGACCTCTGTTCTGCATATCAAGAAGTAATTCATTGGCAGACTGAATATCCCCTGCCCTAATAGTGCATTCAATAATAATGTTGTATGAGACAACATCAGGCTTGCAACTGCCATTGATCATATCTCTAAACAGAGCTCTTGCTTGCTCTGAGCTACTCTCCCTAGATAAGGCATCCATCAATATGCAGTAGTCAAACGAGGTCGGACTAGGACCATACTTTCTCATATTAGTAAAAATACCTTTTGCAATGTTTAGCAAGCTATTTCTGCATAGCCCATCTATAAAAGCACTATAAAATTTCGAGTCTGGAACAAATCCCAGATTTAGAAACTCCTTCCAGAGGTTTATAGCTTTCTTAACGTCTCCTGCTTTTAGATAAGCTCCGATTATCACAGTATACGGCGCAACATTGATTAGTTTCTTGTTTCCAAGCATCTCATGAGTAATTTTTTCAGCCCTTTTAAGATTGCCTTCCTTGCACAAGCCTTGGACTACAGTACCAATAGTCCAAGAATCAGGCTCAACAGAGCTTTCATTCAACTGCATTGAATCAAAAAGTTTCATGGCACTGTCGACTTTCCCGTTGTCACACAAGCCTCTCAATACAGTATTGTAAGTAACGATATCAGGCTTTTTATCCTTCTTCACCATCATTTCAAGAATCTTGAAAGCATCATCTAGAAGTCCTGTTTTACATAATCCATGAATCAGAACATTGTATGTTACATTGCTTGGTTCTTCACCCTTTTCCAGCATGAAATTAAACAACTCCACTGCTTTATCAGTCATCCCGTTTTGGCATAGCCCTCCAATCATACCTGTGAATGTTACAACATCGGGACGGATCCCACTTTTTATCATGTCATTGAAAAATTGCTTTGCTTCTTTCAATTTCCCCTTCTTGCAGAGCGCGCGTATCAAACAGGAATAAGATACTATATCTGGAGAAAGTCCTTTGCCCAACATCTCATTCAGAAGTTCTTTTGCTCTTTTAACATTTCCTTTCCTGCAAAATCCATTTATAATTGTGCCATAGGAAAAAACATCTGGTTCCAACATCATCATCCTCATCTCGTCCAACAATCCCACTGCTTCATCAACACGCCCCGTCACAAAATGAGCATCAATCAAGATGTTATATGTGATCAGATCAGGAATAATATTTGCAGACTCCATCTTTTTCTTCAAACTTATAGCTTTCTTCAGTTTCTTAATCCGGCAAAATCCCTTTATTACGGTATTGAAACTAACTCTATCTGGGGACACCAAATTTTTATCCATTTCATATAGGAATGCCTCAGCTTTAACAGGCAAACCTTTACAACAAAAACTATTCAATATGATATTCACGACATATGTGTTAATGGTGTACCCAAGCTTTACCATCATTGCAATTGCTGCCACAGCCAATTGGGGCATACTAAAATGCACCAAGCACTGAACCAAAGCGGCCAAGGACAAATATTTTGGTAAAATCCCAGCATTTGTCATTTTCTTGTAAACACTGAAAGCCAGTTCGTACTCTTTGTTCTTGGCAAGGGTTTGCAAAAGAAGATTGCTGCTCGTTGGCTCCAGGGGAATGAAGCCCTTATCCATGGATTGCTCAAAAATAGAATAAGCATTCCTGAAATCGACAAGGGAATTGGTGTTTTGACATAAATGTGTTATTTGGGCTTCTACACTGTCTAAATCTGGAGTTGCTAAATTGGGAATGGGGTTTGAGTGTGGATTTGAAGTGAAAATATTGACTAAGCTGAGATTTCGAGATGGACAATGCAAGTATGGGTTGAATAACAGGTTCTTTCTGGTCACTGTTAAAGCCATAACCGTGATAATGTAACCTGAATAGTATGTTACCCGGTTGCTGACTTGCTGTTCAATAATCAAATATAATAAGGATTAACAACATCTTCAAAAACATATACACGTAAAAACCTGCGAATTCATATACAAACTGTTGCTGAAAGGCGCGGAGGACATATCAACTGTTTGATGAAACGCAACAGTGGAGAAAATAAAAGAAGGAGAGATGAAAGGCAGTAAGTTTTGACGAGTCCACTGAAGATGAAACTATTTGTCGATTAGGGTTAGTGTAGCTCGTCAACTGAAGAAAAAACGGGAAGTGGGAGTTAATTGAATTAACGGGGGCATAAATTTATAGATAAACTTTAATCTATGAAGCAGCACTCAAGAAAAAGTCCATCAAACTGGAAAGTATTTTTCCTTCTTTTTTCCTTTTTTTTCTCGTTAATAGAAATTTGTGAAGATACTGAAGCAATTCGGAAAAAGAAAAAGAGAAGAAGAGGAAAGAGAGGCTCGGCCCTTACCTGAGCGGCGAAGAACAGCGTCGGAACGACGGCGCTGGGTTTTCCGGCACAACTACCTGCAGTGGCGACACCCCCTCGTCGGAGAAGGAAAGATTTTAGCAAAAAATAAATAAAATCGAAAATCGAAGAAGAAGAGAGAGGGGGAGGAGAAGCTCACCTGACCGTTAACGGAAATTGGCAGCGGCGCGGACGGTAGTCGGACGGTGGTGGGCGGGACGGCCGGCGGAGAAGGACGGTGGTGGTGGGCTGAAATTCTGATTTTGAAACTGAAAGTTTAGGGCCGAAAATTTATTTCTGATTTCTGGTGGTGGCCGTAAATCGTAATAGGTTTTGAACTTTATTTTGGTATAATTGCAATGTTTTATTTTTATTAAGGGTATAAAAGTAATTTAATAATTAAAAATATATACCTACTTAAACTTATTTTAAGTCTATTAACAACCCAGCCCAAATCCATCTCCAGTCCATTGCTCTCTAAGCCCTTTTAAATCCAACCCGTTAAAAGCCCAATTAAATAAAGTCAGCCCAACCCAACCCAAAACTGTTGGGCTGGGTTAAGCCGACTGGGCTTAGCCCATTTTGACAGCCCTAAGATAAAGCATATTTTGACCTCGAGGTTAAAAACCGGAAAACCGAACTTGAATAAAATCTGATTTTGTTCTAACGTAAATTTACAAAAAAAATATTGGGACCTTCTTCTGTTACGGCGCACACACAGCAGCGGGCGGCGAGCATCAGGCGAGGACGCGGTGCAGTGCTCCGATGGGGCGACGCAAATGGGCGGCGGCCTGGTGGACCTTCTGTTCCGGCGTTGAGACGACGCAATCTGTTATGACCCAAATTGTTCTAGCGTGCAACCTCTAGGCCAGCTCCGTTCTCCTCTCTTGTCAGACTCGATCACCACAGGTGGTATCAGAACCGTCGATCATCGTACCGGCGGCTTTGATTGGTTGGGAACGATGGCAGAGGGAACTCATGGTTTAGTTGAGCTTCGACGTGAAGTAGAAGCACTAATGGAACAGATGAGGATACATCAGGAAAGAGCTGATGCGAGTAAGGACATAGCTGAGTTGCGTGCGTTAATTGCTGCGAAGCCTGCGATGGCAACTTCAGGCAATAACAATCAACATGATCCAGAGGCGAGTTTTCATGGAGAAGCTCGCCACCATCGCACTGATCGGAGTAGATCTCCAGCGGCGCGCGGGACAACAATTCGGAAATTATCAAATACCGACGCGATGCTCCAGTATTGATTTTATTAAATTTCATGGCGATGGATCTACAGAGCTGAACAATTTTTCGATATTGATGATACACCAAACACAAAATTGATATGGATTATAATTCACGAGAACGCATTTTGTGACCTCTAAGTTGATGATTGCTAGTGAACTGAACTCAAATCAGATTCAAAATTCTATACTACAATTTGGTGCACCAAAATTTCGGCATACCGGATGCGCCGCCACATTCAAGCAAAGGAAAATATTAAACATGTTTAATTTAAATCAAGTCCAAGAAAAACATTGATTGATCGTAGCTACAACACACAAGCTGTTGTAATGGCGATCTATAAGCCCTTGTTGAATTCTTGATTCATTCATTGGCAGCTGGACGTTTTCTGGAGATCGTATTTTGGTGCTGGAAATTATCGTGATCATCGACACCAAGAAGGCCTAGGTTTTTATTGAACTCTATTTCCATGTGAGTATGATCATCTGGATGACCGGTTGCAAGACTTTCTGGAACTGTCCAAGAAATGTCATCTGCCTCACCCAAATCCTCGTCCAGTATTTCCTCCACTGATTTCAGGTTTCTCGACCAATCCGAAGCCCCGTTTCCGTTGCCTTCAAACTGAAAATTTCATTCATAACCGAAATAAGTTATGATACATCATATAATTTTCACAAGAATAATTACGAAACACACCCACTGAGGTTTGCGTCATTCACAAAATCACCCCGAGTTCAATGAATTTCCGTTACCTTGAGGGTGTTTTTTATTACCATCTGCCAAACTTCAGGGTGTTACATACGAATATGACAGTCAATACGACAAAATTTTCTCCTTTCCATATCCATCACTCAATTCACTACTATTAATCAGGGGGGAGTTTGTAATTTCTGAAACCTAAGGGGGGTTTCTGTATTTGAATCAAACCCCAAGGGTAGTTGGCAAATATCCCTTTTATTTTAATCCATATTACAATTGTAGCATGTACTTTTCTAATCTTAGCCACTCACCATACAAATGACATGAAACAGAAGATCAGACTGAAATCATGTTAATCAAACAGAGTGTAACCAATGATTAACCTTGGAAAACTCGGCTATATGATCGGGTTGGGGTTGGGTATGCGGCATTGGGTGAAGAGCTACTTTGACCCCTGTCAGCAATAACCTCCGGTGTTTTGACCCATACGAACCGGATCTATGCGTCGTCATATCACATTTTCGGCACACAACCGCCCGATCCTCCAAGCAAAAGAAGAACCCTAGAGCCTCCTACAGTAAAATGTAAAACCATTAAATTGTTGGACTTTCAGGACATATTCATTTCGTCTTAATGTAAAGTATGGCGAATTACATCTACTATTCATTAGGTTTCTGCCTAATTACGATTTATCCCACTATTTTTGGAAATTACAAAAACTCCCCCAACATTTCACTTTATTACAAAAACTCCCCCAACATTTCACTTTATTACAAAAACTCCTTGAGAGTACGCAAGCCGAAAAATACAAAGGACAAGTCAGTTTTCATAAGTTTTTTTGTAATTAAGTGAAACGTCAGGCTTCTTTTTTGTTATATTTGAAAAGAGAGGGACTAAATTGTAATAAGCTCAAAGTTCAGTAGAAGTAGATGTAATTCGCCCTACAAAATAATCCCATTAAGCCAATCATGTTTAATACAGATGATTTCAGATTTATAAATTCTAGAAAGAAATGCATTCATATTAGGCTCAAAAAAGTTGATTGTGTAAAAGTGATTTTGATATGTTTTCCTGAAAGGATTGCACAATTTGGTAATCTCTCAATATGAAATTTTATCAAATGCTAAATAAGGAACTCCACTAAAATCGCATACCTAAGTAATCGGGAATTGGTTCTTAAGAGTGCCATTAAAAGCGCTATACAAAGACACGCTTTTAACTCTCAAGTGATCTCAACCCTTAACCTTAAGTAAAATGGACAGGCCTGGCAAACATCGCAGATGGGCATAGTGGAGACATGAGAGAGCGGAAGGCGTTGATGGTTGGCGGCGGCAAGCTTGTTTCCGGAGTGGGTTTTGAGGTCACAACCGCCGCACAGCGCCGCCTCGTCGTCGCAGCAAACCACCGTCGCCTCCGCCGTGTGACACACATCGCACTGTATCTTCATCCTTGCTTGCAAATTTCTTCAGGTTTTTTCCAAAACAGAGCTAGAGTTGTTTGTTTATTTGTTTTCGTTATGTAATGATTTTAATTATGAGCCAAGTGGGAGACACTGCCAACCGCCAAGTTTTATAGAAGGGACGAAAGCTGCAGGTGGCGGAGCACCGATACAAATAATACTGCCAATCTCTTGTTAAGTCGAATTATAATATTCGGACACCAAGTCATTCGAACAATCAGATTTTACTTGATTTTCTTGAAACTCAAAAAACAGAAAATGCATGCATGTGACATCTTACTAGCTTACATTTCTTCCAAGAGAAGCAATTTTACCCTCCCTACACGATGCATGTGACAGCCTCCATAAGTAAAGTGCTAAGCAGGCGCCGATTTCAACAATCCTCCAGTTGCCGGACACGTTTTTATTTCAGGCCAGCTTCTACGTTGTATCTCCGTCACAACTTGGTTTTCCAATAACTAATAGTATCAATAAATTAATGTCCTGTATATTGTAGCCAAGAAAACATAGCTAGAGATCCAATAACTAATTGTATCAATAAATTGTGCTATATTGTACATAACCAAGAAAACATAGAGAAATAGTGAAATACCACAAATCACCACATATAATACGAAATATTTCCATCCAGTTTTTATATTAAATTAATTTTTAATTATATTTTGAAAAATTAAATAAAGTTTATTTAATTTTCTGGAATTATGATTTTTTTACATTCGCAAAGATTATGACTTGAAATATGGTAAAAATCGATATATCGACCTCACAAAATCCATAATATATCCCTGAATTTTATTATATAAAAGCATAAAATCTTCATTTTATGTATTTTCAGTTCATAATTCACCTAGATCTTCTACTGATTTGAGTGTCGATTTAAGAATTTAGTGCAATTTAGGTTTGAATAGCAAGGGGAAAAGGAATTAAGGGTTTAGGCCATAGTGTTATCATAGCAAATTTACAATGCAGAATCTAGTATTTTATCCTTAATTATAACAAGGGTATTTTAGTCTTTTTAATCGTGCATAGCAAGAAGTAGGCCGTGTGATAATTATTCTATATGATAGGGGGATATTAAGAATAGAAATAAGACATGAGGATAGAGTGAAACTTATGAACCCAAAAAAGTTGTGATATGTATTTGTCATTACTATCTTCTCAATGATGTGGGGAGGGATTGATGATGAGAGATTCAAATTCTAGCACATAGAATCAGGACGGAGCTAGGAATTTTAGCAGAGTACAAAATTAAAATATTGAAAACATAAGTATAATGTGAAATATTCTTTTATAAGTGAAGAGATAAAATTATAATTTTTGAATAAGTAGAAAGATAATTTTAAAATAAATAAATAGTCCAAATCACCAATTATGAGTTGGGGGATAAAATCACTATTTTTATAAAAAATAATAAGCAATTTTTAAAAAATGGAAGGATAAAATTACAAATTTTTTAAATTTCATATACAAAAATAAATTTCAAAAAATTTAGGGGGCGCGGTCGCCCCTATTATAGTAAAAAAAAAAAATCAAATTTAAATGGATATATGATCTACTTTTAATAATGGATGATATTGACGTGTGTGTTTGCTTGCTCGTGTTATGGATGTTTCACATAGGGGTGCACAGTGAGTCGAGTCGGCTTGCGAGTCCGGCGAGTCGAGTTCGCGTTGGCTTGACTCGAATTCGAGTCTTTTTGAGCTCAAGCTTTGGATTAAGTCAAGTCCGAGCCTTTTTCTTATGTGATCGTGGCTCGCGAGCTTTACATAATTTATATGTTATTTTTTATTTTATATATAATACATAATGTTATTAATTTAATTTGTAAAATAAAATTAAAAAAAAAACAAAAGTAATGTAAACTTAAATCCCACTTCATTCTTCCCGTAACTCCCATTTCACTCTCTCAAACCCTAGCCGCCCACCACCCACCACCCACCACTCACTACCCACGGCCACCACCAACCCCTCGCTGCCCGCCGCCGACCACCACCAGCCCCTCGCCGTCCATCACCTCCAACCCCTCGCCGTCCAGCCCCTTTCCGCCCACCAGCCACTCACATTTGCTGCTTATCGCCCAACACCACCAGTACCTCGCCGTCTACGGTCCACCACCTCAGCGCCGCGCCTCTCCCAACAGCCGACAACCACTCTCCGCCCACCTGTCACCAGCCACCGTCAACCACCCACAACGCCTACCAGGCCACCAGCCGAAGGCCGAAGCTCCGCCTCCTCCAGCGCCCCGTACGGTCGAAGCTCCGCTCCCTCCAGCGCCCCCGCATACAGTCGAAGCTCCAGCGAAGGTATTTTTTTATTTATTTTTTACACGTCTCTTAAACGCAAATTCTGGATAAGTAATTTAGAATCCTCAGTGAGAATGTTTGACGGAAGTTTTCGGCTTGAATGTTGTTTGTTTTGTTTTCTAGGAATTAACTATTATCTTTCTGTTATCTAGTTTGTATCTAGCTTTTGTGTTCCATGATTTCTCAACTTAAATCTTCTGTTGTTGGTGAACTATTTCTTTTCTGTTGAAGGAAATGGATTATGAATTATGACCGATTATATTATACTGAGTTACTGACTGAGAATCTAACAGAAGTGTATCAAAGTGAATATGTGAAATTCTGATTGATTCTTTTCATATTCTCCTGTTGATTTTTTCTTGAACTATTTCATGTATTTGACTAACTAATTCCTATATGATTATTTCCAGGCAACTTTTGTTCAAATCAAAGTTACCAGTAAGGAACAACTCAAACATAGGCGACACTAATTGTAAGATTATTGCATATAGTAATTATCTAACTGGTTTGCAGAAACACTTGACAACATGCCCTTTATAATTGACTTGCAGGGATTCAAGGAAGGAGGGAAGGACCGAAGATGTTAATTGATGGTGGCTTGAAGCTTCGAATTGCCAACATCACATTTATGTTTTGTTTATATTTCAAATTTATGAACTCTTTTTGTTTTGGCATGAATGTTAAAATGCTTGAAAGCTACTTAAATTGTCAGAAATTGAATGTGGATTATGGTTTGGATTAGCTTTTTGGACATAAATGGGTTTTTTGTCATGATTTAGAATGAACATGCTTATTTGTTTTGAAATATTCTTGTGGATCTTTTTTAAATTGAACAAGGCTTGAGCTTGAGCAAAAACTGACATAATCAAGCAGCTTGACAAGCTCAAGCTCAAAAATCCAGGTTTGTCAATCTCAAGCTCAAGCTCAAGCCTTGTTCATTTGTGTCAAGCTCAAGCTCAAGCCTAATATTTTAGGGCAAACTCGGCTCGTGTGCACCCCTAGTTCCACGGCCATAAGCTTTACGTATTTGGTTTCCTTTCAGATGTAAAAATATTTTTATTTTATTTAGACTCACCAAGTTTAATAAATTACAATTAATAATCTTCTTACTCAAAAAACTACAAATATACCACTAAGAGTTATTAAAATTACAAACTGCTCCTAACGCTTTAGGGTTCCGCCGTTCCGTTAAAATTTTAACGGAATAATATTCTAAAATAATTGTAACCCTACAAATTTTATTTTACAAAAAATTACATGCAACTCCATATTAAATTAATATATTACAAATCGCATCCAAAAAAGAAATTTATAAAACATGCTACAAAAAATATAAGGATATTTTTCATTTGAAGTCAATTTTGTTTATGTAAACAAATTAAATTCTAACGGAACCCTAATGCGAAATGACAAGTTGTAATTTTAGTAACTCTCGATGAATGTATGTAATTTTTTTAGCAAGACAAAGATTACCAACTGTAATTTAGTTAACTCGAAGGATTGAAATGTAAATAACCCTAATATACTAATTACTCCAGTCTGAATTAATCTTTTCAAGCCATGACACCTGCGAGCCGAGTTCCAAATAAGTTGTTTTCAAGGACGGAAACCGGATTTTTAGTAAAGGAGACGAGATTAATGAAATAAAGTTATTATTATATAGTTTGTAATTTAATTATTTTATGGCATTTATATAGTTCACTTAATTATTATTTTTATTTCAGTTTGAATGATATTAACATGTTTACTTTAACATATATATTTCTGTTTTTTTTAATCATAATCATAATACTATTTTATTCTATTCAAATTTTCCTTATTTGATTTTGTTTTGTTGTAGTTAAGAAAATATTATTATTTTAATTTGAACTAACGTTGTAACTAATATATCTATCAGTTATCTTTCTTTTTGGATAAGAATTAATGTGTATTTATATATTTATTGACATAATAAAATAAAATTTAATAAAATTATCTATATATACGCTTAGATATATATTTTCAAGTTTTCTGATAATATTAATAAAATCATCTATATGTACGCTTAGATATATATTTTCAAGTTTTCTTAATTATATAATATTAATTTGTAATAATTTTAGTTTTGGATAATAGAATAGAATATTGATACTGGCGAAGATGGTGAGATCGTGAGAAAAGTAGCGGTGCACAGATCGATGCAAATAATAAAGAATCCAATAATATAAATTATTCAATTTTAATTTATTCAACTTGAGTAATGATTGGTTGACTTTTAATAACATCTTTATTCTCACGCTGGGACAGAACCAAGAATTTTCGAAAGAGGGGACGAGATTAAAATATATACGTAGTATGAAATTTTTTAATTGGTTAGGGGGTAAAATTATAATTTTTTGATAAATGAAGGGAGCAAAATCATAATTTTTTTTAATTTTGTATATAAAATAGAATTTCCAAAAAATTTAAGGGCAATCCTGGATATTGATTCTGCCGCTGCTCTCGCACTTCACATTTTAAAAGATCTTCATTTTTAGAGTATATATTTTTTTTGTGTGAATCACCAGTTTGGTAATCTATATTAAAAATTATTAATTCGATTCCAAATTTAATCACAGTTAAAATTGCTCATCTTTCTAGTGAATGTGCCTAGTAGAGAATCTAGAGATCGAACTTGAGAGTCTTCTCCAAAATAATAGAACAAAAGTTATACTAATTATTATAACTTTGGAAAAGTAGTAGGGCATGAATATGATAATGTAATTTTTTAACCTTTTTGAAATATTTAAATCTTTTTTCTGGACTCTCATTCTATTCTCAAACTCTCCAATGGCTTCCGTTACAAGCACAGCACACAGTTCCTCCTCCTAGGCTGTATCCTCTCACTCCAAATAAACAACCCCTCTTTACGTTTCCTCTTCCTCTCTCTCTCTCTCTAGATTCTCCGAATTGTTCGTTTCCATGGACCCGAAGCTGCATCGGCGTTTCACTCTGGGCAGGCAGTCAGCCGGAGCCGCCGAAAACGACGTTGTTCTTGACAACGACGCCTCGGGAAGTCTCGAGGAAGACATGGATTCTGGAGTCAGGTTAATGTACTTGGCGAACGAGGGAGATTTGGAGGGGATTCAGGAGCTGCTAGATTCCGGCGCAGGCGTCAATTTCAGAGATATCGATGGCCGCACTGCCTTACATGTGGCCTCTTGCCAGGGACGGACCGACGTAATTGACCTGCTCCTACGCAGCGGCGCTGAAGTCGACATCGAGGATCGCTGGGGTAGTACGGTATGTGTTCAGTTTACACTCTTTTATAATTGAAGATGTGTAGTGATTGGTGAATATTGTGTGATTGTGTCTGATATGAATGGTCAATGGAGAATGTAAGACATTTTTCTGAAGTGTTTTTTACTTGCGATTTTATTGATTAGTTCTTTGGGAGGAGAGAAATGTGAAGAGAATTGAGTTTCAATTTTATTGTGTTGTCAAAACATGATTTTTTTTGTCTTTTGCTCTATTTATTTCTTGTGATTCCATCAACTGAAATTTCTTTGCAGTAATGGGTTAATTTTGTTGGGGCCGTGGAATAATTGATGATTACACTGTACCACTGTAGTAAGACATCTGTTGGAGATATCGCTAGTATCTTATAATGAAACAAATGAGAGTTCAATTAGACAGAGCTTTTCTTGTTGGAGAGATATGTCTATGACTAGTATCTTATGAGATGAGATGTTGTTACATATATGTGCCATCTTGTTATGCAGTCATTTTTATACTGTTACTTTGAGCTATGAATGTGTACTGTAATGACAATGTTTAATTGAATAGCCTCTTGCAGATGCAATATACTACAAAAACAATGATGTGATTAAGCTTTTGGAGGCACATGGTGCAAAACCCGCAGTAAGTGTTACACGCCTTTAAATTCATGAAAATGCTGCCTGATGCTCCTCCTCCCCCTTTTCAACTGATTTTGCATATTTTTTGCTTGTATATCTACTTTGTCATATTGTAAGCATCATATCTTTTTGTATGCTTTGTGTTAGACGGCTCCCATGCATGTCCAAAATGTTCGTGAAGTTCCAGAGTATGAAATTGATGCAAGAGAGCTAGACTTTACCAACAGTGTGGATATAACAAAGGTAAACTTGTTAAATCCTTCTTCAACATCTCACTTTAATTTTACAAACGGCAGCTCTCTAAATGTTTCACCCCTTTTTTTAGAAGTCCTTGTTAATGCTTGCAGATGGAATAATATGTAGTATAACTATTTCCATACCATGAAGTTTATAAAAATCTAGAAAGTTATTGTGAGTTTAGTCAAAGTAGAAAGATTGTGTTGACTATAATTAATTACATAACTGTTTACACAATATGCTACAGGGAACATTTTGCATTGCCTCATGGCGTGGGATTCAGGTTGCTGTTAAGAAACTTGGTGAGGAATTTTTCATCGACGAGGAGAAAGTGTGGGTTGTTCATATGTAGCAGAGGAATTTTTATTCTGTTGATTCCATATCCTCTTTCTTTATGCTTTTAATCAGCAATTCTGCTTATTTACTGTGTGGGATGTTGATTTTCAGAAAGGCATTCAGGGATGAGCTCACTCTACTTCAGAAGATGCGCCATCCAAATGTTGTCCAATTTCTTGGTGCTGTGACACAAAGTACTCCTATGATGATTGTTACTGAATACCTCCCAAAGGTGTCCCTATGTTTTGCTTTATGCTTAATGTTAAGTGTTGTAGTCTTCTGGTTGTGATTTTTACAGTTTCTATTTCTTGTTTCTATGAATTAAGAAAATAATAAAGCATATTAGTCTTGTCCTACGAAAATAAAATTTTAGCGTTTGACCTGGTTATGTAAGGGGAAACTCATTTCACATAAAGCTTTGGAGTGTCATTAATTTCATTGCCAGCCAAATTCTATTACATGTCACTGTTCTGAAGGCAGTAAGCTCATGTCGCTAATTTCCTTGAAGTAGGCAATTCTTATACATAAACCATAATTAATTTCATTCTATGCAGGGAGACTTTGGTGCATACTTGAAAAAAAGAGGTGCTTTGAAGCTGACAACAGCCATAAAGTTTGCCCTGGATATTGCGAGGTTAGATTGTCATATTGTCATGCTAATCTTGGCTACAAATTTTAGTGTCATGTGCGTTGATTAGCATCTAATTATTTCCACTTGTAAGAAAAGTTAATGTCTTAGTTCTGTATCAATAATTCATTCTTTGTCTCTCTGGTAAATGTAATTTTACGGATTTTTACATATACAAATGGACCAAGTGTATCATCACCAATTTCAGCTTATGTAAAAACATATTAAAAGAAAGGTCGAGTATACATCAATTCATGAAGAGTGAAAACCTTGTATCCTAACTTACAGAAAATGTTTATCGGTGGGATCTTGTTGCCTTCATCTTCTTGTATCTTTTAACTGCAGGGGAATGAACTACTTGCATGAGCATAAGCCTGAAGCAATAATACATCGAGATCTTGAACCTTCGTATGTACTCTCATGTTTCCTTCTTCTCCATATCAATTTCACTAGTTCTTCTTGAAGTAAATCTATTTTTATGCAAATTACTAAAACATAGTAGAATATCTGGGAGTTGTCCTGATATAATGAGAATTATGCCAGAAACATATTGCGTGATGATTCTGGTCATCTCAAAGTTGCAGACTTTGGGCTAAGCAAGATTATGAAAGTTGCCAAAACAGTTAAAGAAGACAAGCCTGTGTCTTGCCAACAGACTTCTTGTAAGTCACTAATTATTTGGGAGCTCCGTGTTTTGTCTAAATAATTACATGTGATTCAATTATGGGTTATATTGTTAGATCATGTAAACCCTTAAATTTTCTGAATACAGGGATGCTGAAAATGTGTGTAGACTATTATTTTAAAACTAAATAAGTGCTCCAGTTTGTTTGAAATATGTCAAATGACCTTTGTTTTCAAACTCAGGGCGATATGTAGCTCCAGAAGTTTTCAGAAATGAGGAATATGATACTAAAGTGGACGTGTTTTCATTTGCATTGATATTACAGGAGGTAAATGCTTCTGTCTAACCTTTTACTTGTTCTCTCTTGTGCATAGAGGTTTCTAAAGGCTCACACTTTGTTGCTAGTATGATCACAACATGGAGTTATATGTGCAACCATATTGGTTTTAATCATCTCCCCACATATATTCAGATATGCAGTTATTTCTACTTTTGGTTTTGTCATATTTTTGCAATAAGCAATGTATAATTTTTCAACTTCTGTAAACTCGTATTGTATGCGATTCAAAATATTCTTTAGGTTAGTATATTCTTTCTCTAGAGAAATTCCCACATCAGTTTCTTTATAAGAATATGAAGTCATACATTTTGTAAAAGGATGAGTTGATGTGTGAGTGAATAAAACAGTGGAATCTCAAGCATACATGATTCCCTAAGTTAGGCAGCATTAATAGTCCCCACAGTAAATTCCACTGTGCTTTTTATTGTGTCAGGAGAAGTATGCTTGAAAGTGGTCCTCAGAAATGATGTGGTAGAGTGAAAGAAAAGTGAATTCTCTGTTTATGGTTGTTTGCGAAGAAAATCGTTTTTCTATTCATGTTTCCACGCAAACTTAAAAGAGAAATTATTGAAGCAGCATCGTAATGTCGTACTTAACATCAGCTTTTGCATGATCTCTCGTTCATTTAGTATTTTGATTAACAGATGATTGAAGGCTGTCCACCATTTCCTAAAAGGAAAGAAATTGATGTTGCTAAAGCATATGTTGCCAATGAGCGCCCTCCTTTTGAAGCTCCACTGAAGCATTATGCTTATGGACTGAGACAGTAAGCCTCCGCAAATCCCTTAGTAATTATTTTCCAGTTTGTAGTGCGAATTCCGTAAGGCTCATTTGGCTTCTTAACAGGTTAATAGAGCATTGTTGGGATGAGAAACCATCAAAGAGACCTACATTCAGAGAAATTATTATAAAATTAGATGAAATATACAAGCATGTTGTTCATAAAAGACGGTGGAAGGTAAAAAACAATCTCTCTTTCTTAGTTTAACAAGCGTTTGAGCACATCTACTTGGATTCTTTAACTTTGTTTGGTTCATTTTCTGCAGACAAAAGCACTTAAATATCTCCACAAGTTCGAGTCAATCCTCAAGTTGGAAAATTCTGTTTCAAAGAACAATTCGTCGCGCTCAACTATTAGATAAGTGATTAATTATTTGAAAGATGGCCACTACTACTACTCTTTAAGAAAGATATGATTCGGCCATCATTGTTTTCGTTTTAAATATCATCTCGAAAGAGCACAATTATTTCTTGGAAGTGTTGTGTCGACTGAGATTGATGTATGTAAGCGTACAATTAGTCATCTCTACCTGGAAATGTTGTTAGGATCTGGCACCACTCTTGAACTGATGGAAGAAGATAATGAACAGTAGAGAGAAAATAACACAAGCTAGGGTTTCGTTTTTTTGCTTAGTCAAACTTTGACTAAGATTGTTCCACTATATTAATAGTAAAAGAAGATACAAAAAAAAAAAGTAGAATAATTACAGGTTGAACCGCCATAGAGTTCCATAATTAACAGTACACTAAATATTACATTAGGTTCCACAACCTAACAAATTTGTGTGTTGTCATTTCACATGTTGAATGAATATCTCAGAGACGGTTAAATCTAATAAGTAAAAGGACACTAGTCGATCCTACCCAGTTGGGTAGGTAGGTGCCAACTTCATTGTGACTGTACTAATATAATAAAGTGAAATCATGATATTATCGCGTATGATCTGATGGTTAGTTACAAATATAGATGGACACTAATACCCAACTAGGTAGCATCGGCTAACCCAGAAAAAAGATAAAAATCAGAGGCCAAATCCAATTCCTTTATGATGGCCCATTTTGGCTACAATATCTCACCCCTCATACCCAAAACACAACAAGGTCTAGCCTCAGCAAATTCCAGTTACTGAACTAATATGTGATCTCATCACTCTCAAGTCTCAACATTTAAGACACCTATAATGCTTCGTGAGTTGCAACCCAGATATCATAAGAATTTTCCACAAAAAAAATTGAGAAGTATACCAAAAATCAAACAAATGCACACATCTAAGGACCTTTTCCAATAAACTGGTGCAGGCCCAGCACATGAAGTAACACACACCATCAGCTTAGCCTGACTTCACCTTATTAGACCGAGTCGACTTCGGATTAAGAGTAGTCGGCTTATCACAACCCTTAACCAAATCAACCTCATTAGTTTCACTCTCTTTACCAATTAAAACCTTATTCTTCTTGATTTCATCACCCTCATCAATCTCACCACCTTTACCAATTAAAACCTTCTTCTTCTTGTTTTCATTAAAACTATTATAGAATTCCAACACCTTCGGATGCGCCTTGATTCTATCGATCTCCAGATTTCCCGTCAAACAAAGCCCATCCAAAGATTCGACACGTGAAAGCGCAACATACACCATTCCATAGTCAAAAACTCTCGACAAATCCGTTACTAGCTTCTTGAGAGTCATTCCTTGACATTTATGAATACTCAAACCCCAAGATAAAATCAAAGGAACTTGTTTCCTCCTAGCAACAACTTTGTCTCCATCCGTAACATCCCACGTTTCCGGTTCAACCACTAATTCCAAACCCGAGTCGAATTTCACCAAAGGCAAGAAACTCCCATGGCTACACATGTCGGAAACCCCATATTGCTTGTCGGAAACTTTGTACAGTTCCAAAACCGTCCCTGTTGCCCCGTTCACGAGCTTTTTCCACGGGTTTATATTTTTCACGAGCATAACCCTAGCACCAACACAAAGCTCGAGCTCGTCTTGTGCTATCCCACTCTTGAGCTGCCTCATCCACTGCTTGTCTCCCGAGTCTTGAGCCGTATAGACATAGATTTCTTGATTTAAGCTCTTCAATTTCTCCTTATTGACCCTATTCACATCATCAATCATCGGGTAGAGGCGGACAGCTTCTGGGTCCGGCTCTAACCCAGAGCAACATCCTTCTAGAAGCTTCAAATCAGCGGGATTGATCTTCCCTTCTCTTATTACCTGAAGCAACTGGACCAGAAGAGCCTCCGACTGTCTGAAAACCGTTGTGAGCACAATCTGTAGTTCAAAGCTTTCGTTCCAACAATCAGCTTCAAAAGCATATACTTTTTCATCTTTCTTCCCTTTCTTGCCTATCGGTGGTAACTGAAGGAAATCTCCACTTACAATTAATTGTATTCCACCCCAAATTTCTGCTCTGTCTCTCACTGTACGTGCGATGCATGCAAGACATTCAAAAAAACGGTAATGTACCATGCTTATTTCATCAATAAATAATACCTTAACATTCCTCCATCTTCTAAGGGCCCTTTTATCTGAATGAACCCTTTTGATTAAACTCTCCTGATCCACATCACCAAGACCAACACCGGCAAACGAATGAAGGGTTTGCCCGTTAAGGGCACACGCAGAAACCGCAGTTGAGGCTGTGACATAGATCTTGGACCTTCCATGGATTTTCTTTAGTTTCTTGATTAAATGCTCAACTAGAAAAGTTTTTCCAGTCCCAGCTGATCCCGAGATGAAAACAGATTGCCCATTGCAAGCAGCATCCAGGACTTCTTGTTGTTCATCAGTCCATTTGATTTTAGGCTTTTTTGGGGTTTTGAAAAAACTTCCACCGTATTTCTTTTTGCCCTTGAAAAAATTGTACTTATTCCAGCCTTTCTTTTCAACAGGAGCAGCTTGAGAACTAAAGTGACGGCTCACAGATATGGCAAATGATAACAATTTCATAGTTACCTCACAGTCCAACTAAGAAATTTCGAGATTCCGTCCTCCAGATTCCAAATCAAATTCTTTCTAACGCAAACATACTAAATATACCCAGGGCAGACAGGAAAGCAAAATTATAACTTTTCTTCTTCAGAATCATCACTATTTCAGCAAATAATCGAGTTGAAAAGAACTTAAGAAGATTCTAACTTACAGCAACGCAGTATTCTATCTGAACCGCCACCAAAAGCTTCTTGAAAATGGCTGGCAAAAAGGATATTGTGGAGCTACAAAAGGGGGAAGAATCGGCCAACTAAAACGTGGGATTAGTTTTAAGGCGCTGCAGTTTTGCATTTGGTAATCAGATTTTGGTTTGAGAAACAGAGGAATCCGGAAATGATATTAAGCCCAGGTTTGTATGACCCAATATGCTTTTGGGCTTTATTTAATGAAATTGTATTGGGCTCCAGATGGGCCAGTTAGCTCTTCAAATCAAGGGAGCAATTCAGCAAAGTTTGGATACTAATATTTAATTGGGAAAATCTCATTTTTGGTACTACATCTTTGTCCTAATACAATTTTGGTATCAATTTTTTCGGGCTTTTTAATTTTGGTACCGTATCTAATAATTCGTTTCAATTTATATATTTTTGGACCTGACAATTAGTTGATAGCGGAAAAAATCATGTACCAGTTTATGAAATGGCCAGAATTTTGTATTAATATGGTCAGTTTTATTTTGTTGACATGAAGGTTAAAATTTCTTCCAAAAAAGAAAAAAAACATGAAGGTTAAAATTGATTGAAAAATTGTCAGTTTTTTCATGTTTAAAAGCAGGTTAATAATGGTTAAAACATGATCATAGGTGCTTTATTCTTGAAAAGCTACCTTTTCGAGAAGTTGAGAAGCTGTTATGTGGTTTCAAGAATTGAGATAAAAAATATTTATGTCAAGTAATTGTTATGCTGGAAAAAGAATTTGAGATTACAAAAAAATGAATGAAAAAAGATAATTTTACTATTTTTTTTAACTTTGGGAAAAAGCTGAAAGCTGCAATTTTACCACCCCTGCTGTATAAAATGGCACAGAAGAAGAGGAGGAAAAAATTAACCCATTTTCCTCCAAAAATTGTCTCGTTAATAAGATTTAACGGCCATGTGCGAGGCACATGACTTTTTATGTTATCAACTGACGGCAGATCCCAAAAGTACATAAATTGAAACGAATTTTTAGATACGGTACCAAAATTAATAAGTCCTACTTATTTGGTACAAAAATTGTATTAGGGTAAAGATATAGTATCAAAAATAAAATTTTCTCTATTTAATTTACGATTAATTACATTAGGACCCCAATAAATTTTGCTAAGTTACAAAGTTGTGACTCTCTTAGTCAAAATACTATGATTACACCCCATAAAATTTTCATAATTACAAAAAATTTATTTTTAAGGTTTTGTTTGGGTTCCGTTAAAATTTTAACGGAATATTCCTATCGGTATTCTAAAAATTAGGTGTTGCTTGTAATTATGAAACTCCTATTGGCAGACAAAAAAAAAAAATCCTATAAAATATAAATGTAATTACTGTAATATTTTGACTAAGAGTTTCACAACTTGTAATTTTAGCATATTTTTTTGGGGTCCAAATATAATTTCTAATATTTAGGATAACTACACTTGCATACCTTGGGATTTGACTAATCATCCAAACATTTCTCCAGATTTGGGAATTACAAAAAATTTCCTATCAAATAATTTTTATTACGTACATTTATTTAGTGATTGTACGAATTTTGGAGATATTTATTTAAAAAGTCTAAATTTATTTATGCTTTTTTTAAAAAAATTTCAGAGATACTGAAAGATTTTTTTTTCAATTCATGTTCTCGAATTCAAGATATATTACTATACTATTATATTTACAAAACCTCTCAAATATCCTTTATATTTAGCTCTTTCCGAAGTTGGATTTGGACTCCAGATTCAAAACCAAGTTTTTGTTTTATATTGATTATTTGATTTTATTGTATGTCCTTTGGGTGAAAATACCTAGGAAATTATATGTTGGTAGAGGTAAGCCGATAATTCTGGCATGAGTCGGGTTCATGAACACCCGCTCTCATAAACTATTAATAATAAAATAATGGTGTACGAGAGCGGGTGTTCATACACCCGGCTTATACAAAAAAAATTCGAGGTAATGTATATAAAGTAAAAGTATTTTTTTGATAATTATATTTACACCTCTCAACTTATGGAAAAATACAGTAAGATTTCCTCTACTATTGAAAATTACAGAGACACCCATAAACTATGGTTCTATCTCACACTTAGGTCATTCCGTTAGTCATTTTCTTATTTTCTAGTATATGCTAATATTTTACTAACTGAACAACAACTTAATCATTTCGTTCATTACATGTATATATAACAAATACTATAACAAAAATGTTATGGGTAATTTAGTCATTTACAACTTTTTGTTTTGTTTTGTTTTTTAGGTTTTTGTTAGCGTTAGAGGATCTATCTATAATTTTCAATAGTTGAGAGACTGTTGCTGTATTTATCTCTAAGTCGAAAGAGTGTAAGTGTAATTATTTGTATTTTTTTAGGAATGACACATTTTATTATATGTACTTTTGACGTATGTGTATGTTCCATTAATTAGTGAATATAATATACAGATAAAGATACGGTAATACGGTCCACACGAACAATGTTGACACATATATTTTTCAATATTTTGCTCTAAAAAAATTGTCCGATAAAAATACTGTGTGTTTTCGAACACGTACAACACAACACATAAAAATTTAATTTTTTTAGAAGTTTTCGTTGTTGGTGTTCTCATACCAAGTTTCCGGTGGTACTATTGTTTTCAAAATGGTATATTATGAAACGGGAGTTGTTATTTGTGCTCCTCAATTGTTATTCACACTCCAAATTTATTACTACTTGACAAAAATATCCCTCCTAAGTTTTCTTCTTTCTATGATTTCTTAATAAATGATTACAACCTATTTATTTTATACTCTTTTTCTTATTTAATATATGATTTGTGATTTTCTCTTTCCAAATAAAAATCAAATTCTTTATTGATTTTCGGAATTTTGTAGAGTTTAAGAGATATAATTTATATATTTATTAGTTTCTTTTTTGGTCAGTATATCTATATAAGTTTGTATTCTCCATTTAATTTCTTTTGGAAATTATTTGTTAAAGTGTAAAATATTAAAAGTTAATTCATTAAAATTTATTTTGTTTTTCTTAAATAATATAGATAATTGTGTTAGGAGAATTGATATTTATACTTCATAAAATACTCATTATCCTATAATATCCTAATTGTATTTTTATTAATTCTAAAAAGAACCCAATAGTATATTTATCCTATCTTAATTAATCTAACAAAATTAAAAGAAAATGATAAAATCTTTGAATTTATAGAAAAAGAAAAAGTTAGAAATACTCACAAAGCTGTAAAAGAATAACAAGTTAACATTAAAGAAGGAGGGATACCATTGTCATTAATAAAAGATTTGGAGTGCAATTAACATTTAGGGAGTGTAAATAATAACTCCGGAACTTTTTAATAACATATTATATTTGTTCCCAATATTATAATATGTTCCATCATATTAACAAAAATATAAAAGAATGTAAAGACCTTATCTTAAAGACTTGATCATGGATTTATAGAAAATAATATTAAATGATTTGGATAAACTTACCAATATCCTTCTGATCATTTATTATCAAACATCCCATCCGGCCTGTCATATAGAAAAACCTAATAAGTAGGTGACAAAAGTTCTTTCTGTCCGTTATGCCAAACAGAAATATTGCTACATTTAATTGAATTAATTCACCCAACTTACTGTACCATTGATGGTGAAGTTTATTATTGATCCCTCTTTCTTATTTTTTTTTGCCATTTTTTTATTTTCTTCCAGAGATTAATTTGCATTAGAAGGTAGTTTACCTAAATAATTTACTACTTGTTTAACTTAAAAGAAAAAAAATAAACTTCAGAAAAAATTTGAAGTACATACGTACAAATGAGAAAATACTTTTTTTTTCCAGAAAAAATCGAGTACATTGCACTGCATGAATATTTATATCAGACATAAAATTACATATTATTTTTTTATGCAAATGTATCTATTATGATCAAAATGAAATGAGGAATAAGTTGTACAATCATCGTTAATTATCAAATAAATACCAAAAAAGATTCTTATTATAAAAAAAACTGAAAAGTCAATATAAAATTACTATAATATAAAGAAAATGCCACAAATCAATCACGCTAGCTAAGTAAGGTCGTATTTTTCACGAGTGTATTATCACCTATAGTCTACAGTACTAGCATCACGTCGAATAAAACCATATTAATTAATAATCTGACTCATTTTAATTCTTAATTAAGTTAGATCTCATTGGACAAATAAGAATATCTGAATATGCTACATTCAATAAAAGAATGAAAAATAATAAATAAATGAAAGTACAAAGTCATATAAATAAAAATAAAATATTGAAACTTTAAAGTTGGATGTGCTCTTTGAAAATAAAATAACGATTGAAACATACGCTTTGAATCTGATCTAAAGAATCAAGAAATAGACTAATACTCGACTTTGAATTTGACTGAAAAAATTCATTGTTTTTTTTGTTTTCTATCAAGTTTTTATCAAGCACGATTACTGTAGATGTCTAATTGGGGGCGACTCTTCTATTATTATTGTTCCATATACAAGTTAAATTAGAGTTTGAATCTTAAATCTTAGTTAAAAAATCTAATGTTTCATCCACTGATAAATCAATTGAACTTTGATAGGTTTTATCTTTACTGACTGATTGAACACTACTCTATCATAATTCATCATCACAATTCTTCAACAAGAAAAATAAATTGAAGAAACTAATTTCTTAAACCAAATATTTTAACTAAACCCCAATAAATTAAAGGACCATTAGATAAAGGAAAATGATAACTTGGTCTAATTTTTTGTTATTTTTGTTAGCATTAATTGTGTTAGACTTTTTTGGTACGTTTTTTCTTGTATTTTTCTTTGGCTTATTAGTACCTTTGTATTCTTTATTTATTGAGTTATATACTATGATGCACGAACACTTCTAAAAATCATATTTCGCCGTGTTGTGTCGTGTCCGACACCGTGTCGGATACTCCTCTAGTGTAAAATGTCAAAAAAAATTCATGTCGCTGTATCCGTATCATGTCATGTCCGTATTGCCATGTCCGTATCCGTGTTTCATAGGTTATAGATTTGCTCTTTCAATTGTCGTTATCATATTGTTTTGATGTGGTTGCAAGTGGGTCCATCTTCAGCTACACCTTTGGGGAGCGGGTATCTCCATCATGACCATACAATATACATGCATATATACATAAAACATGCAAATACACATGCATCATGCATTCGTACATGAGATACATACATCCATGCATGCGTTTACCACGTAGGGGTGGCATTGGATCAGATAGTCGGATGTCGGATATTTCAGACTTTGGATAGCATTTTTACTATCTGAATTCGATCCTAACAGATATCCGATAATAGATCGGATTTGGATTATCTAAAAATTTAAAAATAATGATTTTTTAATTTTTCAACCAATTTATTAATTCTTAGTCCAATGGCGACATAAATATACATCATATTTATATAGTATTTAATTTCCTTCTTTTAATAATTTTTTATTTAAATAAGTGAACTTTTGAATCGACAAATATTATATGTACTTTGCGAATTTCTCGATTTGATATTATATATGACTTGGGGGCCTCTTTAACTCCACGGTCTGCTCGACTGGTTCTTAGTAAAAAAATAAAAAATAAAAAATTAAACAAAGAAAACTAGTTTTTCAAGGTTTATGTAATTCTATTATCGGAGTTATGATGTAGCGCCCCGCTCTACAGTCCCTGGACCTGCAGAGATTCCCAAGTCGAGAACGGCACCTTAACCCGAGAACCCGTGCAAGTCAATGGGTCTAGCCCGACACTTGGCAACAGTGAATCCCCAAAAGACACAACACATAAAACAGTTATACAAATCAGAATTCATAGCGGAAGCGATTTCATAAATATATAATCATAAATGCCACTTTGGGGCAAATTCAAATATCGAACATCAACAACGCCCATTCAGCGGCAACATAAAGTAAATACGATAATCGTAAAGGGGGTGGGGATCAATATAGCATAAATACATGCCAAGAACAAAAGAATAGGCTAAGGAGAGTTTTACGGACAACAACTCTAGACGACTCGCCAATTAAAATAGCCTATCTAATCACTGTTGCCAATCCGACATGCGAGACATGTCGGTCTCTCAATCTACCTGAAACAAGAACCAATAAACGAGGATGAGTTCAAAGAAACTCAGTGAAGATATGGGTAGAATAAGTCGAGTCACGCTTCCGGGTTTTATTAGGAAAATACATGTGCGATAATGAAGAAAACCGGAATGTGCTTCGACTTGGATATTTAATAACAATAAGCAATAAGGACAGTAATGTAATAAAGCAATAAATAAATATCCCAGTGAGAATGGGCCTATTCCTCCTTATTTCTCCTCAAGATATGATAAAAACTCCATCTCTGGTGTCAAGCCAAGGAGCAACCCGAGACTCGACTGCAGTGAATTTAAGGAAAGTGTGCAACACATGCATCACCCACCATCGCTCCCAACTATGGGTGCCAACTCCTGACAGTCCACAGTTGACGCTTAGTTTTGGGAGAAGCACCTCGGGAAACACCCTGGACGCTCGTCCCCAGGTGCAACCTCTGGATACCCTTCCAGAGCCCCATGAAAAGTCCATGATTTTGCTCGCGTTAAAGAAATAATGAGTTGAGTGCCAAACGGGCATTAGGCAAGTAAGTGACGACAAAGGGGGTGACTACAAGTTCCGTACGCTTCGGGGTGTCCTGACGGACTCTCCTAACGACTTTCCTCATAAACCCAACCGAAGTCAAATTGTCACGTTTGAAGAGAAATGATTTACTTGCCTTTGAAAATAAATCAGTTTTGGATAATATAGTATAATTTGATATCAAATGGTTTGTTGATCGAAATCATCAAGATATATGCTCGAAATATCTAATAATAGTAATAAGGGAAGAAAGATAAAACGATCATGCAAGTCAAGGTGTTACGGGGGTTTTCGCATGTATACTTAGACATATATGTTCAAGCCCAGTTTTATAAATGATTTAAATTCTCACCTGGTATGCCAAAAGAATCACTAGCAGCTAAGACTCACTGCTCCTCAACCCCAGTCTGATCTGTAGACAAGACAGGACCTAGACGAATTAATAAATGACTCTAAAAGCGCAAATAAGCAATTAATTGACGAACGGCTAACCAAACAGATCCACAATCATGCATATGCTAATAATTATATTTATGGAAGCTACCACGCAAGTTTCAAGTAAATCCGACAAGTTTTTAAAAATTACATACACGTAAAAACACACTATTCACAGTCCGAACGAAGTCAAAATTCAACAAACATTTCAAAATATTAATCCTCAACTCCTAACGGATCTATAGGTGAAATCGGAATGATTTTTGGAGTTCGTATGCGAAAGGTCAACATTTAATTAGGTGGAGTTGACCCGATTCCCGAAGCGAGTGAAGAAAGAAAGCTGAAAAATTCACTAAGTATTTTGCACCGGCTGATGCACGGTCTTGAACACGCTGTCAATACCGTGCAGGCGCATATAGCCTTGCGCACTGGGTTCGCGCATGGGTGCAAGCCAAAAGAGACACGCACGGGCCAACGCACGGTCTTGCAGCAACAGACAGCAGAAAAAATCGCATTTTTTACGAAAATCGATACAAAAATCCATCGAATTTCTCGCACGAATCAACATCTAAGACTTACAACGAACATTAAGCAACACATAAGGAACATTTTGATCCAAGTAGCATGAAAAATAACGAAGTAATAAGCTCAAAATCATCAAATTTTAGAAAATATTCACGAAGTATTAAATGCATTCAAAAGCTCATAAATTCAAGGAATGAAACGGTGAAATTGGTACCTAAAGGAAGATCTCGTTGAGAGGATCATGTAGGTTCAAACGACACGGAAATCGGTGAAGAAACGAGTCCGGAGTGATCGATTTGAGCTTCTAAGTGAAAAGTTCTCTTCTCTTCTCTCCTCTCTCTGTCTCTCTCGAAATTAGGGTTCAAAATAGGGGAGAAGTCTTTTATCCAATTATACGAAACATTTAAAATACGAGGGGGCATATCGGTAATTTAGAAACCCTAATTTAAAATATTTTGGCCAAATATATCAATATTAATATCAAATTAAAGCTAATCACATAAGGAATACAAATACGCACATAATAATTTCACATTGGGTCATATACGAAATAATTAAATATAAACCATATAATACGAGAAATAGGGGGAAGGAAAGAAATAAGCGCGAAAGTCAAACTCACAATGATCCCCGATTTCTACGTCATTATATACGACTTTTGACGTTTTATTCTATCATCCTATTTCACATATGTTATGCAGTAGATTTAAAGATTTAGAAGACTTAAGTCACTTAGACTTAGAAATATTTTGGGTGTTGGGAAATATAAATGTCTCTCTTAAAAAAAAGGATATATAGATATATATATATATATATATATATAGATATATATATTCAAATTTTGGATATTCGATCGGATAATTCGAATAGATAAATACTATCCGAAATCCGAAATTGGAGTTCAGATACTCTCCAATAGGATAAATAATTGGATCAAATCGGATACTGGATATCCATATCCAAACTCCCACACCTATTACCATGTGCCTAATGCATGTGGATGACATTGCCATTTGTGATTTGCCCGCATTGATGATGATGATGATGATAAATGATGACATAGTATAGGCATACTTCATATCAACTATCGTTGATGCTACATACAAATGAGGATTTACACGTGTCCATCTTGATTTTAAAATTATTTCATATATATTATATAATATTTTGATCTCATTTCATAATAAGTAGTGTAAATTTTTATTCGGTGAACCATTTAAATATTAAATTAGTTGGATACCTAACTAATCTTAAAGTCCTCATAATTCCGTTTTGTTTACGATAAAAAAGGTAAAATAGTGTGGGCATAGATAGGACATATTAAAAATGTTGTCTACAAAAATAGGTATAAGAAGGAGAGGTCACAGTCAAATGCTGTCACCAAATAATGCAAAACATCACGTACTATGGACTAAGAGTGAGTTTCACTACTTACACTGTTAAAAGTTACCTTCACTTTTGTTGGTCATTTTTATTATTTTTAATAAATGTTAATATATAATAGCAACGGTCGTGTAGAAAGTTAAAAGAGGGGAGAATACTATTCATTCAGTGATTAATTAAAAGGTCCAATAAAAACGGAAAAAATTTCCCAAATCCATAATGCTGGCCGAAATCGCACTCTTAATAAGAGTGTAAGCTATTTTATTAGCTTCACGATGTATAAACGAGAATTCATGACAAAAAAATTTTTTAGAGACACATCAAATATCATTTAAATTCCCAAGAGACGACAAATTTTCAGATCCACTACTAAGTTTAAATAAAATGTTCTTACAATCTCCCTTAAAAATTATCTTATGCCACTCGAAAGCCGTGGGCTATCTTGAGCCGAGAGGCAGGCCTTAGACTCCGCGTATTCGGGGTTATTCGGTCCATTGATTCTTGCCATTTCCTACCTACAGTAGGTGCCTGTTGAATATCTTGCAATGATGCTGATGCCGATTTCTCGAGCTTCTTTGAAGACGGTGATGTCGAATTAATTTAGCTTTATAAGTAATATAAAGGAAAAATATCGATTGCGGTTCCCATAAAGTGGCGTATTTGTCAATTTGGTTCCAACATGTTCACAATTCGCCAATTTCGTCTCATAAAGTGTATTTTTTCGCCAATTCCGTTCCAAATGACATGTTCCGTCAGTTTTAGACGAAAAATGTAAATTTTCGTTATTTCTACAAAATAGAGGAAACATTTACATACAAATAAATTAAGATTTCGGGATCACAAATAAAAAAAAGACAAATTAAGCAATTAATTCTTTCACTTCTGATAATATGGTGTAGGTTCATCATTTCAAGAAGCATCTCGTAGTGAGATTGCTTGATTGAAACTTCCTTCTTGGTTATCTCGTGAATCTTGATAATTTTCAATATATTTTTTGGTTCAGTGACGAGAAAAAAGGGAGAGGATTTGGGGTCGATTTCAGGAGAAATAAAAAGGGTTTAGGGTTTAGAAATAAATTTTGGTGGTATTAACCGAGCATCACATGTAAATTTTTCCTCAATTTTGGAGAAACAATGTAAATTGATATTTCCGGTCCAAAACTAATGAAAAATGTCATTTAGGACGAAATTAGCTAAAAAGTATACTTTTTTGGACGACGAAATTGGCGAATTGTAAACATGTTGGGATCAAATTGACAAATATATCACTTTATGGGACCAAATTGGCATTTTTCTCTAATATATATAAATTAGTTCACCATATTTCAAAAACTATTCAACAACCAATAGAACATATTATGAACCAAAAGTAAGTTAATCTAGGATTCTTAAGTAAGGTTAATTTATTATTCAAATCCTAATTTTTATATAAAGTAATTGAGTTGTAAAAATAGTTTATGAATAGAAATTCTGCAGTATCGAGTGTAAAAAAATAGATGGGCAACCAAACAAAATTGTCCCATGGGACACATAGTGGTTCTTCTGTATCTTTTTTCCCATATATATCTGCTACAATTAGTCGAGGATAAATATGAGATTTCAGATCGAAATTTTGCAACGAACACAAGAAAATTGAGGAAATCCCAGTGTATTGATTTTTCCTATAATTTTCACACTTCTCAACAAATGTATTTATAGTATTTGACAATCAGGAGTCTAATTGTAACATCGACTACTAATTTGTCGGGTTTATATGTAACTAACTCATAAAATTATATAAATGTTGTGAAATCATGGTGATTTTCTTTTTACTAGTGAAAATAAGTCTACCGCATGAACTTATTAAGTAATAATGTCAAATATGGATTAAGTTATAATTAATTTTAATTTTAAGGTTTTATTTCTCATTATCTTTCTTTTGTCTTTAGTAATACAGATAGAAGGCGTTTGATATTGATGATTAGGGTAAATTCGGGGTTTTGACCTACTTTAATTTTTAGTTTGGTATATAAGATTAATTTGTGCCGGCTTAACACTTAATCTCCGGCCCGTTAAGATTTAAGTAGTTTAGGTAAGATATAAATCATACCCTAGGGGTGAGATTTAAATCTCAGCCGCCATCTTTAGGATTTTGAAGGAATTGAAAATTCTATTTTACCCCCCATAATTTAACTATTTTCAACAGAAATATTTAAACTATTGTGAGATTTTTGAAGGTGTGTTGGATGTTGCAAATGTAGGGTTTTAATGCAACTCCTATTTTTTTTTCTTCAAACATAAAAAAATGATAGTATTTATTATATTTTTTTTGTTTAAATTTTTTATTATATTTCTGTTATGAAATAAAATATATGTCTTTTTGTGGTGATGAACAAGCTCATGGGTTTACGGTTAACAAAAAAAAAAAAGTTCATGGATTTTGACAAACAAAAATCCCGTTCGACCAAATAAAAAGAGACAAACAAAAATTATTACAGCCAATTAAGAGTTAGAAGGGTTTAGTTTTTTTTTTTTTTTTAATGGGTAAACATGTAAAATACATAATTTTAATAACTTAATCCTGGATAGCAAATAAATAATTAATGAACCAAGATTAACTCATAAATCTTTAATCTTAAATACCAAACTTCATATATAATTATACATATTTTTTTCTAATATCACTTAATTAGCGTTGACCAAGATTAACAATAAAAAAAATTATTTTTGATACCAAATACCTTCATAGGATAATTGATATTTTAGTTAGAAATGTAATTCTGATTGGTATTATTGGTGTAGGAGTTGTTTCCGTGTTTTGCATATAGCTTTGTTATTTCCGATTTGAGAAATTAATATATTTTTTCTCTTTCGAGGGGTCTGATCTAAAAAAGAAAAGTTGTAATGAATTTTATTTTCTCTCTAGCTAATTGAATTTTCACAAGTATGGCAATGGCAAAATGACGTATGTAAATTGTTCGTTTTATCATAAATGATACATATTCAATGACATGAACACTAAACTCCATGCATTTTGTCAACGAATCATTATTACTAAGCGTTCGAACTAATTATTATTGAATTGACATTAATTAATTGTGCGATAATTTGATAGTGTTCGTATTTACTATTTAATTTTTTTTATTTACTATTTAATGAGTAGACGATAATTTGATAGTGTTCGTATTTACTATTTAATTTTTTTTTATTTACTATTTAATGAGTAGAGAGTTAGGTCATAAAAATTTGTCAGTTTAACAACAATATAGAAGTTCTTGCCTATGTATATAAGTGACAGCTTTATTGCTGGCATTCCATGTGTTGCCATTAATATTCAATTGATTTTGTCAGTGCTTATCGGTGCAACTTAAAGAAATTATATGTAAATGGATACGAAGACACGGACAAAAAACCATATAGATTTAGTAATACATATTTTTTTTGATATTTTATATTAAAGAGTGTTACAATGGTATTCGACACAGTGTCGAATATGATACAATACGACATGATGGAATTTGTAGAAATATAAGTACATCATAAGGTATAAGGCTAATTTCAGTTCCACCACTATAATTAATTCAACTTCAATTTAAATACCATAATTTTCTGACTTAAAAAATAATATATCTCTTACTTATTTCAAGAGTTCTTGAAGTTAGAGTTTGAGGTTAATTTTTGAAGATTAATTTAGGGGTAAAATCAATTGATTTTCGGTCTTGGTTTTGGGTTTTGTCGTCAGTTTAGGAAGAGAAGTAGTGGTGATGGCTAGGGTTTTTCGAAGAAGATTAAACTCGGGAAAAAGAAAGAAAAAAGATTGCAATAATTATAAAAATGGGTTAATTACATTAATTTGAATCCAAGAGAATTCGCTAAATTACTAGTCGTGATCTTTTTAGTCAAAATATTATACTTACACTCTGTAGAAGTTTCAAAAATTACAAAAAACATCGAATATTAATTTAGAGTTCTGGTAGGGTTCCATTCAAATTTTAATGGATATTCCTAGCTCATGGAACCCTAAATTTGAGTATTTTTTATATATGAAACTATTGTAGGGTATAACTGTAATATTTTGACTAAGAATATCATAATATGTATTTTAACCAACTCCAATGTAATTTACTCTTATAAAAATACGTGGCATTGTTTTAAATTTCAATTGAATACTTTCATTAATCAACCCTAACGTCTCAAAACAAGTTAAGATTGATGAGCACTCAGCATAAAAAGTTAAAAACTATTAATTGCCAGCTGCCATATATATTGCATGGACACTTCTAAATAATTATTATATAGTATTGTGTAGTATTCTCTTGGATATCTTGACCTTTTGTTATAAAAATTAAAAAAAAATTATATTGTCATGTTCGTGTCCATACATTAGAGCCGGTGAACATTGCAAAAATTCACCCCAAATTCACCCAATGGGGCGCGTGGATACACCGATGCAGCCGCGCGTAGACTTGGGGGGGGACAGAATCTCTGTACGTGAATCCTCAATAGTTTGCAGGAAGTCTCGTGCACACTTGTGCTGTAATAATTGTTTGTGTGCATTAAAGCATAAAGCAGCGCGTACAAACGACATCAAAATGTATTAAAATTCATACTAAAAAAATAATATATTTAATAAAAAATATTATTTTGTCAAACGAGAAGCTAATTATGTGGCTTACATTTTAGTTAGAAATGTGACATTTATTTGCGTTGGTTCGGGTGATATTCCCGTATGTGGCTTACATTTTGGTTAGGTTGATGCTAGGGTCTTCCCTAGTGAGGAATATATTGTAAGATTCTGTGTTTTATGATTAAAATCAGGAAAGAATTTAAAATCATGATTGATAATCATAAGACACATGTCAGAATCTTAAATATCTTCCCCACTAGGAAAGACCCTAGTATCAAATAAACCCACATTTTAACTAGAAATGTGGCCTTTGTTTCCGTTGGTTCGGGTGATATTCCCGTCGTTGTAATGAATTATGTAAATTCTAATTTATGAAATAATAGTTCACTCTTTTCTTAAAAAAAAGAAAAAAGAAAATATTATTTTTGTCATCCGATCTATACCCATTTTCACGGTTTGTGATTTGAATTTTTTCTTGACAAAATATCATTTTAACTATGCGTCTTTTTTACTTTATCATTTAAAAATAATTTTTTGATGATTTTAATTTTCAGAAAACTGCTGACGTGAACAATTTAAGAGTAATTTGATCATGTAATTTAAAGCTAAATTATCTTCTTCTTTTTTCTTATACCTACATTTTAATTTAAGAGTAAATTATTTTTTCTTTGGCCACCAAAAATATTCTACTATATATCAATATGTAAAAAAAAAAGATACATAGTTGAGAGGCTGGTTCCACGTGTAATATTTTTCACCAATATATACGTTTTTTTTTTGGTAAATTCACCAATATATACTTACTAGTACATGATTTCGATTCATTTTGGAATTAATTCAAAAACTTAGGATTTATAAAACACGAATACGGATACGGTGACACGGACACGACACAACACGGATAGGGCAATACGATTTTTTTTTTTATATTTTACATTAGAGAAGTGTCTAACACGAGTATCGGACACGGTATTGAATATAGCACGACATGGCATGGTAGGACTTTTTAGAAGTATCCGTGCATTATATAACTTAGGATCAAACCAAGCTAGGAGCTATTAATCTACTCAATGAATTATGATTATAAATTACAGTTCGATCGTTACAAAACAACACACTCTTCAATGATGGATTTTTATTGATGGAGAAAATTTTATCATAGATTTTTTAATTTGTGATAGATTTGTGACGGAATATTAACAGATTGGAAAATAGAAAAAAAAATAATAAGCTTGCTTTTTGTAAAATTTTAAAGTAATTTGTGATGGATTTTATATCCATCACAAAATAAATCAGTGACAAATAAAGCATATAATGATAGATTTCTGAGAGATAAAATCTATCACAAAATGTATTTTGTCACAGATTTTATTGAGTTTGTGACGAATTTTTCGTTTATGAATGATTCTGTAGTGGATCTAGGATTAATAGTTTGTTAGTGGTGAGCTTAATTACTTACTTAAAATATATATGCATTTTTTTTTAAAATATATATGCATTTTGATTATTATTTTTCATTAATTGTGACAATTTGCGCGCCATTTGTTTTCTTGGAGTTAGGACTCATCCATTTCGTGGGTTGCAAATGATTAATAAAAAGAAAGTTTTACTTAGAACAAAAAAAAAAGAAAAAAAAGAAAGTTTTACTTATTAGTTTTAAAATAACAGTGAGTGGTAAATTAAAAATTTCATAAGGATTTTTCGAGAAGCATAGGTTATATACAAATCTACCAAAAAACAAAGAAAAAGGTTATCTACAAATTTTGTTTTAAAACTGCTTGTCGAAAATCAAATATTTTAGTATCGCAATGAATTTATTTAATCTGATTATATTATTATATAAGATTTCTTATAAAAAAAATAGTGGTCGAAATATATAAGATTTCTATTCATACTATATATTTTTGAGAGTACACCAAACTTGAATAATTTATTTGCTTTAATTACTAAAGGTTTCTTAAAATAGATTTAAATAATTTTTTAAAAATAAAACAGCTATATTAGTATAACAAATCCATTTAACTGACTAAAACTTGGATTTTAGATAAAACTAGTTTTTAATCCCGTGCGCTGCACCGGATAGTTAATTTAAAATTATTAAATTAATTTTAATTTCAATTATAATATAGATACTGGTAACTTGAATAAATATTGCAAATTAACATAAAAATATTTATATATTAAATATCACAGAAAAACTACTCAACTTATTGCAATTGTTTAATTAAAAGAACAAAACAATTTTTGAAAATATTCCTTAATCAGAAGTATCAAATTATCCTTAAATGTGAATATGAATATCCATCCATATATTATTTTCTTATTTGATGATATTTTATTATCAAAATTAGTAATTCTTAAATTTTGCATCAATATTTATTTTTGAACATTTCAAATTTTTAATCCTTTTGTTTTCTACATTCCATTTAAAATTTATGATGATGACGTTCTCAAGTAAAATTAAGTTCAACACCACATTTTTCTTCAAAAATTTAACTATATCCATCGACTCACTAATACTTTTTTTTAATTAGCTTAAAATTCATCAATTAATAACTAAGGTGGAGTTATTTGAAAAAATAAAGCTCTGATGGAATATTAATTATGTATCTAACTTATATATTGTCCGGTTGATAATCTTTTAGTAAACAATAGTCCTTGTCATCCAAATTTATTCGATCGAGTTTTAATATTTTGTTATATAGTTTTTTTGTTGTCACAAATCAACATCTAAATTTTACGTAGTTTATATATAATTTGCCACATACAAACTAATCTTCAATGTTTATTGTTTACAAGGTTAGTAATTCTACCTTTTCCATCCACAATTTAAGCATTTCAATAATTGCTTGAAATATTCAAGCATTCGGCGGAATACTTCGTGTCGCTCGCTTGGTAATCTCATTGATAACTGCAGAGCCCTGCTTGTGTCCCTCCTTCGAAATCTGCATAATTCATGCTCGAAGATGCTGCAATACTGAGTGCTGATATACTTATTAGCTTGGTCATATATAGTTTAGTTTCTGATTTTGGTTTTTGACTTTTGAACTTCTTGTTGAGGTCGCTGATTGTATTGATACTGAAATTATTTTGTTTTTAAGGTTTTGTATTATTCACATGATAAAATGTAAAAAATACAAAAATAAAATATGTAATTTCTAAAATCTTGTTATACGACATTAGTATCGTACAAAATTTACATAGTTATGTAATAAAAAAAGTACCCTCGAAAGTCAAAAAAGCAATAACTAATTTAAACATTGAAAATGTATATTGAATCACTGTTTTAGGGAAAAAATAATAATTGAAAAATTGAAAAAGAAAGTTAAAATGTTTATGCAAATATAACTCGGGTACTTGTTGTACTCATAGGTCGCTTTCAGTCATAAATAAATCGAAAATATGTGTTGAGTCGAGCGGGAAACACATAAACCCATCTTCCTATTCCCCCACCCTAGCAGCTAAACACACACTCTCTCTCTCTCTCCAACTTTAGTACTTCTCTCTCTAAAAAAGTAGCTCAAGAACTCAAACTAACCGCTCTCTCTCTCCATTATCTCTGTCAATTTCCTTCTCATATTCTTGTGGGTGTTGATAATTGTGTTGGAAGAGAAGATTTTGCAAGTCTTTTTTCTATCTTTATATGTAGCTGGTGTTTTTGTTCATTTGTTGTGTGTAATCCTCACTATCCCAAAAATTTCACCGGTTTGTTCTCTTTTTCTCCTTTCTTTCTCTTTTACTATTTTCTTTTCTCTCTCTACTTGTTTGCGCATGTACTCGATTGTTTGTTTATGTGGATTTACTTTGGCGAGCACTTTAATTATCCTCTCTCTCTCTCTCTCTCTCTCTGTAGGTGACCGCGAGCTTCGGCGATGGAGGCGCATGAGGGTTTTTCCATCCGGTGAGTCGTTAAAATACTGTTAATTTGGGGAGTTTACTTTCGTTTTTGTTGTGGGTTTTTGTTGTAATCCTATGTTGTTTGGTGGGTTGGTGTTTGTTTGTTAAAATCTGTAGAGAATATGTGTCGAGGATGAGGACAGTAAACGTGGTGAAATGCTGGCCCTTCGATGAGACCACCAGCGAAGAATCTGTAAAATCTTTGCTCCCTCCCATCACTGTCAAGAAGTTTATCTGGTGGCTTGATGGGCTCGACTATTTGCACTCGGAAAATGTCGACAGCTCCAAGAAAAATCACAGGAAAAAGAAGAAGAACAAGGTGGTGGTGGTGGTTCCAGAAAAAGGTGAATCGTCTTTCAGAAACGATAATGAGGAAGCTATTGAGGAACTAAAGCTGAAATCTTCACGGGTAAAAGGTAAAGCCCCAAAAAAGCGGTCGATTCTGGAGATTTTCGCGGTGGCGCCGCCTGTGGAGAGGGTTCTAAGCAGCGAGGAGGAGAATAGTGTTGATGAAGAAGATGGGTTTTGCGCTGATTCCAAATCGTCCCGTCGCGAGGAAATTAACTGGGGTCTTAAGGGAAAGAGGAACGAGAACAATAACAAGAAGAAGAAGTTGAAGAAGAAAAACAAAGATGTCATCTTGAGCAAGGCGAAGAAAGTGATTAAGAAAATCAAGAAGAAGAGGCAGAAGAAAGGAGATAAGGTATGCAATCTATTCTTGTCATCATATCTTGTTATAAATTGCGAATATATTTGATTATATTGTTTAGTAGCATCGAATTTCGACGACTAATCGAGATCTTCGTATGTCACTTTGAGCATAAAATATAGAGGGTTTCTATAGTTAAAATGCTTGATTTCTGGTTCCCTTTATGACTTTGTGCATAAAACAATTGTGCTGAAGAAGCTTTTGAGAGCACTGTAGATCAGTTTTGAAGACGAAAGCAATAGGGTGATTGTTATATAATTTGTACTTCAATTTTTGAGCACAGCTAATTTGGGAAGAGGTTATGGTACTCCAGCTGTGCGGTACGGGCTGGGCAGATTTTTCTTTTTCTTCTTTTTAATGAGGTTGATAGTGTTGTCATTTAATTATGCTGTTTTTTCTACTGTTTCCAAATGTTCTCTTTGAGCAATCATTGTCATGATGGGCATTTTTTGTTTGGGTTGGATGTCCCAAATTGGATGAAATTTTGTATATTGGGCTCAAATCTTGGCAATTAGAACTTACTGTTATGAGGGTTTTGGGGAAGTGAAAATACTATTGTATTTGGTGACTGGTGTGATTTTGATAGAGGAGTGAGTTCAACAAGCTTACAACTTTATTCTTATTAGTCTGTGTCTGTGTGTTTGTACATGTATATGTACTAGAGAAAACTTTGAAGAAAATTGAAGATAAGGAGGAATCTTGATGAGTGACATTGTCTCCAAAGAAAGCATTTTTATCTTGTGCTAAACCTGAAAGTGAATCATATGGAAGATGTCTGCAATTTTATCTCTATCAATTGGACTAAAGTTTAGTTTAGTGGTCCACATGAAATAATGGCTAGATTTTGTAGAAGGTTCTTGTATATATCCTTAACTTTCTATCGAAGTTAATTTCACATAAAATAATGGGATTTGTTCAATATGCCATCTTGGTTTGGAAACTCTATAGTATTCCAATTTCGATCAGATACTAGTTTCTCGTCTTTCCTGATATATATGAACTACATTAAGCTTATTACATTAGATATTCCTTGGCCTTTCAATCATGTAACTTAGAACTATATAACATGGTGTTTTGCACAGCATAAATCGATCAGCTTCTAGATATAGACCACTTGATATGTTTTAATTTGTATTATCTCTTTTTCTCCAGCAATTATATCTAAATCATCCAAGAACATCTGAAGCCTTTTCCTATTTTTCATAAATGTACAGCTTCAACTAGATTACTTGTCTATTCAAATACATTAATTCTGCAAGCTTTGTCAGGAGAAGTGTTTCATGTCCAAAATGCAGGATCAAAAGAAAGCTATTGGAAACCAAGATTCACCAAATGAAATGGAGAAAGGCAATGATAGTATTATATGTGATCCCATTATCTCCAAGAAACAACCAAAATTACTGCAACATTTAGATGGAGAGAAGAAAACTACCATTGCAGCTCGTAATAAAGCTTTTAAATTGATTGCACAAAAGCAACATCAGAAACGTGGTATTCTAAAGAACCACGCCAAAGAAATTTCTCCTCAGCAGCCCACAAATTGTATCATATTGCAGGGAAGTACACAAAAGGGAGACAAACACGTCACTTTTTCACACAAGGATAACATCCTCAGAAGAAAACCAGACTTACAGAATGAACAAGACTCAATTGTTTTGAAGACAATTGGAAGTGATGATGTAATTTCCAGAAGAATTAACGAAAATGAGGTGGAAATTAGATCTGCAATGAGCTCAAATATAACCTTTGATCAGATGAAAGATTTGGGTACTTCTGGCCCTAGATTTCCTCCAATGTGGTTCAGAGATTATTTGGAAACATATATTGAGCCTTCAAACACAAGGCCTCAAGCTTTCCCGCAAAGCACTTCTTTCAATGATGCTTGTACCGTCCCATATGAAACACTGCCTTACTTTTCTCCCAAGGAATTGGTGCAAACTGCATACTCCCCGCTGGAGGGGAAGAGGAGCATGCATGGCATAAACGAAGATTTTGTAGGATTGCCACTCAATTCACAAGGAGAATTGATAAGACTGAGTTCAAGTGATACACGGGATTTTAACCAGTTGAATCTTTTCCCAGTCAAGGGCTATTTGAAAGAAAATCCCGTAGTTTTTATGCCATCAAGAACAAATCGCGACTTGGATATGACAAATATCAATGATCATTCCCTTCATTCAGGAAACTCCCTTTACAAAGAAGATAACCATTTTAATCAAGGAAATGAGAAGATTATACCAACAATGCGTTTGATGGGTAAAGAGTTCACAGTTGGTGGAAGGAATTCTCAAGAATTTGAAGATGGATGCATTTGGAAGGATAAGCAGATCATAAATGAGCGTCATTATAATACAAATACTTCGCATGATCAGAACGAACAATCTTTGGGGAAATTGAGAGATTTTTATCCATCAGAAGTTATTAAAATCCAACATCCATTCAATTTCCCCCATTTTGATTCTCAAAACAGTTCAATGCAGCAAAGTAATGGTTTTACAACAACAAAAATCAATTCCGGTCCCTCGCCAGTTGCTTTCCCTGCAGTTTACAACAGTGAGTCTTTGTTTCCAAATCCCTCGAGTGACGTTCAGCTAAGAAACAAGCAAAACCTGTCCCATGCTCCAAGATCAACAATCCGATTTCCTTTCATGCATCCTGATCTTGAAGGGCACGTGAATCGGGCCCCACTATTTTCAGAAAATGGGACATTGATGAGTAATTTTCAGACATACCATATTCCAAGTGGACCAAATCACTGGACCGGATCCTCTGTGTCTCACAAACCTGAAGCTGCCTTCTGTCCATACAATCCTTTCTCGTCCGTGGGCCCCGTCTCCTCGCCTCCAACAACTTTGCTGACTCAGCAAGAACCCATACATTTGTATCCCGGAGCTGTGCCGGTTTCTTCCTTGCAGAAAAGACATATCAATCAGAAGAAAATAAATTCAAGAATTGGCATTAATAGAGGTCTCGGCCATGGTATGATGCCCAGAAGGCAACTTTCAGGTTTATCGAATTTATCTCAATGTGCTTTCACAAAGTCAACAGCTGGTGTTGACTTTGAAGATGTCGAAGATATTCAGACAGCATTCAAACCATGCTCGGATTTGATTTGTGGTGAATATGGGAATGATCAGCATGCAACAAGAATTTCTCCTCTGGGCCCCGTAAAGCTGACAGCTGGAGCAAAACATATACTTAAAGCCTGTCAACAAATTGATCATCAGAGTAACATTTTCGGAATCTGAGATTAGTTCAGCAATGATTTATTAACTCTGGGTAAGTATATTGAGAAATATTACCCAAATTCGTTTGTGAATTTATTCATTTCAATCCACTTATCCTTAAAATGTGTCTCTCACAATGCAGCTGAACGGCATCCATGCAGATGTTTTCAATGCTTTAATAGAGGTAACGTATTCTGTATTAGTCAGATGGTGTATTATACGGCATGTTAAAGTTATTTGTATATGTACGTGATAAATTAACTCTTGAAATTTTCAGGAATCGTATTTGTGTGTTCTTGATTAATCTTATATATGTCAAGTTTTTGCTATCTGGAAATACTGGACTAAGATTTAAGACAACTTCAGCAAGATAACAATCCTTACAGATATAAATACATTACAAGAAAATCAGAGTAAACAAATTACATAAGCTCCCAACAAATATATGTCTAGAAATTGAAAAAGAATATAGCTTTTCTGCCTGAGTCGTTACATAGTTGAATTATGTTGTAAAATTTACATATATTGCAGTTTAATCATCTATATATTTTTCTGTCTCTGAAATTCCAGCTCCCTCAGTGTTTCTTTGCTTCTTTCTCAGCCTGCATGCAAAATATATAATCGTTTCAGCATCTCTTATGTTTTATGCATATATTTGTATGTTTAGGAAAATTCTTACCGCTTTGAGAACTCTGTCAAATGATTCAGGACCATATTTCTCAATATATCTCTCCACAGATTTTCTTGCATCAAGGCTCATCATCTGAAGAACCCTTCTTTGTCCCTCTGGATGAGTTGAGCTCACATAACCTCCAACTTTAACATATTTTCTCACGAAATTCTCGTATAAATAAGCTGCTCCATTGAATATTGGCAAAACCAGCCACAAGCAGAATACAAGCTTCATATATGGCCACAGAGGAAGCCTGTTTACATTCATTTCAACAAAATTATCATTCCATTCCCAATATAAAAATATTTTATAGAATTTTAATTTAAATTTCGTAGCTAAATTGCATAAAAGATGTACCATTGAAGGACTTTCCAGCAAGAAAGCTCGAAAAGCGTTATGAATGAGTACAGAATCCAGTATGTTAGCCATTGTTGATCATCTAGTGTTGAAGGGCTCTCAATTGCTCTCATAGATGCATATCTGTTAAATTTGTTCATAAATTCAAAGGGTTAGCCCAAGTTGGTTTGTAATTTGATGGCTTTTTAAAAGCAGAGAAGCAGTAAAATGTGCTTACAGGGGATATAGAAGCATTACTCCAGGTCTGTTACATATTCAAAAACAAACCAAGCATTTATCAGTAGAAAATTAGGCATCAATTCAGTTTATAAATATAAATTCCTCACTACAAATTTTCTTGATAATCAAGACTTGATCAAGGAAGAAAAAACAAATAAAAGGGCAAAAGGGATTATTAGTACAGTTCACATGAATAAAATTACCCGATAATTGTATCCAAGTTTCTGGCAATGGCTCCAAGAAAACCCATCTCGGCCTTTATTTCTTACAGTACCGAAACGTTTTCTCTTGTCTGAAAGTTAGGAATTTTTTTTGAACAGTTTGAAGAGGTAACTGGAATTGGAATTGCGATGTTTTCAAAGTGTTTTTTTTATAAGCTGGGTGATTCGGCATTTAATGGTACCAAGTAAAGTATATCTTTTAGGAAAAGGCGAAGGCTTCTTTTCTTCCAACAACGTTAAATAATGTGCACACAAGAGAATGAGTCGGCAAGAAAGCCAACTAAAATGTGATTACAAAGCAGTTGAGCCTTCTTCATCCTACCTACTATACATACATAAATTGTCGAGTAATATATTATAAGGAAAATTACACTTAGAAGTTAGAACCAAAAAAAATTTGTTGAATTACAACTCATGATAATTACAGTTACATCCCACATAACATTGAATAATTACAAAACACATCCATGGATTAGGGTTCCATCCATAATTAACGGAATATTCCCTTTTTGACATGAACAATTAATTATACCCTTGGCCGTAACAAAAAAAATCACACTTAGACCTCAATGGAGTTTATGATATCACAAATAACACCCAAGTGAAAGTTAAGGGCAACTCATGGTATAAAAAACTAAGAGTATTTTTGGTATTTACTATTCATTTTTTATGATGTCATCAAATAAATAACGAAACTGTAAGGGTACTCTAATCCGTGAGTGTGGTTTGTAATTATTCAACTTCATGTGGGATATAATTGTAATTGTTTGATTAAGGATGATGGCCATAAATTGTAATTTAGCAAACTATTTTGGAGTCTTAAGTGTAATTTTTCCATTATTATATAGGAATAATTACAAAAATTTATTATAAGATTTGGGAATTACAAAAACATACTCTAATATCTAACTATTTGTTAGAAAATCCTAATAAAAAAAATAGTGGCTTGTTATACGGTCAACTATTGACCAATAAGTGACGAGGATAAAATAGAAATGTTTAAACAAAAAGTAATGATGCTATTAATTTCCATCCAACAATTTAATTTGTGTAATGAAAATTCTTTTTCAGGGTATATTCCAGTAATTAACTTCTCAAATTTCTGGGTAAATTTATTAAGTCAAACTTTAAAGTATGTGTGCGCGCTTTTTATGTACATTTTAGATTTTATGTACATTTTAGATTGTTCAAGTTTTATAGCTGCTAAGGTTCTAAAAAAAATAGATTTTTCGGCAATTATTTATTGAAAATTTGATTAAAGGGGAACAGTATGTAATTAAAAGGAAGCATGGGAAAATTAAAAATAATTTTTTTCTGGTTCTAATTAGAAATAATATTTGAACATGACTATTTAGTGGTTGTTCATAGTTCATAATATCATCTCCAAGCAAAAATGTATTATTCCTTGGTCCATAAATCTATTAATTGAAGGAATTACATTGTTTTGGGCATGTTTGCCTATATGAATATATAAATAGCTTAGTAAAAATGATAATAGTGTTGGAAGTTGCCTATAAAATAGCAAAAGGACTTTAAACATTTAAAAAATATATTTTCAAAGTATATTTCTATTTATTTATTCTGAATATATTCTTAAAATTAGACATACTACTCTAAAACTAGCTTTTAACCCCTGCGTTGCATCGGAAAATTACTTTAAGATTATAAATTTAATATATTAATATTAATCATAGATATATATTAACAACTTGAATATATATCACAAATTTAACAGAAAAATCTATTTATCAAATATAAATTATTAAATAAATTGAATTATATTTTCTTATATAATTATTAATAATACATATAAATAATTAACTCATAATTTGAAACACACACAAAAATAATTCTTTTTATAAAATAATCACGAACTATATATATGAAAAACTCATTTTAAATATATAAAAATAGTAATATGATATGATTTTGTATTTGTAATAGAGGTATATATATATATATATATATATATATATATATATATATATATATATATATACCTCTATTCAGTTCATTATTGGAGTCTCTTGTATATTTGATATTATTTTTTGTTGAATAATTTGTTATTATTTTATTATTAATTAATAATAATATTCAGTTCATTATTAAAATTTCCTTTATATTATGACAATATTAATATTTATATATAATAATTTAATAAGTTTATTCATATTAAAATGAAAAATAATTTTTCCACCACAAAATGAAAATAAAACACGTGTATTTAGAAGTTTTTCTAAAAAAATAATTATTTATTTATTTTATAATATTAAGGTAAATAAAATTGAGTTAAACTTACATTTTAGAAAATGTACATAACTATGTGACCCCACAAATAATTAAAAGAAAATTTGAAAATACAATTACATGTAAGATAAAAAGAATACAAAATAAAAAATATTAATTATAGAACTAAATAATCTTTTACCTAAATATTGTTAATATTTTGTAAATGGTAATTCTTCTATACTATAATTTCATGTACAAATTGAATATTATATCTAAATTATAAATAGTTTTAAACTCGTCTTCAATCATATATATTTTTTAGCACTTAAATGTAAAGTTCATAATAATTAGCAAAGCTTATTAAAATTTACTTAAAATTATTTCTTGAATGAAATTTTCAATATCAATATTATAAAGTAGTTATATAATTATATAATTAAAATATAGGAGTTACAATTCTCTTAATATAAACCATTATATGGAATGTCAATTAAATATATATATAAGTTACAAAAATAATAATTAATGAACTTAATTATAGAAATAATCTACATGGCAAAATGGACTAATTCTAACTAATCCATCTCATTTACACATAAGCATATTTCCTAAAACATCTCACTCATTCATTTTCATATATATATATATATATATATATATATATATATATATATATATATATATATATATATGATTTGGGCTAAACAAGTTATTTTTATGTAATTTAACCAAATTCAAGGATCGATTTTTGGATTTGAAATCGCTGCTTATATACTCAGTATTGACCATAATTCACAAGAATATTTTCCACTCTTAATAAGAGGGGGGAGAGTTAAGGATTTAATTTACCCGGTGTAAGATATCATATTGTTTGAGGAAACCTAGATACTGATGTTGAATTGATGGACTTGGCCTAACTCAACCCTCAAAATCTAGCTCAAGAGGGAAGATTTGCCAAGCCATTATATAATGAACACTACATCTTTAATTATTCGATGTAAGATGATTTAACAACTCTCGAAATCCAAAATCGTCAACAAGAGCTTCGATGTAAGATGGTTTAACAACACTCAAAATCCAGAATCGTCAACAACAGTATCTTAGTGCATTGTAAATTCTTATCAAGACTTGTATCATTTGATGATGTGATGTGAATCTCTACCATGCATCCACAGCAAATTGCAAATAAAAGAATATGGCATGCTATGACATATATATGGCAATAAGTACCTTTCCTTGTGTCATGGAAGAAAATGAAGTAGCAAACACATACCAAATCAATGTTTCCTTGACCTAGACAAGCCACTAATAATAATAATAATTAAATAAACAAATAAAGGTGGGTTGAACTTTAATAGATGTCATCCACTTCATTTTTCACATACAGCTGGGCCAAACGTAAACCTTTTGGTCCTAAATCCTAATAATAATAATAATAATAATAATAATAATAATAATAATAATCTTCCCAACTAACTTGAAACAAAAGAATTTCTTGTCTAATAATCCATCTCGTAAACGTGTTCGATATTCGTATTAAACACTTCACTAATATAAAATATTAAAAAATACGTATTTTTGTATCTGTATTCATGTGTCGTATTAAAAAAATGTATGTATTAGTTTAAGTTGCTTGAAAGGATTCGTGATTGTAGACCTAATTTCTGGATCATGCTTTGGTAGCTAGTTAGGTCTACGAACCCCATTGACACTAACTCCCAAAAAAATCAATTATGACAAAAAAATAGGTAACAACTTATAAAACCTATATATAATAATATTTAATTATTTATCATCTGTTATATCTTCTATTTTCTCACTCATAATACTAGGTCATAATATGTTTTACTTATCACTACAATTAGTAACACTCTTATAGTAAAAATTTTCAGAAAAATATTAGAAATTCAACTTTGAACGAGATGTTGGATGTTCATAACGACATAATTTGTATAATAATCTATAATGCACGGACACTTCTAAAAATTCTATCTTGCGTGTCGTGTAGTGTCCGGCACTGTGTCGGTCACCCATATGAAATACTTTTCTAGTGTAAAATATCAAAAAAAATTCGTGTCTTCGTGTCTGTGTTTCATAGATAATAATCATATCCCGTGTATCCTCTTCAATCGGAAGACCATCAGGTTTGGCGAAAAAAGAATTGTTATTATAGTTCAATAACATGATTTTCATTGCTACTGATTAATTGCAATTTTTTTTTAATATTTGACAATTTAACCATAGACTATGATGTACGGATACTCCTAAAAATCCTACCTTGCCGTGTCGTGTCTGATATGGTGTCGGACACTCGTATCGGACACTTCTCTAGTGTAAAATGTCGAAAAAAATCTGTGTCGCCGTATCCGTATTATGTCGTGTCCGTGTCACCGTGTCCGTATCCGTGTTTCATAGACGATAGAGTTTAGAATTATTGACTTTTTGTCAATTTCTTTAGGAATTCCATAGCATCAAAATAAGCCCATAATATTTTCAAATTTACATATTAGGCCCAATAGTTATCAGCTTGAGGAAGCCCAACCGAAGCCCACTCAGTTTCCCAGTTTAGCGGGTTGGCGCCTTCGCTGAAAATTACCTTTACTTCCCCAAATCCCCTCTTTTGTCACTCACAACACAAAATCTCTCTCTCACTTTCTCACACAGAGCACACTCTAGACAGAGACGAGGTTTTCCCCTCAATTCATGGACCCAAGCTGCGCTAAATAAACCCTAATTTGCAGGGGTAGTAGTGGAACCGTCCGTTTCCCTGTAAGTCGCTCACTTTCGCCCTCTAAATTTGGCAGAATTCGGTGAATGATTCGTATATATAATTTGGTCAGTGTAAATGTTTAAACCCGAAGTCCGAACACTGTTTTCTGTGGTCGTTTATGGGGAGAATGTTTGTGGTATTCGTCGGGTCAGGTCCCGATCCGGTATTAGGGTTTATTTTAGTTGTTTCCGATTTGGCCCGTTTTGTCATAATATTAGCGGGTCGGTTTGCTAATCTGTTAAAAGTTTCGGGTTTTTGTGGTAAACATGATCCGCCCGGCTTGATAGTCAGTTATAATGCATCAATTTGAACTGATTCTTTGTTATTAGCCATCCATGTACAGACAGTATTTGTATTTGTATGCTTTTTTACGTGTTCTGTAGTTTGCTCTTCTGTTAATGGAGTGTTCTTGGGCGAACTTTGATGGGCTTTGCTCCTTTTTTTCTTTCTTTTTTTATTTTTTATTATCTATGTCCTCCAAGAACATGTCTTCAAAATATAGTTTGCGGTGCTATCCCACAAGAACTAATTTTTGTGGCCTGTTTTTGACAGATTTGGCTCAGCACTGAACACAGTGGGCCAATGGAGATAACAGAAGAAGCAGTTGTTGTCAATTCTAGTAGACTAAAATCAGTTGTATGGAATGATTTTGACAGAGTTAAAAAAGGGGAAACATTTGCTGCTATCTGCCGACACTGTAAAAGAATACTTAGCGGTTCAAGTACCAGCGGAACATCTCATTTGAGAAATCATCTGATAAGGTGTCGCAGAAGATCAAATCATGATATAACTCAATTGCTAACAAGGGGGAAGAGGAAACAGAGCACTCTTGCTCTTACTAATTTCAATTACAATCAATCTCCAATAAAGAGTGAGATAGTCACTGTTGCAAGTATGAATTTTGAACAAGGCCCTAAAGCTGGCAATATAAACACAGGAAGTTTCAATTTCGATCACAGACGAAGTCAGTTAGATCTTGCACGAATGATTATAATGCATGGATTTCCTCTAGCTATGGTTGAGGATATCGGATTCAAGACTTTTGTTCGGAATCTTCAGCCATTGTTTGAACTCGTGACGGTTAGTGGAGTCGAGGCTGATTGTATGGAGCTTTATAAGAAAGAGAAACAAAGAGTGTATGAGGAGTTGGATAAATTGCCTGGAAAAGTTAGCCTTAGTGCAGATAGATGGGCAACTAATAGAGGCTCGGAGTATCTATGCTTGATAGCACATTATATTGATGATACTTGGGAACTGAAGAAGAAGATTTTGAACTTTTTGGTTATTGATCCTACTCATGCAGATGACTCCCTTTCGGAGTTAATTATGTCAAGTCTTAGGAATTGGGATATTGACCGAAAGCTGTTCTCGTTGACTATTGATAATCATTACTCCTATGACAAAATTGTCTGTAGAATCAGAGACCAACTTTGCCAGCATAGGTTCCTTATGTGTGAAGGCCAATTATTTGATGTTCGATGTGCGGCAAGTACTGTCAAGTTACTGGTCCAAGATGTTCTAGAAACATCTCGTGAGATAACCAATAAAGTTCGCGAGACCATTCGGTATGTTAAAAGCTCTCGAGCAACCCAAGAGAAGTTCAACGAGATAGTACAGTTAACTGGCATTAATTGGCAGAAATGCTTGTCCATTGATAATCCGTTTCAATGGAACTCAACTTATATGATGCTTGAAGCTGCTTTAGAGTACAAAGAAGTCTTCCCTCAATTGCAAGAACATGATCCTAGCTTCTCAATGTGTCCATCTGGAATAGATTGGGACAGGTTAAGGGCTATCACGAGCATCTTGAAGTTCTTTCATGAAGTTTCTAATGTATTTGTGGGCCGCAAGCATATAACTTCAAATTCTTACTTTGCTGAGATTTGTGATATTCACTTACAGTTGATTGAATGGTGCCAGAAGTCGGATGATTTCATCAGTTCTTTGGCATTGAAGTTGAAATCTAAATTTGATGAATATTGGAAGAAATGCAGCTTGATTATGGCAATTGCAGCCATTTTAGATCCACGTTTCAAGATGAAACTTGTGGAGTATTACTATCCTCAAATCTATGGGGATAGTGCTCCAGATTGCATAGAGATTGTCTCCAATTGCATGAAAGCCCTTTACAGTGGTCATGCTATTTATTCACCATTAGCTGCTCATGGTCAAACTTCAGCTTCTGAAAGTAGTGGAAGTGGTAAGGAAAGACTTACCGGATTTGACCGATTCTTGCACGAAACTTCAGCTAGTCAAAGCACGAAATCGGATTTGGATAAGTATTTGGAGGAACCACTTTTCCCACGAAGTGCTGATTTTAGCATATTAAACTGGTGGAAAGTTCACGAACCGAGATATCCCGTGCTTTCCATGATGGCGCGAAATATATTGGGAATTCCAATATCAAAAGTTGCATTGGAGTCTCTATTTGATACTGGAGATAAAGCCCTTGATCATAGTTGGAGCTCATTGAAGTCTGATACTTTGCAAGCTTTGATGTGTGCTCAAGATTGGATGCGCAATGAATTAGAAGGTAAATTTATTTTACAATATTGTGAATTTGTCTGATATTATGTTGTTTGCTGCTAATAGATACTTTTTATACTGCAGTAACAGATTCGTCAAGTTCAGCAGCTCCTGTTTTTGCCTTGTGCTATGATGTAAATTAGGAAATTTCTGGTATGGTTTCTGATTTCACCTGCCTTATGTAAAATTCCTGTTTTTCGTATCCTTTCTACATGTGCTTTTTTTTTCAAAAAATGGGAAGCTTTAATTAATAACTTGTAAATTAGGAGAGACACTGTTTTTGACCATGTTTGGAGGCCATGGCTGATGGTGACTGCTAATCGAGCTGTGAGACACAGATCATATGTGCTTTTCTGTAAATTTGTCTGGATGGAGAGAAGAAATAAAACACCCTGAAAAGGACAAACTCATTCGTGCTGCAATTGAATTGAGTATTTTTGTGGAATTTCAGCTACTTCTAACTCTTTGAATTTGACATGTGAAGCTTTGGTAACGCATCTCGGCCCTATTTCTTGTAAGTTTAAATAGAGATCAGATTAGGTAAGACGGTAGGAAGGTGGTTGTCCAAGTTGTTGTCATTTTGCAGTAACTAAATTAACATTCAAATTAACTGAGAGGCAAAATTACATATGTCCTGATTTTCCTTTTATCAAGATTTGAATTTAACCTTGTACTTAATTGAAATCATATATTTAAGTTGCTGTTCATCACCCTACTTTGTTGTGAACTCAAAAGGAATTGCAGTTACCATGAAAAGAACTGTGAGAATGAATTGTTTAAAGTATTTGTCAGAGGGGCCAATTCAAAATGCAGAATAAGATGGTGAAAGAATAGGTTAGTTAGTGCATATCTTCTCAACCCACAATACCCCACCCCACCCACCTTCTGTTGCTTGAGCATTATTGAAAATGGGCAAATGCATAAATGATGGTACAATGTCAGTGGGACCTTTTGAAACCTTTGTCTTCATGTCTGTTTATGTTTCCTCATGAATTTCATTGCTTCCATATCTGTTACTTTTACATTCATCTACTCACACTGTGATTCTTCATAATTTGTGTGGTCCACCATTTTTAAACTCTCTATTCAGATATCTTGTGCCACAGTTTTCTTAAAAAGAATTGTGCAGAGACATTACTAAAGCAAAGCAAAGCAAAGCAGCAGTCTCTCTCTCTCTCTAGATTATGAAGAAATCCTCTTTATCTTCCGAGTCATTTATTTTATTTCCACTTGTGTAAAAGTACGGAGGAAATGAAACTTATAAATGTTTTCTTGACTGAATGTTCAATTTGCCAAATAAAGTGAATTTTGTGGTAGCATGATTTGGTTTTTGGCCATGACATACGGATATTTCTAAATATGTCATCATGTTGTGTCGTGTCGGACACTTGTCTAGTGTTAAATATCAAAAAAATTCGTGTCGTACTGTATTTGTATCTCCATGTCTCATGTATCACAGATTTTTGGTTATACATATCAAGAAATGTGAAACAGATGAAGGAATATTAGTTTTATATTCACTTAAATGAGAAATGAGAAAGAGAGCTTTTTTATTCTCCATTTCGCCATGCTTTTGCTTTTCAACTAATTCTAGTTGGCATTTTATAGCCTATCTCCGAAATCAATTTACTGCAGAAGTCGTACTAGGCCCATACTATTTATTGCTATATGTCAACAATAATGCTATTCTATAAGGCATCTCAAACGCAAACACAAAAAGTTGTGCTATTCTTCTATGAGGAGGGGGCCTTTTCCTTTTTGGTGCCAAAAAATCCGAAACTAAACTGTCCATAAAAAAAGGGTTGATCCCATATCCAATAGGTAGTATTGCAACAAATAGACGCACTAGTATTAGGACTCCAAATCGAGTGGAGTTTGAGCACAATTTTACAATTATGTGTATTCTAATTAAGTGCCAAAGGAATCCAATCAGTTGACAAATCAAGCTTGAATTTGAGGCTTGCGAACAAAATAATCAAACAAATCGAGTCAGCTGGAAAGCTTGCACTATTTTGTTCGAGTTTATACCCCTCGACTTAGGGGTACATACAACAAGACCCCCTCTACTACTGTAAATTACAAATAGATTCTCTTACCCTAAGGAAAACCTAAAAACCCTAATGAAAAGTTATCAAATGACTAAATTACCCATAATATATTTGTTATAGTGTTTGCTGTACATGAAATGAGCGAAGTGATTAAGTCGTTGTCCAGTTAATAAAACGTTAGCATCTACTTGGAAACAAAAAAATGACTAATGGTAGGACCTAAGTGTTAGACAGGGCCATAATCGATGGAGTGTCTCTGTAATTTCTAATGGTAGAGAGGGTCTTGCTGTATTTACCCCCAAGTTGAGGGGTGTAAATGTAATTATCCCTAATAATAATTTTCATGCTAAAACATGAAGTGTGACTCTGAAAAGGGGCCTGCGGGGGACCACGAATGCAGCAGCATCATATGATGGATGGTCTTTAGCATTGGAACATGGTGAAAGGTGCCAACAAACAATTGAATGCAGTACCAAATAAACTATAAATGCCTCACGACCCTGTCACTTTTCCACTACTTTAGGTGAAACAGAGCTCGATTTACACCTAAATTTCATCTTTTCTAACATCATATTATTGCACCTGTGCGTGCTGCTTTTCTCTCTCTTTCTTTTCTTTTTCCATGTCCAATTTGACTCCATCGGATATAAAATTTAGTTTTTTTTTGGGTCGAAAAATGCTCTTCATAAATTGTTATAGTTTTTCCCTTGACCACCAGTCTAGTGGTGTAATATCATACTAACCGCACTAAAGATTTCGAATTTAAATCTTTGAAAATAAATAGTATTAGCCTCAAAAGTAATTGTTGGAGTAAGAGGTGCCACATTATTTGGGATAATTGCAATCAACCCTCCAATCTTTAATTGACTCGATTGGTACTTTTCCACCTGATCTTTGTTTTTGTGCACCAAAACAACTGTTGCGGGAGAAACTGCATATCGTATCAAAGCTTGGGGCTAACTGTAATTATCGCATATTATTTTGGGTGCTTAAGGAAAAATGATTTCTTAATTATAAAACATATTGCAAATTTTGTAGTAAAGGAGCAAGAAAGACATCAGTGACCAACCAAAGGCAGTGAAAATTCAGTAGAGATAACAAATTTTACTGTTTTTGTTAAATAGGAAAGAAGGTAGAGAAGAAGATGAGCAGCTTTTTGGTTTGATGACATAATTGGGAGAAGAAATAAGATGTTCCTCACCTGAAAATTATTGATGAATGATGAGCATTACTTCACAATTACTATTTTTTTTTGTCATAACTTCACAATTTGTGTAAATAAATATTTATGAAACTTTTAAAAGTCTTTTTTTTAAAAAAATCAAATCAGTCAATGCGACCGTGGGATTAAAAGAGGACCCCTCCTCAATAAAACTCAAATCGAAAGTCAGAGAAGCACATCAGTAAGACGTCAGAGTCGCCCACAAAAGCATAAAAAGCAACAAGGGGAATTAAACCCACATGTAACAAGTAATACAAATCGGTCTTATGAGCAGCTCTCTCCCAAAGCCATAGTAAGTAGTAAAAAAATGCCGATTATCACCCCTAGGAGACCAGATACGCTCTATCAATAAGGCTGTCCTACGTCTAAACATGAGTTTCGCACTCACCATGTTGAACCAATAAGATCTACCTTTGTGATTGCTAAGTAGAAATTGGAGAAAATACTAATAATCAGGGTTTTGTACGGATCAATCATGTGTTAAAGAGTTGTGTGGTAACAAACTTTTGTGAGAAAATATAGGGAAAAATCCTGAAAATAAATCCTCTAAAATGAATTTTAATCTAAAAAAAAACTCAAAAATCTCAAAAAATTATGAAAACTTTTGTTAATCTAAAATACTTATTCCATCAATTTTTTTATTCGGAAAAGTCTAATTGTTGACTTTGACCCCTTTTTATGATAAATTTGTCCTCGAATTTCTTAAATTAGTCCTTTTTATGTTTAATTATAAATTAATTTATTTTACATATTTTAGTTATGAAATAAAAAAAGATCACATAAATGAATAGCCCCCAGTAAAAGTGAATTATGCTGATATATGTTTGACCACACATTGCCAAACCCTAGTTCTAGTAAACTGTAAAAGTTATTTAGTAAATAATATAAATTTAAAAATTAAGAATTCTGAAATTTGTGTTTAATAAGTAATATAAATTCAGAAGATTAAAGATCCTGATAACATTAAAAACATGAGGGGTCTCTTTAATCCTACGGTCTACTTGACCGGTTTTTGGTTAAAAATAAATAAATAAAAACATATCTGGTATTTAAAAAAAATTGATAAAGTTTGTATTTAGTTTTTTTTTTTTTTAGTTTGTATTTAGTAAACAATATAAATATATAAACATAAGAGATTAAAATTTCTATTTATTGTTAATAAATAATATTAATTAAAAATATTAAAAATTTATATGGTATTTAATAAAATTCACATGCCTAATAAATAATGTATAATTCAAAGATTAAATTTTTTTATTTAAATATAGTTTTGTTTTTGAGATTTTATTTATTGATTATAAGTTTTTAACTTAGTGTATTTATATATAAATCAAAATCTCCATAAGGTCCTTGGCTTAAGAAATTTTATTCAATATTTGGACTAGTTGCATAATGACTACTTTTGGATCGATACCTATTGAAAGTTTGCATTTCAAACTATTCTAAAAAGTAATATATTTGAATTGATTAAGAGGAAAATGAATTATTTCAAAAAATTACTTTATAGCAAATAAAGTTGATTAAAGCTAAAAGTACATCAGCATTACAAAACCTGCGTATATATTTGAATAAGACATTGGATTTTACGAATTGGCCCAACCTTTTCTAATTTTAGGAGCAATTGAAAAATTAACAAGTCCATTATTTAAGGTTTTGCTTCGGCAAGCCCAGTTCTGCAGGATGTTAGCAAAATAATAATAATTTTAATGTGACAAGATAATATATATTGTCACCAAAGTTTCGTTGGTCTGGTGAGATGAGATACTAAATCTTTAAGTTATGGTTTAAATCCTAGCTTGTGCATTGAACAACTAGGTTCAGGCTTCAGAGGATTGCTCCCAATTAGGCCTCTATAGTATGGCCAAAATGCATTTTTAGTCCCGTAATTATATATACACTTATCGCATTTTAGGTCATAAGGTATTTCGTTTTGCAATTTAAGCTCCATATATCGTAAAATGTAGCAATTTTAGTCCTCGTTTTGCAATCTAAGTCCTGTATATCTTAAATTCTGGCAATAACTTGGGGACTTCAATTGCAAAACGAGGACTAAAATTGCTACATTTTACGATATACAAGACTTAAATTGCAAAATGAAATACCTTAGGACCCAGAATACGATAAGTGCATAGTTACAAGACTAAAAATGCAATTTGGCCTTGTAGTATCCGAGATAAAAAAACGGGTGCATAAAGCAATTGAGTTGGTAGGATCGCTCCCAATTGGGCCTCTGTAGTATCCAAGTCCGAAAAAAAAAAGGGGTGGAAAACCCAAAACCACGTGATAAAAATGAAAGCTTCATTTTCAAATTTTTTTTTTAAATTTTAAAAGCATTAGAAATTTCCAATTTTGTGTTAACGGTGACTTGCTTTATGATAAATTAAATAAGAGGTGTATAAAATGCAAAATATTATCTAAGTTTTATCAAATACTAAAACTAAGCACAAGTTGTTTTCATATGTGAGCACACTCAAAATTAAAACCTTATCATTTATGGTTTCTTTTTAATCCCAGCCTATAATTAAGAGGGGGACAACACGTTGGATTGACCTACAAAATTAATTCTACCTGATTAAAATATAGGATATAGTTTTTTTCTAAAAATAATCATATTGTACCTGCCTGTTTATCAAAATTGCAATTTACTTAAATAGTATCATATTCATAACCTTTTTTGCTAGTATTTATAGTTGTGACGAAAATATATATATTCCCTTTGCATAATTTTACACATTAGGGTAAAATGTAAATTGCAAATTTCGTTTTGTAATTTTAATTTTTTCGGATTTCAGTATTGTTGTTTATTACTATTTTAATTTTGTCTCTTAACTTCGACAAAAAAACCAAATAATTAATTTTATCCCTTAACTCTCAAGTTTTGAAATTATCGTCCTATTTTTATTGGAATTCTCAATTCCTGCCAGAAATTTGATGGAAAATTCACTATCATCGGTCAGACATTCAATCACAATCGTTAGTTTCGTTGTCTCTAGATCAAAATCTCCATATCAATTAATTAGGAAGATAATTTTTACTATGGGACTAGTATAAATAAATAAATCATGGTGAAAATTGGATGATTTTGAGAAGTTATCTTTTTGAATTAATATGCGGATCTTGACGACATAGACAATGAAATTAATGTGATTGTTGTGAGGGAGTGTCTCATCGAGGATATTATCGATTTTTCGAATTAGGTAAATTTCAGGCCAAATAGGACAAACATTGTAGAAAAGTAAATTTTAATTACGGAACTAATTAAAAAAAGATATAATACAGGACTGAAACCTAAACATATCAAAGTTACGAAATGATTCTTATAATTTTGACGTAACATTATTACTATAATAAACTTAATTTTTCATTAATTAATAACACTAGAGTTACGCATGACAGCTTTGATTTTACTAACTATTTGATTGTTACTAGTGACAAATTATACTATAGGTTAAAATGTCCCCAAAAAAAAAAAGTGTAACAAGGAAAATTTCAGGAACATGAAATGTTGTATAGGTGTTTTTGATTTCCTTTTTCTTGAGAAGTCCCTTTCTATTGAAGCTTGAGGACAACTTCACCAAAGTCTAATTCAATATCATTAATGGTCACTTTCCAAAAGAACCTCTCATCATCCCTCCACCTTTTCCCCATACCTGAGAAAATGAATGGTTAATAGATTTTTTGGTTCCGCATTTTTTTTACGGGTTTGAGTACTATATAGTTTTAATTAGGGCTGATTCTCTCCTAATTGCTTTATATATAAGTTAAGATTTGATTCCGCTAGATCAACTGAACTTTGATAATAGTTAATGTACTTACAAAACTAATGGACACTACTTAATTTCTTCTCTGCAGTTTTTGTATCTTTTTGTCCGCTTAAGAGATCTAATAACTTATCACACTAAACTGATATTATATTCACACAATTATATCAAGTAATTAGGATCCGATTGCTCTCCAATATAACATCTCTCCAATTTCCTCCAATGCATGCTTGGATGATTGCCACATAATTAGGAATTTAATCCAATAGCTTATATTGAATTCACCTAACCATAAGCTTAACTCAAGTTAATTCTATAATTTAACCCTATACATTTAATTAAAGAAAATCTATATTTATCTTCTCTCTCATTTGTTACCTAAAAATCTAATTTTTATTCCATCTATTAATTTCTCCCAATTCACGCTAATCTCCCCCACTCTCTCTTTTTAATTTCTATTTTTTTCTCTCCTAAAAATAATACAAAATTATGTTTATAAATTTTAAAAAGCTAATTATATAGAACTATTAGTAAAATTTAATTATAGTAAATGTCAATACCTCATTAGTAATTATTACATACTTTAATATATATCTATTTCATTTTCTATAGAAATATTTGATTAATTGTACAAATTTAATTAAAAAAGATCACCCACTACTTATATATGAAATAATTCACAAAATCTCAATAAAAATTTTTGGGAAAGATTTTAAAATGAAAATTTTAATAAAAATAATTTCATTAAATTAATTTTTTTTATCAGTATTAAAATAATTTTTACAAGACTCAAATTCAAATTTTAGGAGAAAAAAAATAGAAATTAAAAAGAGAGAGAGGGGGATATTAGAGTGAATTTGGGAGAAATAGATGGAATAAAAATCTGATTTTTAGGGTAACAGAGAAGAGAGAAGATAAAAGGAACTATATGTAAAAGGAAAAATTGTAAAATGGGGATAATTTTTATTATCGAGTTGACTTTTTTATACACAAGATTTAAAATTTGCATAAATGCTCTGTAACCTCTTTTTTTTGTAACAATTTTGGGACTCCGGCGGATTTAATTTCAACTTATGTCTGGAAAACAAGAAAAATCACACCAGAAAACCACTTACTGACTATCACATGATTGACACACGCGGTACAGAAAAATCAAACTAGAAAACCACTTATCATCCATCACGTGATTGACACGCATTATTCAGTGCGAAAATTGAAATTAAATCCGCTGGAATTCCATAATTTCTACAAAAAAACAAAATTATAGTATATTTACCTGAATTTCAGTTTTTGTGTCCTAAAAAGTCAACTTGATTGTAAAAAGTATCCTGATTTTGTAATTTTTCCATATATAAAACAACACAACTATACAAGGGCAGGACTCCTTCCCTCATGAAAATTTTGAACCCGAAAATTTAAACCTAAAAAGCTTAGAGATTGGATTTAATTTCAGCCTCCACCACTAAATTTTAGCTAAAGTTTAGACTATTTTGACAAATCAAAAATTCCAAAATTATGGCAAAATTAGTAATGAGATGCCGTCAATGACTTAATGGAGATGTCGGCCATGTGATGTCATCTCTAACAAAAAATATACTTAAAAAAAGAAGGGACATTTCGTCCCACTGAATAGGGAGATTTGCATATTTAGTTTTATATTTTCAATCTTAAATCCAAATACTAATCAATACAGGAATATGAGATGTTGGAGTAAATTGTTTTAGGGATAATTAAACTTATATGCCAGTGAGGATAAATACAGCAATATTCCCTCAATTATTAAAAATTATAAATATATTCTCTAACCCTAACATACGATACTTAAAAAACTTAATGGAAAGTTGTAAAATGACTAAATTACCCATAATATTTTTCTATAGTGTGTGTTATACATGAAATAAGCGAAGTGATTAAGTCGTCGTCCAATTAATAAAATATTAGCATCTATTTGAAAAAAAGAAAATGACTATATAACTAGCTAAGGGTGTTCGCGCGCGGTCGGGTGTGGGAAGTTTTAAGAATAAAATTCCACCCGACCCAATAAATACGGGTTGATAAAAACATAAATTGAACTCGTACAATTATGTTCCAAATCATGTGGTTCGAGTTGGGTGAATGCGGTTTATATAGCGGGTGGATTAGCGGGTTGACGAATTTTATGTTTACTTAATTTTCATAATCCAGATTATTTATATTTGTAACTTTAATTTTTAAATGATAAAATATAAAGAATAGGAGAATTCCTAATTTTATAACTAATTATGCAACATGAAATGTATGATAAAAAAATTCATTTATATATCCATATATACAGAATATTCAAGGTGTTAAATTAGAGCCTAGAGGAATTGTGGTTACTGATTTATAGTATCAGTAATTTTGTTTCCTACCAAAAAAAAAATCAGTAATTTTGTTAAATTTGATTTAATATTCGACAGTTCCATGATAAATATTGAATAATTTTGAGAAGTTATTTGTTCAATTTATGTGAAACTTCTTGACCTAGCTACAAATTGATGATTGTGATTGAATGTCTCACCTTTGGCAAAAATTGTAGATTCCGGCCAAAATATGATAAAATTTAAAAAAAACTATAAACGATGGGATTGAAAATAAAAATAAAAAAAAGTCAAAATTACGGGACCAAACTTGCCGTTAAACCTAATAATAAAACTTATTTATAAGTAAAATTGTCTATCCTTTTATGTTTTTGGATATCAAAATCGTTTGTCTTGAATTTTCAGTATGTGAATTATATAAAAACTTTGATGGAAAAACAATGAAAATGATAAGAGTGGAGAGAAGATAGTATTACGAAAAAACTCCTTTTCTAAAGCAACTTTTTGATCTCTATTATCAACTTGGTTAGCTTCATTTATAATATTAAATCATATCAATTCGTTAACTCTAACATCATGTCACATTTTCATAAAAAAGGTTGACATTTTTTAGAAAATACATATTTTTAAGGAACCAACATATTTTTTAGGATTAAAATCGTTAATATCATAAATGTATAAAGTTAATTATGCCAAAATTTTCTATCGCTTAAAAGAGAATGCAAACTTTCCACGGCAGTTAAAGCAATAATTAGCAACAATCCCATTAATTATATTCAGATCAGACTATATTTGCATCTACTTTGGGATTAATTGATTTGTGTTGTTTCTTGAATTAATGTAAAACACATGATAAAAAATGCATAGATTTTTATTTTATGGGATAAAAAATGCAACTTTCTACTATATATATATATATATATATATATATGCATGGAGTTAAGATAAAAATGGATCTTGCTAGGAACTCCTAAGATAAAAATGATTCTTGCTAGGAATTATCAATTATAAATAGTTACTAGGTGGGTCTTAGGGTTTTTAACTTGAGAACCTGTATTTCAAGCCCCCAAACTTAGAAATTTGTATATACACATTTATAAAACAAAATATACTTATATACTATATATACAATGACATATAACTTGTAAGTATGATTTTTTTTTTAATATATACATAGCTTATTATATCACATTAATACAATGTAAATGTAACCCATGCTTTCAAAAGCTACAAAAATAGAAAGTCTTGTCTGAAATTCTTAAATATAATTCACAAAAATTAAAATAAGTAATCGTCTTTAGAGTTCTTGAACTCTGACAATCAATCACAAACTATACCACATTGCAATTAGGATATCGTATTTTGAATTAAGTAGTAATTATAGTAATCCTTATTCATATGAGTTAAACAGAATAATAATCAAACTACGAGTTTTAATTTTCTTTTCTATTTTAACTTATCTAGTTTCAATTTTACTTCAATAGAATTTTAATTTTTATACATTTAGTCTAATTCGTCGAAAATTGAGAGATTCGATTGCTAAGTCCAATTAAATATAAAAATCAGAAAATTGTTAAGTTACGTGTGAAATATGCTTTATTACACAATCGTAAAGTGGATTTCACATAAGCACGACCACTCAACATCCTCATTTTTATCATCACGTGACTGACACATGTGAAAATTCTTGCAAATTTTTTCAATTTTGAAGGAAAATGGAACTAAATCTGTAGATAAAACATTGAAAAGTTACGGGACTAAATTGAAATCGGACAACTTAAAAGACAAAAACTAAAAAAGGGTTGTATAGTTTGCAGACGAAAATTACAATTTGGTCTAAACTACAAAAATATACATACATTTAAAGGGAGAAAAGGAAAAACAAAGCATAGAAACGAAATAATAGAAGAGTGTAGTTGGAAGGTCAATTTTATAGTTATAAATACCTGTCTGCCGAAACAACTCAATTCCATTTTCTGCAACTCTTCTGTTCACAACTATAGTAAAACCATAAGACTCAATTTCAGATACAAAAATAATCTCTTCTTTTTTCTTATCTTCTTCTCTTTTTCTCCATCCGTTAATTTCCTTACCAGGTTTGTGATTGATTAAACTAACAGCAAACATACTCAAACCATTGACAAAGAAATAAACTTGTTTGTTTAGCTTATTTTGGATGCTTCTAAATTTTTTTTTTTACCTTTTTTTACCAGCATTAACTCCCCAAATCAGGGTATAATCTTGATCATCTTTCCAGTCTACCCTTTGAATTTTGTTTTGCTTATTTCAGCTTTTGTGTGGATATGATGGCGTTTCCTAACCATGATCAGTCCGAGTCATCAAATTCATTGATGAGGAAAAATGGAAGAGGGAAAATTGAGATCAAGAGGATTGAGAACACTACTAATCGACAGGTGACTTTCTGCAAACGCAGAAATGGACTCCTTAAAAAGGCTTATGAGTTGTCCGTCTTGTGCGATGCCGAAGTTGCCCTTATCGTCTTCTCAAGCCGAGGAAGGCTCTATGAATATGCAAACAACAGGTAATTCAAAAATTAGTCGAATTCTTCTTCATCTTTTAGATCTTAAATTCATTTTTTTTTTCTTAATTTCTAATAGTTTTTGTTATCTAGCTGTTTTTTTATTTTATTTGGGGAAAGGAGAGGTTGAATATCTCGATCTCCTCTTCTTTATTTCTTACTTTTTTTTTCTTGGTTTGTTTTGGTTTTGTTGTGTTTGAGATTTTTGGGAAGGTTGAGTTCTTGTTATTATGTGGAGTTGAGTTTGAGGACCTTTTTGTTAGCAATTTAGGTTGATTATGTGTTTTTGTTGATTGATCTTTCGTGTTTGTTTCCTTTATGAGCTTTATGATGGTTTTTCTCTTTGTTATTTGTTGCTGTTCTTCTCAGTTTAATTTCTTGTTTGATATACCTCCAAGATCTGTTATAATAGATGGAAACAGAAGTGGTGTAAGTTAAACAGTGGGAGTTTTCAAGAACTAGTAGGGTTAAGAAAAATATATGAAAGTCTTGAAAATCTGCCATCTTGTGTGTGTTTTGCTCTCTCTCTCTCTCTCAAAGCTGTCTGGTTCCCATTTCCTCATCAAATCCCATCTTTTCATTTGACTGTTCCTTAATACCATGTCAGTTCAACATATCAGAAGAAACATTTAACCTAAACTTTTGGTTACTAGGGCTGCTTCTAAAACTCAGAAAGGGAAAGAAAAAACTATCAAATTCGATCCGTTTCATTTTTTTTTTCGAAATTGAAAAGAAAAGAAAAACAAGAACCCTAATGATCTAAATTTCAGAAGATGGGCATCTTGGATTTGCCTTTGATTTGACTATTTTACCCTTGTGTGTACGAAGTTTGGGAGAGTCTAGTGATGTAACATTAGGGCATGGGACTATAGTTAGGGTTTGAAATAAGTTGTGTGTATCTAAAGTCATGTGCTTTAACTTAACCACAGAATCTTTGGTCATTTCAGACATCATTTTTCTGTTCTCCCACTTAAAGACAAGAAAGAAAGGGGGTGGGGGTGGGGGTGGGGTGGGGGTGGATTGTACTATGTTCTCTTCCATCATCTTTCCTTCTGAACCCAAAAATATTTTATCTCTAAAGGTGAAATTAAAACTGAAATTTACCCTTTTCTTCTGCATTACACTAGATATTTTCTTCAACTCTAGGATTATTTCTCCTATCTCTCTCTCTAACTCAAGAAAGAGAGAAAACAAAATGGACTTTTTTTTAAAAATAAATAAATAAATAAAAAGACTGAATTTTTAGCCAATGGGGTGTCGTCATTACTTTCTTATTGCTAAGTTTTTCTCACAATGGCGAAAATGGCTGCTGTGAAGAGACAGCTTCTCACTGATACACTCAAAGAGAATAGCTCTCAGACAAACAAGACTTTTACTATATCTCTACAATTTAGATTCACATACATACGGTTTGGAAAAAAGTGAAAAAAATACTTTCTTGTTTAATAAAACATCATATTTTTTTAAAAAAAGAAAACATTAACTGGAATAAATCGCTGCAAGAGACTGAAACATTGAGAGCAATATCGGGATTTTGAATGAATCGAGGTGGGTAATAAGGTGATGGCGCCGGTCAGGCCGGGTATTAACCTGGGGGCAAAGGGGGTCGAGTGACACGTGGCGAGATCCCATAAGAAAGATGTTTGAGCCAATCATATTGTGGGATCTTGTGCCAGCGTGGCAGGGCGCAGCCAATCAGTAGCTAGGTCGACGAAATTAAGGTTGCAGCTTGTATATGATCCTGACTGAAAAGAAAGAAAGAAGAGAAAAGAAAGCAAGAAACTGCATGTATGTGTTTTCACTGTGTCATGTGTTGTGATATTAATAGTTTATGTGTGTGTTGTTTTTGGAGTAAATTGCAGAGGTAACTTTTTCTGTTTGTGACTGGGAACAAACCCTAATTGTAAGCTACCCATCTATAGCTAATTAATTAAATTTATAGGTGGTATCTTGAAGAGAGAATAAAAATTATTTTAAACTTTAAAAATTGAAAAATAATAAAGAAATGATTCTTATATATATACTCCAATCTGTTTCGAATTTATTGAATGTGAAATCTTAGAAAAGGTTTAAGAAAACAGAAGAATACTTGCTTAACCAAATTAAATAGAGGGTCATTTCACTATTTACTTGTTAATTATACATATCTAATTTCATTTTAAGAATTACATATTTTTATTTCTTGACACCTAAATAACATATAATAATAAGTAACTAGAAATAACCCCTTGCGAAGGCAGGGGATACAACTTCAAAACAGATGATTAAAATTATTTTCATTTATTTAAAAATTATAAGTTGATAAAATCCAAATCATAACTAATTTATTATTTATTAATCAACCAACAAATATTTAATTGATTAAAAGATTAATTCTTGTCCCATAATGAGAATAATAGTACAAAATACAAAATAATTATATTATTTTTTTAATATAAATTATAGTTGAATTTATCATAAATAAAATTTTAAAATATTGCATTTAGTATTAGAAAATGATAAAAATAAATTTGAATTCAAATTTTACCAATCACCTGTTTATAAGTAGAGATAGATGAATATTTTAAATCATTTTAATTTGAATTGAAGGATAATAGTTGTTAAAAAAAGGTATTGACCTTATCGTATCTAATTTTATTAAATATTATCTTGACAAAAAGTAGAATGCAAAAATTTCATGCACATCCATCCAGGTGTGAAAAATTAGATTCTTTTAGAAAAAAAAATAACCGTAAATATTTGAGTCTTATAACCATAAATCTCAAAATATTTGTCATACTACTATTTTATATATATATATTGTATTTGAACTATCATATATCTTTTTTTTTTTCATATATTTATATATTATCTTTAAATTCTTTTAGATAAAAATAGCGTAAATATTTGAGTCTTGTAACCATAAATCTCTAAATATTTGTGTATTTAAACTATCATATATCTATACATTATCTTTGAATTCTTTTAGATAATATCCATAATAAATGGTATTTTAAAATAGTATTTATCTAATGGCATGATATAATTCATTGATGCTATCCACGTAGACCCTTAGGTGGATAGCCTCAAGGGTTCTGAATTATTATTTCTTGACACCTAAATAACATATAATAATAAGTAATTGGATGAGCACAGTTGTTAATGTTTTTATAAAATAAATACAAGTACATTTTAATCATGATTTTAAATTCAAATACTTGTTAAAATTTCATCAGAATATTATGTTACAATTATTTTTATTAATTATAATAATAAAAAAAATTTCACTGAAAATAAGATGTAATTGTGAGATTAAATAATAAAAGAAGAGGAATGCATATATAGGAGTAATTAGTGAGAGAGGACAGAGAAAATATATAGGTAAAAACTAATTGAGAGTCCAAATCAAAGATTTAAACTAATTAAAGTTAAGAATATAATAGACTAGTAAAAAAATCTAATTATCTACCAACATAAAAAGTTAGATAAAATGATAAATAACAAATAGGGTTAATTACATTTGGACCCCAACCGAGTTTGCTAAACTGCAAATTGTAATTCTTTTAATCAAAATATTACATTTATACCTCACATAATTTCATAACTACAAAAAAATACCCAATTTTAAGGGTTCAATTAGGAGTATTCCATTAAATTTTTGAATATTCCATTAAAATTTCGACGGAACCTCAACGAAACCCTGAAAATTAAGTGTTTTTTATAATAATGAAACTACTATGGATGTATTTATATTATTTTGATTAAGAGGGTCATAACTTGTAGTTTAACAAACTTTTTTTGGCATCCTAACGAATGATATTGGGATTGTTTAATAAAAATTGTAAATAATAAGTTGAGGATACATTAAATAGTTTTACATCAATTACAAGAATTATGCTTTAAGTTGATTGAAAGATAGGACAACATATTGTTATTTCACCTCAATCAAAAGATATGATGATTCACGGCTTCACGTCTTGGAGAGTACTCTCAGAATCATACTTGGAATAGTATGCACAAACAGCACGTTTTAGAAAGTCCAAGTTACAGAACTATACTGTTGGCATATATAAGAGGAAATGTTGTTTGCAATAAATACATACTTAAAGATTTGAATTATCTGTTTCCACACCATGTCGCAATAGAAAAATAGAATACATTACTTGCAAATTCAGTAATGAAAAAAAATAAAAAAATTAGATTGACAAAAAAAGGAAAAAATTAGCCTGAAGAAGTTATTTTTAATTAAAGAATTAAAATATCACTTCTTGCTTTATAATGGGAGATATATATGTTCTAATTTGTTTGTAGACTTTGTTTCTACTACTTCTTTATAATTTTCTTCTGTTTATAATTTATATGTATTGAATTGTTTTTAGGTTAATTAAACATTGTTTGTGTGCTGCAGTGTTAGGGCAACTATTGATAGGTACAAGAAAGCAAGTGCTGATTCCTCAAACTCTGTCTCCACATCTGAAGCTAACACCCAGGTCACTTGCTTTGTAATTTCAAATATAGTACTTCATGTACTATTCTAAATCTACAAGCTTAATTATAAGTTGCAGCAAATTACACATTCAAGTTTGTGTTTATTCCATTTAATATATACAGTTCTTTCTTTCTTTCCCATATATCCCCCAGCCCTAGCTTATTTCTTTTGAAGATTAAGTTGTTATAATACGAAGGACAAATCAAATATACGTACTCTGAGATTTGCAATACTTACATCTAAATCCCTCTAATTTCATTTATTACATATTAGTCCCTAGAATAGTCAATATACATTAGGGTTCCGTTAAACTTCTGTTAGGGTTCCATTAGATATTTCTTAACAAAATGTTCCCCATGCTAATACATATTAATATTTTTTTTTTGGTGAGCAATACATATTAACATTGCTATAAGGGCAATCATCGCAAATGTCACCCCTGCCAACAAAAATTCTAACGGAACCCTAATATTGACTATTTTAGGTACTAATATGTAATAAATGAAACTAGAGAGACATAGATATAAATACTGCAAATCTCAGGATTCCTACATGTAATTTGCCCTTACATGCATGAAAATTACATATAATTTGAAAAAAAGAATCCTAAAATATTATTCGCCCCCTTTACTATATCCTAAAACTTAAAATTATCATGGATTAGTATCTTCACGTATTTAATTTCCCATTTCCATTTGGTCAACTGTGCAAGATATATATCATCGAGAGAATTACATTTGGGTTCTGACTATTGTCATATTTACATGTAAGTCCAATTGGATGCATTTATTACATATAGGTCCCTTAATTGGTCAATATTCTTATATATAGGTCCCTAATTTATGGACCTTTAGGTAAGAATGTTGACCAATTTAGGAAATTTAGGGACCTATATGTAAATAACGCATTTAACTGAACCTAAATGTAAATATGTCAATCGTAGGAACCCAACTGTAATTCGTAATATATGATAACATATATGACAAAAAATAGGTTAATTTTGAAGACAAGCCTTCAAAGTGGTTCATAATTTAGTTTTAAATATCCTCTGTATAATGTTTTCATTTCTCAAAATCGTTACACTGCAATTGCTTTATTTTGTCTGTTAATCAGTTTTACCAGCAAGAAGCCAACAAGCTGCGTAGACAGATTCGAGAGATTCAGACTTCAAACAGGTTAATTATCAGTAATACTTCCATTCGCTTAATTTCTCTCATATATGTACGTACATACATCTTATAAACTGACATACGTATAAATATACGATGACTGTGTACGTAGACAAATTCTTGGAGATGGCGTTGGCAGTATGTCACTCAAAGATCTGAAGAGCATGGAGGGCAAAATCGAGAAAGCAATCAGCAGAATCCGCTCTAAGAAGGTAAATTAAACAAATTAATGAATTAATAATATATATTTAATTCTTTAATAATAATTAATTAATTTCCCTTTTTCAAACAATAAATTAAAAATGCATGGTAACTATATAATGCATATGTGTTTTCTCAGAATGAGTTGCTGTTTGCGGAGATAGAGCTCATGCAGAAGAGGGTAACTGATCTATATTTACTACATATTTTTCTCTTTAATTGTAATGTGTATATATTAGTATTTGTGACGAAATTAAAGGTGACTAATATTTAAAACATGACCTAATTGCATTTTTAGTCCTATAATTATCAACTTGTAGCAATCTGGATCCTAAGATTTTTTCACTTGCAATTTGAGTCCTATAATTTCGAAATTATAGCAATTTTAGTCCTTTAGTTGCCGAAACCTGACTTTCTCACCGGAAATTGGCACGTGGCATGTCCGAGATACACGTCTGAGGTGGAACTTACGTGTATTTTCGACGTGTCACGTGCCAATTTCCGGCGAGAAAGTAGGTTTCCGGTAACCGAAAGACTAAAATTGCTATAATTTTGAAATTATAAGACTAAAATTGTAAGTAAAAAAATCTTAGAACCCAAAATGCTATAATTCGATATATAGTTACAGAACTAAAAATACAATTTAGCCTTAAAACATTGGTGACGAAATTTGATGTATGGTCAGGAGCTGGAGCTGCACAACGCCAACATGTTTCTCCGAGCAAAGGTCATAATATTATAATGATATATGTCTAATAAACCGCACAAATATTACACAAACTATAATTTTCTAATAATTGACATTAACATTATAAATTAATTATAATCTTCAGATAGCTGAGGGTGAGAGAGCAGCTGAGCAGATGAGCTTGATGAGGGGTGGTGGATCTGAGTACGAGGCTGGGATGAGCAGTTCACAGGCGCAATATGATGTTAGAAACTTCATCCCAATGAATCTTATGGAGCCAAATCAACACTACCCCCGCTCATCACACGACCAAACACCACTCCAACTTGTGTATGATCAATCATATACTCTTTAGTCTCTCTACTGATCATTTGTATTTTTTGGATTAATAATAACATTTAGACCCCTCAGTGAGTTTGCTAACCTATAAATCATGACCCTCTTATAGTCAAACAATTACACTACACCCTACTGGAGTTCATAATTGCAAAAAAAAAAAAAACCCAGGTGTTGTAGGGTTCAGTTGGATTCCTTAAAATTTCATCAAAATCCTAAAAATTTGGTATTTTTCATTATGAAACTCCCGTAGAGTGTAAGTGTAATTCCTTGATTAAGAGGGTCGCAACTTGTAGACTGTAGTTAAACGAACTCTGTTCAGGGGTCTAAATGTAATAATTAACCAGATCTTTTATCTCATATACTTCACCTATTTTTAGTTTTGGACCCCAATCAATTGACTTTTGCATTTTACATTCCGCAAGAGGATTTATTTTTTCAATTCGAGTACATTTTCAACTTACAGGATGCAAAACGTAAAATGCAAAAACCAACTATTGCAATTGACGTCTCGTAATTAGACAAAAAGTTCAAAAGGTCCTGAAATTAGAAAAAAACAAATCATTTAAGGGATGTACATGTGAATTGCAAAAGTCAGTTAGTATGGGATCAAAGTAAAAAACGTGTAAACTTATGGGACCAAAAGTGCAATTAACTTGACGTGTTTGTGCGAATTTTATGTGGTAATAATCATGCAATAATCTTGTTTTCTGCAGCTAACAAACGATATTTGTGGTGCGAGGGCATGCATGAAGTGATGATCTTGAAGATATATCATTAATCTCTTGTTTAATTTCTTCAAGCCTTCTGTTGAAACTCACAAGTTTTTTCCTTTTTAAGTGTATTTAAGGGCTGTCAACCATTTTAAAGTGTAAACCCTAACTATGTACTTTTTATTTGCGGGCAACTCTTAGCTTTGTTTGTATTTATCTTTTCAAATCTACACTTCATTAATTCCCTTTTATCTCAATATATTTATTATTAGCTAGTAATTGTCTGTTCTTGTTTCCACTGCTTATGCCCTACGTACTGGCTAGGAGAAATTATACATATTATTTTGAGGATGATCAAAATATGAAAATGTTGAAGTTTTAGGACCAATCTTGCAATTTTGCCAGAAATACTTGCATATTGCTGCAGAGTGCAGTATGTGTCCAGATAAAAATTTCCCTTATATATTTGTAAGGCCTAATTGCATTTTTGGTTCTGTAACTATCCGGAAATTGTATTATTAGTCCTAAGATTTTTTATTTTGCGATTTTAGTTCTATAATTTCTAAAAAATTGTAATTTTAGTCCTATAATTTCCAAAATATTGCAATTATAGTCCTGCATTATCCGGCAAGGAATTGGGAATTCGGCGAGCACAGGACTAAGATTGCAATATTTTGGAAATTATAGGTCTAAAATTGCAAAATGAAAAACTTTAGGACTAATAATACTATTTTCGAATAATTACAGAATCAAAATGCAATTTGGCCTATTTGTAATATATCTCCTATACACTCGGTAATGAGAGCTTATTTGTAATTGTGAGCATTGAGCTGAGTACAATAAGAAACTGGGGCCTAGGTCTGCAGTATCCTAAGCCCGGAATAAACCGGGTGGGAACAAAAAAAAAGACAAATGCTTACTGATATATATATTTTTACATGTATTAATGAGTATATTATATAAGAGAGGATCTTACTAGTTCTGAAATGTAATAGAAGATTTCAACTGGTATATGTATTCTAACTTTGCGAGATCAAATGTGCAATTGCTATAATTTATGTGGGAGTCGCAGTATATAGTTTTTTTTTTTTTTTGGTCAGAAAGGGAGCTTAATATTATTAATTAGCTAATACGATCCACATTAACAATATATATCAAGGACCCCTAACGGGGTTCGGGCGGCCAAACCGAGCATTCAGTACCAAGATCATGCCCCATCTTGGCTAAAAAATCGGCACAAAATTCCGACTTCTCTTTAACATGACTAAACTGAGTAATCCACAGAAGTCTAAATAAATCACGACAATTAGCAATGATGTTTCCCAAGGAATGGAAAGAGATATCCACCGTTTCAGTTAAAGAGAATACCACTACTTGCGAATCAATTTTAACCTCTAAACACTGGATTTTCTTACCCAAGCCAGTTGAAGACCATCTCGAAGACCAAGTAGTTCAGCGACGGTGATAATAGTGTCCCCGACATGGCGAGAGAAGCCCAAAATCCACCTCCCTTCATGATCTCATACAACTCCGATCCTCTTGTTAATTAATTAATTTATGTACGTTTGAAAGTCTAATTTGACATACTTAAGATTATTATAAAGTATTATAGCTTAATTTGATTAAGGATTTTAAAGTTCTTAGCACCCATTAAACTATTCTGTCCATAATTTGAAATAATTCAATCCGATCAGTGATCTTTGTCTAAAAGCAAACTTAGTGTTGTCTGTAAAGTGATTGTAGTTGATCACATATGCAAACTCTGAAAACTTTTTGTAGAATAGGAGTCCGTGTCCGATACGTGTCGGATACTGCACGGCAAAAAATTTGTCGTGTCCGTGCATTCAAGAATAGGAATTATAATAAAATGGGGAATTTAATAAACTTTGATTGATACTGTGGGTGTTTATATATATATATATATATATATATATATATATATATATATTTTGAAAGTTGTAGAAAAAGTAATAAAAGTACATGTTTGAAAAAAAAAAGTAATAGAATGTTCGGAAATAAGTCTGTACTTTTACTACTCTCAAGAATCTTCAATCTATTTACGAAAATAACCTAAAAATTAAAAGTTAAAAGTAAAAAATATATCTTTAGATGGTCATAACTTCTAGTTTATTTCTTTTTAAAATAAGCCGGAGCTAGCTGGTTTCCAAACACTAATTGCTGATAAATAAAATTGAAGTACAATTTATGCCCCAATTATATAGCATGTCCCATGCTAAACATAATATTTTTGTTTAACGATCATATGATCGTGTCACGCATTCACGCATATTTTATGTAATTAATGATACCACTAGTGACCGAAGCCCCGAAACCCGGCCCATCGATTATGTAACAGAATCACAATTGCTCTAAGTATTCCACCTGAATTTGAGAGGACTTACAAACTTATCTCTTAATAGTTTTTGGAGTACATGCAGGGACCGTAGTATGTCATAGATCATTCCATAGTTTATCATATTTCTAATGTACATGATCCTCTTATTAGAGGCAAATACAGAGCATACAGCTTAATGATAAATTAAGTATATTATATTAGATCCTTTGAGACTTTAGGAAAAACTAGGCCTAACAAAATGGGCTGAGCCCCATTGGTTTTGGGTTGGGTTGGATTGTTATTTTTTAAGTGGGTTTTAAGTGGGCCGGATTTAAGTGGGTTAGGAAAATATTAGGTTTAAAACGGGCTCAAGATACGCTTTAAATGGGCTTTCAATTGACTTATATTTTAATCATCAAATTACTATCGTACTCTTACTTAATATTTTTATAAAAGTTTAAAATGTGTTTTAAGGGTAGTTTAGGTATTTTATAATGTATAGAATAAAAATTAATTTTATTTTTTAATCAAACCCATTAAAAACCCAACTCAACTCATTAAAAACCCGTCTAGAACCCATCTAGAATCCAACCCAACTAAAACTCATATAGTTAGCCCATGTTAAACTCATCTCATTTAAACCCATCCCATTGGAACCCAACCCAAACGCCCAATTACCAGGCCTAGAAAGAACTAAGAACTAAAGTTTTGAAGCAAACACGATGATATTAGTAGGAAGGAGAATATTTTTTTTTCAAACTTAAACAAGGCCCTTTATATAGAGGGCGAACACCAAACTTTCTTATAATCCTACCTAAACAATTTTGACGTCCAAAGACGTGTCATACCAACAAGTAAAGTATAAAGTAGACCTTATCTCTAAGATAAGGATCACATAAAGGACAAGGCATAAAGCAAGACCACTAATACAACCAAAGCATAAAGTAAATCATGACTTTAAAGATAAAGATCTAATAATGTCATGAGTCTTGTGAGTCCTCCCATGATGCACATAAAGGAAATTCAACAATTCCTTGGAATTATCAACTATATAAAAGACTTTTTGCCACAGTGTTCCAAATACACGTGCCGGCTCTCAAAGATGCTCAAGAAAACACCCTCACCTTGGGGACCAGATCAAACAACAGCTGTTAAGCAGCTGAAGAAGTTACCCAGCAACCCCCACCATTAGCGATTCCTGACAAAGAAAAGCGTATTCTACAGACGGATGGCAGTGATGAATATTGGGGTGCCATCCTGATTGAAGAGATGGATGGAAAAAAGCACTTATATGGACATACTAGTGGATAATTTCAAGACGCAGAAAAACACTATCACACAGTCTACAAAGAAATCTTGGCCGTAAAAATGGAATCAAGAAATTTGAGTTCCATTTAATTGGACGTCACTTTATTGTTCAGATGGACAACTCATCCTTTCCCAGAATCCTTGAATTCAAAAATAAAGGAATTCCAGAACCATAATTATTGAGGTTAAAGGATTGGTTTTCAAAATATCAGTTTGAAGTGAAGTATATAAGGAGACCACAGCCTCATCCCAGATCTCCTTCAAGGCCGAAAAAGATTTATCTCCTCTCTTCCAGCAAAACCATCCCACTGATAGACATGGCATCATCATCCTCGTCAATCTCTTACACTCCCCCAACGGTCACTTCTGAACCAGTTCCCCTTGAATTTCCCCCTTCACCAGAACCATTGGAAACTGTTGAAGAAGTCAAAAACTTCGCCCGAAGCCATATTTTCTACTATCAAGCCAATTAAATTCCTCCTCTCAAGAGGTTTACCACTTGAAAATGGAAAATTCTACCCAGACTTCGTTTTCCTTCTTGTGTTCTTTTTCACCAATCTAGTAACCCTACCAGCAGAAGGTTTTTGGTACCTCTGGTGCCTCACTATCTCTAACTATGCTGCAATCGAAATCAACCCAAAGATCCTACTCAATTCAATCCAAGTCAATGCCACAAACTTTAATCTCACCAGGTTCCTCTATAGACATTGGACTAGAAAGCAGTCCTCCGACAGAACAAGCATATGAAAAACTCAATCATAGTACTGATACTTCATAGGCCATACCATATCACTTCTGATAATAAGCTTATTGCAAATGCCCTCAGCTATGTTCTTACCACTATTGATGGTGGTATCACTCAACATCCTGAAGAAGACGAAAAGATCTTCGAACATCTCTGCTTCCAGAACCACGTTCCCAGCCGCTTACTAGGAATAATGACCAACAGTATTTCAGTATCCTCTATTCCAAACGTTACATTTGAAAGTACTCATCAGACTGAGAAGATGAAGTAAATACTTCACAGTCCAACACCTGATCAAGAAGATATTAACATGGAAGATGTTGGTACCAAACAAACTGCTTTTACAGTCTATTACACATGGGAATCACGCCAGCCAGACTATATCGGATATAATGGTCCGAGGCCCGTAACATGTGCATCATGGGAGGACTCACGAGACCCATGGCATTATTAGATCTTTAATTTTAAGTCATGATTTACTTTATGCTTCGGTTGTATTAGTAGGGTTACTTTATGCTTTGTCTTTTGTGTGATCTTTATCCTAGAGATAAGGTCTACTTTATACTTTACTTGTTGGTATGACACGCATTTGGACGTCAAAATAGTTTAGATAGGATTGTAAGTTTGGTGTCAACCCTCTATATAAAGGGCCTTGTTTCACCTGTGAGGACACGTTTGAAATAAAAAACATTCTCCTTCCTACTGATATCATCATGTTTGCTTAAACACTTTAGTTCTTAGTTCTTCCTAGGCCTGGCAATTGGGCGGGTTGGGTTCAAACGGGATGGGTTTAACATGAGCTCAATTATATGGGTTTTAGTTGGGTTGGGTTGTAGACGGATTTTTAATGGGTTTGATAAAAAAAAATAAAAGTAATTTTTTACTCAATACATTAAAAAATACCGAAACTTCCCTTAAAACACATTTTAAACTTTTATAAAAGTATTAAGCAAATGTACAATAGTAATTTGATGATTAAAATATGATCCAATTGAAAGCCCATTTAAAGCCATCTTAAACTCATTATTTTCCCAACCCACTTAATCCCGGCCTACTTAAAACCTACTTAAAAAATACCAACCCAACCCAGCCCCAAACCAGTAGGCTCGGCCCAATTTGCCAGGCATAGTTCTTCCTAAACTCTCAAAGAGTCTAATATAATATACTCAACTTATCATTAAGTATGCTCTATAGTTACCTTTAATAAGAGGATCTTGTACATCAGAAATATGATAAATTATGGAATGATCTATGACATGTAAGAGATAAGGTAGTAAGTCCTGCCAAGTTCAAGAGGAACGTTTAGGGCAGTTGTGATTCTCTTACATAGTTGATGGGGTTTCAGGGCTATGTCGATTAGTTGTAATTCAATATAAAACTTTAGGTTGTAGGGCGGAACTACACGGCCCACACCTTGAGCTGGGTTGGGCCTCCACTTTAAAATTTCTTAGAAACATTTCGTTTTTTTTATAAAAGCCCATCAGGTCGGATTCGGATTTCTAAAAATTCGGATACAAATCCGATTGCATAATCCTCCAACCGAATCTCATACACAATCCGAACTCATCAATACCAAATCCGAATTAAAATCCATCTCATTGACAATCCTAAAAGCTCGAATTTTTTAAAGGACATTTTTATACCTTAGTTGGGAAAAATCTACATACGGCATGTATTTTCCCAATGATTTGATCAATTTCCGGTGAAACACAGATCAACAGTAATTTAAAGGAGAATTACCGAAAGTCCCAAACCCTCCTAAGGTTTACGGCATTTATAAAAAATGCTCTAAAATCTTAAAACCTTACATTTAGACCCCTTTGGGAGGTAAATGTAAGATTTCTCAAGAGAGTATTTGTAAGCTTTCAAGATATTTTTACATTTTCAGAGGGTATTTGTAAGGTTTCAAGGTTATAGTGGTGATTTGAATTTTTTACATATCCTCAGGGGTTTTTTAGTATTTTTTCCATAATTTAATACAACCGAAGAACATGAGACGGTAAACCACCTACTTGAATAAAACCTTGAATATATAGGAGACAAGAGTAGTAACCATATTCATATTACTAAGAGCAATTATGAAGAGATATATTTACATATATATATATATATATATTTATATATCCTTAAGCCTAATAGGTCAGATATCTAGACTATATAAAATGTATTTCTGCTAACTTCTATATATATATATTATCCACAGGTGAGCAAAGGCCTGGGAAGAGACTGAAGGCTGAAACCTTCTTCCCTCTTTCCCAAACAGTTCCTCTGAAATAAATATTACCTCAAGTAGTGAGTATATTTATCCCTAGCCTGTAATTCCACATCTCATTATATGTTCATTTGACAAATTTACATGCCTATACCACAAACTTCTTACCTCTGGAGACCCGATTTCGAGCCACGGCTTTGCAGGCCCGCTGAAATGCACGACGGCTGCTGATTCTAGCATATGTTTATCTGCTCGTGGATAGCGATGCCCCAAACCGGATACTTGCCATGAAGGATCAATAGGTTGTATGTGACTTTCAAATGCTAGTAAGGCAGGTGGAAGGGCTCCAGGATGCCATAGTGAAAAGCCGGAATTCAGAGACTGAAAAAACATAGCAAAACATGATTAAGAGAAGAGACTGATTGTTTGGGAAAATACTATCTAGATAATGCATGTTTCAAATCTTATATGCTTTGATAGTTAATTAGCTTTGAAAATTACAAAAATCACCCTGTAAGTATGTTTTGTTATTTTGTTGCATTACAATTTTAGTCCACCATATTTTTGAAAATATAGGACTAAGGTGCAAATTTTGAAACATAAAGGACTAAAATCGAAAGCAGGACAAAGAAAGAACAAAAATCATATGTAGGCACACTTCACCATTTGCTTTGAACAACATCGCTTAGATCATTTGTGGACAAAGTAAAAACAAAAAGTTGAGGAAGTTAGAATCTCATTTGTGTTGCTGATTTATAAAAACTGTAAATATTTCAAGAAAGCAGCTTTAGTTTTCCAGATAAAAGCAATAAGATAAAACTCAAGCCAAAATATATACTCACAAGTTTAAGCCATTGATGATATACTGCAGTGATGTTAGTGTTCCTCCATCTTTTGAGGTCAAAAACATTAACCCCATAAAGCCATCCACAGCCATCCTTATTAATTCTAGATGATATGATTGGATCAGAGAAATTGAAGTAATCTTTGTACTTCCTTCCCGGGCAACATTCAGGTCCGCACCACGAGTCAACAACTGCACCGACAACTTTGTGGTTGAGATCCAAGTCCCATAGAGATGACAAGTCACGTCGTACTACAACATCATCGTCCAGGAACACAACTTTCTTCAGATCTGGAAACAGCTGCGGGATAAACCAATATATCAATCTTCATCATATATATATCCTAGAAGAAGCAAAACCGCAAAACTAGTCCTCCGAGTATGTACATACATATATGGTTATTGTCCTTTATGCCACATTTTAAGTTCTAAAAATCGCCAAAATCTAATCCTTATGTTTTAAGTTGGGCGCATTTAGTCCCTTTTGCCCAAGTATTTTGTTCTTTTAAAGTTACGAAAAAAGGACTGAATGTGCTAATCTTTGAAAGATAAAAGATTGTAATATGCTAAATAAAGGACAAAATGTAACAGGATGAATTGATATGTGACAAAATAAAAGACAAAAACCTTACACGGGTGTACTTAAGAGGACCATTTTTATAGTTTTGCCTTGCTTAAGATGATTCTCATAATTCAAGAAATTAATTACCTCAGGGAGATAAATCCGGAGGAGATTTAAAAGGGAGATAGAGCTTGGATTCAGGACATCTAGATTCCGCAAATTTTCTTCTTCATATTCGGAGTTTTCCTTCTTCAGACTCTGATACTTGGTATTCCAGATCTGATGATGTATTTCTAACATCTCCGTAACAGCAACATTTACCTCGTGAGGCCAATCATATTGATGCAAACCCTTGACTTCTACAACTGCTGAATCAATTATGTTTACTGCAAACCATGCATGCATCGAAGTATACGTCTTCTTATCAGTGAGAACATGGAAAACTAATTTCTCAGGATTAGTTGACGTTTTGATAGTAGATGAGATAACAACAGAAGCAGCAAGGATATTGTCAGTTAAAAGAACAGTATGATGAAAAGAAGGGTCGGTGATGCGGTTAATGTATTGAGGTAGAGGTAAACGAGAACGTGCTGCAGCATTTACAGCATATTCTTCAGCCAATTTAAGTGAGAGGCAGTGTAGGCTCTTAGGTACACCATGAGCAGCTAAATGCCAGTAAATAGACTCGTGATATTTAGCTGTTTTGACAACATTTTCCATCTTTGTAATCTGCATAAGATAAAAGAAGTGTCCTTTAGAGCCACATGATGCCCAAAACTACTAATAAAGAAGTCCAAATGTGATCAAACCACCATAAATATATCATAATTACATCTCATGGCTGAATCTTCTACAGTATGATGCAACACAAATCAACAGGAAATTGTTGAGTTACTGGGACACTGCGTTTAATATTAGGAGGATTTAATTACAAGAACATCCCCTGATGTATGTCCAGACACCTTCCATTTGATGTGTCCAAATACCTTGAGCATTGGAAGGTACTTTACTCTTAAATTACTTATATCTCGTATAAACTCAATGTTGAAATTTCAAAAACTTAATTTAGATTGACTACTCATGCACTTGTTTCCTTTTCTCTTCATAGTTATAGAGAGAAGGTGGGCCGTCGCAAAAACAACTAGTGAAGGTAGCGTCCTAAGCTTTCAACTCGAGGAGTGCAAAGAATAAATAAGGAAAATATATAATTAAAAGCTCAATGTAATTCTTATTTGTTTAATTTAAAAAGACTAACACGTCATTTTTCTTCAAATTCATGGCAGGAAAAAAAACTGGGAAGGTAGTTATAAAAATAGATAACATGATGGAACAGATATGTACACTAATCAACAGTAAATAGTGTTTACTAAAGATATTAGTAGCTACAGGTACTTCAAAAATTATGAGAATTTGTACTATGAGCTTGAAACATTAAAAAGATATATCAGATTTCAAATCTTATTTATGAGACAATAGAGAATAACTTCAATAGTAGAGTATATGATAATTAAGTAAAAAATATTAGGGTGAATTACATCTAGCTACCTTGAAGTTTGCCATAATTACATTAATGTCCCTCTTATTTTGTTTATTATATTTAAGTCTGTGAAATGGTCCAACATTTTGTAAGACTTAACCCAATCGGCGAAGAGACTTGAAGGAAGACTATTATTTTTTTTAACAATTATAATATCAGAGACTTATATGTAATAAACGAAACAAGAGAGGAACATTATAAATACCACAAACTTGGAAGCACTGAGGATGTAATTCACCCTAAATATCAAACCTCAATGTTCTTGTAAGTTACACAAACTTCAGGAAGTCATTGTGTGGATTTGGACCTCAAAGGATCAGGGGTGTAAATTGTAATTGCACCGTTCACACTGCAGAGTATGACGGAGGTAAAATCTGATCTTTTTACTATTTAGTTTAGTTGATGTCGTATTTGTCTTTATGAAGATTAATGGAAGGACTGAAGGATGACATTTGTAAAAAATATCAAATCACATTGTAAAAAAGTAACCAGACACCACCTGACACGAGGCCCCTAAATAATGCATAAACCTCTTGGTCCGTTAGTTTACCCTAGTAGACTCCAAAACAAATTATGAAGAAGTTCTGCCATGTAAACACCCTTTGGATTATTATAAATGAAAAGCCATTCAGATAGGACGCCGGATTTTAAAAAAAGATAGGACCACCTTTTCTTTCTGTGGCATGTTAACTAAGACACACGTTAAATTCAAGAGAAAAGGCTGGAAAGTATTTATAATCGAACTGATGTAGCTGCTGGCATTAAATATTTGAGAGAACTTGTATTTGTGATTTGTGAACAGGATTCCAGATAAAATAAATAAAAAACAAAAATAGTGTTTTTGCCTTTTAGGTAGTGTTGCTAACTCCACAAAAAAAAGTATTTTGTGCTTTTTGTTTTTTTTCAAACCTGTAGGCTGTATCCTGCAGGAATGTTTGGAAAACTAATTTTTGCTTATTTTAAGAGAAATAAGCTAAAAGCTAGAAGTATCTAGCTAACACTCCACTCCACTTTTACAGCTCAAACATTTTACAATTTTACTTCTACGTACTTGTAACTTTTAAAACAACATAAGTTGTTGCAATTAAACAGAGCGACATGACATCTAGTAATGAATGGCATTGAAAATTAGCAACTCACCATCGCCTTGGTCTTGAATGCGAAGGCCTTAATGTCTTGTCTGTTTAACGTCATATCCTTGACGAGATCCTGGAACGAAGCAGCTGGCTCATAATTTGAACCCTCCTCCACTGAGCCAATTCCAACTCCAACCCTACCATCATCACGTGACTCCAGCAAGGCCCTCGTCAGCTCTTCTCTGAGCTTTTTAGCATTATTATCAAAAAAAGAATCTCGTAAGCAAGGTACCGAGCTTTTTAGCATTATCATCACAAAAGAATAATCTCGTATGCTCTTACCAAAAAAAAAAAAGAATCTCGTAAGCGAAGTACTAACGACAAAAAGATATTAAATTTTTTCATGCTTTTGTTATCATTCATTTGATTTCAGGCGTCAATGTTTCCGTACGCCATAGGAAAGCCCATAATTATTTCAGATGTCAGGCTAGTGGGTACACTATAGGGTGCCTTCTTCTAACAAAGTTTTTCTCTTTTTCTTTTTTGGATTATTCTCCTTTGAGCTATGGCAAATTAATAACAAAGAAACTAGGAATAATTACAAAAAAACTCCCTAACTTAGATTTTTTTCCAAAAATACCTTCAAATTTTAAAATATTATGTATACTCTTGAGTTTTTATGCATTTTACAAAATGACGACATTGAAACCTTGAAAAATTATAATTTACAAAATATTATGAATATTCTCTAAAACTCATTGAAAACATTTCAGAAGAGATTTAGTTTTAAAAATGGAATCCCTTTTCCTCTAGAATCTATCATCAAAAATAATAATTTTTAACAAAATTATTTTGGAAATAATATAAAGATATTGTGTTTAAGATTTACCTAATAATTAAACTAAATAACTATTGATCATAATCATGTTCAGGTAGTAATAGAAAAATAAAAAATCTGGCACAGTAAAATTTGTCGAATGTTTACTGTTAACTATAGTAACTAGTAATGCCTGACTGCCGACACTCCCGAGAAAACCGCTAATCCACTATTTCTAATTTTCCTATGGTGTTATCCAATTTTATCTAGAGGCCCTACTTAATAAATAATTACTTTGACCACCCAGTTTTCTAACTAGAATGGTAGACTACCCCCAGTTTTTTTCTTTTTTCTACTCATTTTTTTTTTTTTCGGATTAGGGATGACACTTCCAATCAGTTATTCCACGCACAATTTGAAAGAATCTTGATTGTTTTAGAATTAAATGAAATCAAATGAATTCTTTTTGTCTACACATTCTTCCCTACTAACCAAATATCCAATTCTCTGCATATTTTTACTTTATCCTTATCGACCACAAAACCCCAAAATAAAATCAAACATGAAATGCTGAATAAGTCAAATATTTTTCTATCAATGTTATTCAATTCTTTCATTTTCAGAGAGAAGTCTTGTGGACATTCAAGTCAAATTCAGTCGCTCGCGTTTGTAATTTCATATAGAAAATGGAAAGAAGCTTTCAGATAAGATATAAATTAGGCAACAAAAAAAACAAACAAATTTTCTGGGTTGCTATGAGGAAAAAAGAAATTTACTAACCAGAGCAGCATCACTACCGCCGAAGAACCTCCATGTCATACACCCTGCAACTTCACGTAGAAAACATTGAAAAGTTAAATTTGCAATTTTACCATTACAAGTAAATGGAAATTTACAGCATTTAATTAAAAGAAATTAAAAAAATAAAACGAAAACGCAGAAATTACCAATGGAGGAAGAGCAGAGGGCAGCCGATTCCAGAACTAGAAGAGCAGTTCTAAGTAAAAGAAATGGTAAAAGTAGTCCAAGCAGCAACCTCACCGCCCTGTGAGACAACCGGCGGCCGATCACCGCCGCCGGAGATTTCTTACCCTTCATAATTAGCCTCAAAATACCACCACCTTCTAGGTCGTCACCCCCGGCGGCGACACTGGATATTGTCAATCTCCTCCCAGCTGCCGATATATGGAACCTCATATTCCGAGCTCGGATTTCCGCTTCTTCTTCTTCAAAAACATTTCTATATCCCAACAAGCAAACCACAGCTTCAGATCCAACGTCGATCAATACGTATAGTTCAGTTTACTCTGTATATGCATTATCAGTAAGTGAAATTAGTTGAAATACGCTACTGAGAGTTTAATTTGTGAATCAAAGACACTGAATAACCAAAAACCCAAATCACCTCTCTATTAGTTCAGTGGTTGCCTTGCTTCGGATTGATCAACTAGGACTGGGGGATTGAAGTTTAATTGTATAAAAATATGCGCCTGCGTCTCTGTCTGAGTCTGCGCCTGCGTTAGTACTGCTATATATGTTACGATTTGTCAAAGAGAGAATAAGATCACGCACTCTCGTACGTCTGAATAAACCATAAACAATTGCAGTAATGCTCATATATGAGTGAGAGAGAGAGAGAGAGAGAGAGAGCGACGGTGGGTGCCTAAAGGGCCCAAAAGCCAGAACGAACGCCGCGTTGAATGCTAATGCAACTGGAAACCACTACACTTGTCTGTTGTACATCACGCATCAAGAGGAGTACTCGCCGAATTTTTTCACACAACCGATCACCGACAGGCGACACATAGTCATACAAATGATTTTCTATTTTTTTCCTATGCGAATAGCTTCTTGATTAATTAATTAATTAATTATATAATATCAAGTTATCAACCAAAATTTAAGAGCAAAAATATTTGAATTTTTTATTTTGTTTAATCATTTTTTTTAATGAACACCCTTTTGTTAATTAGGTCTAAGTAGCACCAAAAATACTCGAAAAAAATATATCATCTAAAGAGCGTCTTGTGTACAGCATTTAAAGAATGTTGTATTTTCTTAAAATAAGTACGAAATATTCTTACTTATTTGCTTTAATGCACGGACACTCCAAAAATTAGCCCCGTGTAGTATTGGATACGGACACACCTCGGACACAGCATCGACACAACACGACAAAATCGTGTCCAAAAAATAAATAAATAAACAAATAGGGACACGATGTCGGACACGGATAGGGAAGTGTCCGACACAGCTGGGATACGACGGGGTATATTTTTAATTTTTAGAAGTTTTCTGGTAGCCTTGTTGAGGACACGACGTTGAGGGTGCCGATTCTGCCAGAAAGGGATTGCATTGGGCGGCGATGAAAGGAGTCCTTGACGGCTGAAGGAGAAACGGACAGATCTTCTGAGTTCTGTGCAAGCTGCGCGCAGCAATATTTTGTGAGAAACCCTAATTTAAACGTAAAGCTTTAAGTACAATATATAATTGCTGGGTAATTTCGGCCTAAAAATTGAGATATAATTTAAGCATAAAGTTTTAAGGTGCGCAACAATATTTTTTCGGTTTTTTGGGCCTAATTGTAGAAGTGGGTTATTCTAAAAATTGACTAATATTTGTGGGCATGCTTTTTTATATAAGATTATTAAAAAAAATTTAAAGAAATTATATATATATATATATATATATATATATATATATATATATATATATATATAATATAGCCGTATCGGAGCCGTATCGTATCCTAAAATTTTGAAAAATCCGTGTCCCCCTATCCGTGTCGTATCGTTCCGTATTGCCGTATCCGTGTCCGTGCATCCACGGTAACCTTGAATATTTAATAAATTGCAATAGACAATTTATATTAATTAAGAAAAAGTTGTAGCGGAAACATTGTTATTAAAAAGTGATAATATGAACCTTATTTTATCAGTTTTTACCAAAAATATAATCGAAACTTCACTTTTTAATTTCAACAAATTGATCCAATTTTTATGCACATTTAACTGATCATGGTTTTTCATTTATTATACTATAGATATTCAATTGGAGGCGATCCTCCAAAGTCCAAACCAATTGTTCAAAAAACAATTAATTAAGTACATTACATATGTAATATATCATAAGTTATTAAATTTGGAATACGGACAAATCAGTATAAATATTAATACTTTATTTATTTATTTTTCTTAAATCTTAAGCAACTAGTCATATATATAATTTCTCATTCATTTTTTTCAAGAACATTTTTTTGTGCATGGGATAATATCTTTTCAGAGGAAAAATAAAAAATAGTTGAATGGTTTTCGTCAGTTTTCAATCAGATCTATTGGTTTTCGATATTCTTTAATTATCACCCATAATTAAAGTCTTCATTTTGTTCTTCTCATAGAGAGTAGTTAATAAACCATAGTACGTACCATAGGTATCCGTCCCCCTCATTAATACGGACACAAATTTCTATACTAAAATCTAAATGCATGCTACAAACGAACTTTCGTTATCAAAACTAGAATTGAAATTAAATATAATACCAAAATAAAAAATATTATCCAATACACATATATATATACATGCAATATTAGTTTTTTTTTTTTTTTCTTTCTAAATCATGGCCGTCACCCAAAAGAATGTGATATTAAGATTATTCTATATTTCTATATCCAAAATATATTAAGATTCGAACTCTAACGGTTGGTTAAAAATAAATGAGTTACTTAATACGTAACTATCATTTAATTACATCATGCATGCATGTGGCTAACATGCATAACATATTTGTTCATAATACCACATTTTTGGGAGCGGAGCAATCTTTATACAAATCTTTTTGCCACAAAATCAAGAAACCTTGAAAAAAAGTGTAATATATATTAGTAAAAAGAGAGAGTATTTGGAAAAATAATCTAAAAACAGAGAGAAAAAATAATTGAGTGTTTAAAAACAAAGCTGAGAATCATTTCTAATTTTAATAAAACTACTAATTACAGTTTTATTTTAATTATGAAAATATACCTAAAATCTAGAATCAGAATCCAAAAGCAATAGTCTTTACGTGCTTTTAGATTTTGACTTATTTCTGCTTAAATTTAGCAGAAGTACTTGGGAGTATTTGGAACCCAAAGTGCTGAAAAAAATCACTCCTGTTAGAAGTGATTTTTTTTTTTTAGAGTTTGAAAAGTATCAAACGAAAATCTTAATTAGGCGATGCGATTGAATATTTCATAAAGTATTGCTAGAAATAATAAAACTTAATATAAAGTTTCTTAATAATTATTTTCTTTTTTTAATACTTTGTGTTTCTAATTCGTGATAATGATATTCATTATATATTAATACTATTTTATAATATTCGTTTTTTTTTTGTCTAAACCGACATCTACCATTGGCTATAGTGACTAGCCCTCTTGTTAAATTGTAGACACATCAAAAGATAAGATAGCTGGCATACCAGAAGATTAAAAGTTACTCTATACCCAAAATATGGGACTGATAATCTCCATATATAATTAAGAAAAATATTCACACTCTGGCCTGTGCACAAGATATATCACAGTGTTCTCAATTAATATTCGACTTCTAACTACATATATCATATGGTTTAATTTGGATAGGGAAATTTCGTAACACCCTTATTTAATTAAGTTATTTTTCATAGTTATTTCTATCAGGATGGAGATGATTTTGTTGGTGCAACATTCTATACAGATCACATAAGTCTTGATTCTTTCTTAATACTAAAGCAAAGGGTGACTTATAATATTAAGGGAAACTATAAAAAATATATATATATACATATATATATATATATATATATATATATATATACTAACTAACTCGATTTAGCATTCCGAGAATAGTAATTAATTTTTCAACTAACAAAATAATCCAATATGTTTGCATTTTTATCAAAACTAGGATTTTGGACCCAAAATCACACTGAAAACTGCTCGTGCCATGCACGTGACCTCGGAAAACTAGCGACGTGGCTTTTTCTCTGACGGTTTTCAGAGCAGTTTTCTGTACTCCAAAATCCCAGTTTTGATAAAAATGCAAACATATTGAGTTATTTTGCTAGTGAAAAAATTACTATTCTCATAATACTAAATCGGATCAATTGGTATCCATTTTTGCATTTTTCCCTAATATTAATTGACATCTCCCTAGGTTAATCGAAATAATTTTGTTTTTCTTAAGCAAGAAAAACTATGAAACATGTACGGACACGAATACTGCAGTAACACAAGCACGACACGACATTAATACGATAATATAGATTAATTATTTTGATATTCTGAATTAATGGGGCTAATTCTTGAATCATTGTAGGAAACATTGACATGGGAAGGTGTTATCATCATACATTGGAAAAGGTGAAAAAGAATTTGTATTTATCATCTAGCTCGTTTGTGTTTTGTTGATCGAGGAAATTCGAACTGTACATGTATGCTTTTGCATTGTCTTTATCACATGAGGATATATGGGTACGACAAAAATGAGGTACTATTTCGGATTCTACCCTGAGACCATTGTTGCGAGAGTTTACGATAATTTACCCACCATAAAACAAATTAATCTCTCACTTTTCACGTAAAAAGTAAACAAATTTGCAAGAAACTTAAGCAAAAATGATACTTTGATCGATATTGACAAAACTTCAAACTGTATTAACTCTTATACAGAAATTGAAATATTGGATATATAGTGTTTCAGAATTCTAAAGAATTTTTATAACTATCGAGTAAAATGGATTAATAATTTTTAGTTACACCAAACTTTAGACGAACATCAAAAGTACGTAGATGCATGTCTAATGTCAAATATAATGCATTTTTCACTTGTTATTAGGTTATTTTTTCGCGCGGTTTTATACATTTTAGGTCTAGACTCTAGAGTTAAATGTCTTTTTTATTGGGTCGGTGCCGTACTTTGTGAATTTCTCTTTGTGATTTTTTCGTTGATACATAAGATGGAATCCTTGTGAAAACCCTACGAAACTCGATAATTGTATTTCAACAACCATCAATAGACCTATATATGCCACTGAAACCATCCATATTATTAGTATACAAAATACAGATATATATGTCAATCACCTATCTTTTATCTCATTAATTATTAAACGTCCGATTCAATCTGAAAATGGCACGATAAAAAGTCATACACAAATTTATTGAGTGCGCAACGTGGTTTGAGGCAGATGGTACACTCACATGCTCAGGGTCCAATCTACTTTAACTTATTTTATGTTATACTTAAATGAATGATAAAAATTAATATTAATTCAATAAAGAAAATATGAAATTAAATGTAACTATTAATAATATTATTCATTTATAAAAATAAAATTAGCAAAATGGCGTGTTTATCCGCTGTGAAGTTCGCTCGAGATTGAGGGAGAGTGGCTGATGTTCGAAGGGAATTGTTTTTCTTTGATTCAAAAGTTGTGTAGTGATTTACAATTAATGGAGACCAATTCTGTTGGGTTTATTTGATTGAGGAGGTAGTATTGCTACTTGCCAGTGGTTTTAGTGAGTGTGAGTTTTCTTTTATTCGACGTAATGCTAATTGAGTAGTTCACGAGTTAGCTAGATTTGCTGCTTCGGCTTATGTTAGTTTTATTTGACGTAATGCTAATTGAGTAGTTCACGAGTTAGCTAGATTTGCTGCTTCGGCTTATGTTAGTTTGGTAATGTTCCCTAATTTATTTTGAACTTTGTTATTTCGGATTTGAGTTAATATATTTTGATTTGAGTGGTTTGAGTATTAAAAAAAAAAAGATAACAAATGCAAAGTGGGATCAAATCAAAATTAATCCTAAGCCAAATCGCCAAAGAAAAAGCCATATTTGATATTTCACAATTCCTGCCTACCTTAATTTGAACCAATAACATGTGATTCGGTCCCACTATAGTGAGGACTTGTTTTAATTATTTTAAATTTGGAAGTCCCACTATAGTGATTTAGAGGGTGTTTGGATAAGATTATTTTAAAGAGCTTATAAGCTCTCACATCTTATAAGATATTTTTAGAGCTTATAAGATGTTAGTGATGACAATTATGTAATTAATATGGTCAAAATATATGGGAGTATGTTAAGATCTTAAAATAAGTTGGGATTCCTAACTTATTTTTAAGGAGTTTATAAGCTCCTAATATCTTATTTTAATAGCTTATAAGCTCATTTTTAAAAATATTTACCAAACGCTTTGCAACATCTTATAAGCTCTTATACGCCTTAGCCAAACACCCTCTTAATCTAAAGTTTCATATATGTGGTGATTGGTAGTATGCGAACTATTGCATGTCTCATCATGAATAATAATTTAAGTCATGAGTATGTAACGAGAAGAATAAAGATAATATGGAACAATTCTATAGAAAAAAATAAAAACAAAGTCCAAAAACTTGGTGGGAAACACTACGCAATTGTTTTAGAATTTTCAAAATGATACATTATAATATTGTGCTCTATATGATGCATGATAACAGATTCGCGGATATAGATACAATACGACAAATACAACGATATACATGTATTTATAAGTACTAGATATTGATTTTCTTTCAGCTCCTCGACTAACGCTGCTATTCCAAGATATTGAATTAATTACACATTTCAAATAAAGAATTATCTTTTTATAATCTGAATTTAATTCAATCTAATCTTGATAGTATTGAAATTAAATACCCCAAATTCATAATTCATTATAGATTTTGATTCAAACGCTTTTTAAACACATGAATACAAAACGCTATAGAACACCTACGCATTAGACCTGCCGCCCTATTGCTTCAAGATTCTTGCTTATTACTTCTCCCTTTTTTTTATAATTATTTTTCTTCCTTTATTTTCTCCTTTGCATTATCATTTTACCAATATAATTTTATTTTAGCTTTATTTTATCATAAATTTAACAATTATATAATAAAATAATGCGGAAATGTTAAAACCAATAATGAATAAAATTTATAAATATATTAATTGACAGGGATAAAGATTTTTTCCCATCTGAACTATAGCGATTTATGCACTTTATCATCTAAATTTTTTTTTTTTTATAGTTTGCCTCCTAAACTAAATAATTTTTTGCAATTTGCCATCTCCGATGGAAATATTCCACCGGAAAATTGCATCGCGTCATATGAGAAACATAGGTCGATGTTATATTACTCCCCTTAATGTCTCAAAAATAAACCCTCAATCAATTTCAGAAAACTTGGAGTTTTTATCACCCAATTGGAATAATGGTGAATTTGATAGATTATTTTTAAATATTCAATTGGGTGATAAAAACTTCAAGTTTTCTAAAATTGATTGAGGGTTTATTTTCGATATGTTGAGGAGAGCAATCTAACGTGAACCTATGCTTCTTATATGACACGATGCAATTTTCCGGTGGTATATTTCCGTTGGAGATGGCAAATTGCAAAAATTTATGTAGTTTAGGAGGCAAACTGTGAGAAAAAAAAAGTTTAGATAGTAAAGTGCAAAACTCGCTATAATTTAGATGAGAAAAAATCATTATCCCTAATTGATATTATACTGTTAATTTGCACACGTATTGAGTGTGACATACAACTTCTACCATCTTTTAATGTGGATATATCATGCTAAGAAAGATCAAATCATTCAGCAATTTGGCACACTACACTGTCAGAAATTTCAAACTAATAGATTTCTCAATAAAATGTAACCAAAAGTTAGCTAGCTAGCCTTGTTTTTATTCACATTTACAGAAAGAGTTTGAAGTTATGTGAGGATGGTCCACCTTCTAAAATAAGGATCATTAATATATAACTGCATTTCTACCCTATACTACTGTTCTATTATCTAATATGCACCACTTGCAAAAATATTAGATTCACATTTTCTTGACTTATTAGGCTATGAAAATAATTAGCTATGTCATCACTCATCAGCTATCCACAATGTAGCATAGCATAGCATAGCTGTTTAATTCTTATCTACATTAGGTAGCACAAACCAATCATCTTTAGCATGTATATATAATAATATTGCAATGCAAGAATATATGTATTCCTACCGCGGGTGATACGCGCGGACATGGACACGACGGCACGAGCAAGACATAACAACAATATTAAATTTTTAGAAGTTTTCGTGTATTATAGAATCCGACTTACATCTAAATATTTAAAATATGATATTTTGCTATCTGAATTATGATTAGGTTTACCCTAGCTCATCTAACCCAACTAGGATGCATGTATCATTAAGGGCAAATATGAAATTTTCTTTACTGAATATGGTAATAGATGGTATTTTGCAAAATGGGTAAACTTTTGATGGTGTTTTGCAATTAAAAAAATGTGTAGATGGTATAATCGAAAAAGATATTTGGCTTTGGATGGTAAATAATGCTAAAGTACTGAAACTCAGTATTTGGGCTATTTGGGCCAATTTTGTATCTTGGTAGCAGCCGTTGGGCCGGATGGACGTTGTACTTAATCTAGTTTAAGTCCACGCCCATTGGTCCGAAATGCATGGATACGGATACAACTGTTATGAATTTTTTTCGATACTTATCGCTAGAGCGATATCATACACGGGTATCAGATACGGTATCCAACACAATACGACACAACATAATAGTTTTTTTAGAAATGTCTATTTATCAAAAGCTTTTAGTGATACGACAATGGGAGGTAACCATCGTCCACATGAACGGATGAACCCAGTCACATCCTCGCGATTGGGGTCAATTTAATTGGTCTCCTATTTGCAGTTTTTCTTATTCAAAATCTTAAACTCAGCCAAAACTTTTCTTTGATTTTCGAACGATATATTTCTATATTTTTTCAATTTCTCTCAAGTCTCAACTATTACCCTATTGAAGACTCTACAAGAGTATCCATATATTTCGCATTGATTTCCAAAGAACAAACAATTTTGCTCTCACATGTAAGATATTCAACGAAATTTTCCTTAAGATTCCATTGAAAAGTCTATTTTGTACTAATATCACACTTAAAATTAATTAGGTACCACATTCTTTTGGTCGCAATGATTGATTATAAAAATGCATAACGACCCAAACTTGAGTATTTTAGTATTACTAAGCCTAATATCTAATTTAAACATAGGAAAAGTTAGGACAACTTTAATATGGTGGAATAGATGGTGATGACGGTCGAATTGAAATAACGGTTATGGTGGTGATTGATAGTTGGATTCTTGATTGAGCAACAAAGATACTGTTTTTTATGAAGTTGATCTATATTTCTTTAGGGATAAGTTAAGGTGGTGATTGATTGTTGGATCTTTAGTTGAGCAATAAAAATTCCTACTTTTGTGAAATTGATTGATATTTTTCTATCAATGGGTTAAGATGAGTAGGACAATATTGCAGCAAGAGCCAAGATGTAATTTTCCGGCAAATATTCCACCAGAGATGGCTATTTGCAAACTTACGTTGTTTGAATGAAATTTTGTATGGGGAGTTCTGATGGAATCCGGTTTCAAATATTTTGTATAGGGAGTTGAGAGTTCTGATGGAATCCGGTGCATTAGTGCAATAGTGCTGGTAAGACCGCACCCTTTTATGGGGAAAAGAAATAGATGGCAAAATGCAAAAAAAAAAAAATCATAAAGTTGGAATGCCAATAACAATCTATTTCCTTTTTCTTTTCTAATAGTTAAGACCCATTGTCAGACCCATATTCAATATTGCCTGGATTCAGAACAATACAGAAGTTGCATATACAACATAAGAACTATATGGAGGACGTTGCATATTATAAGAAATCTTCCACAGATTAGACTACTTGAGGAACTTACAGGTCAAAAACTGGATATCCTTCTGCAATTATCACCCTTGCCATCAGCCAGCATCAATGGCGCAAACACACCCCGAGGCTTGGAAAATTACAAAAAACTACACTAACTACACAAACATACCCTAAGGTTTGGAAAATTACAAAAACATACCCTGAACTGTAAGCGCCGTTAAGGCAATGGGTATCCCCGAATCAGGCCAACAACTTAACGTAATGAAAATTCTTTGACAGAGTAATTTCCCAAACCTCAGGGTATATTTGCATAATTAGACAGAACTTCAGGGAATGTGAGAGTAATTATCCCTAATACTAAAGACAAACAGTAAAGTGCAAAATAGTATATGTTTAGTTACACAACTGATTAGAATAATGCCCCCATATGCTCATAAATCAAAATAGAATCAATTAAGTTAAACTGTTTCCAGTGGAAAGATATATGCAGAATAGAGGGGAGAAAACGAAAAAGGCCAAAAAAAAAAAGGAATTTACATAAATGAACTCAATTCGAAAGTTGGGTGTTCTCTGAGATGGCCCTTTTTGTTCAGAGCCGGCTTTTGTGTAAATTGACTGACAATGCCTTACTACAACCTATTTGTTCTTGATCAGAATTCTGTAAATTGACTCTGAGATGATTTTCACCAATCCTAGGAAATGAAAGCATTCTTGGATGAGGCATTAATGCTGCGGAAACATCTCCCCAGTAGTCAGGATTTTTCACATACCATTCCATAGTTTTCCTCAGCCCGTCATCCCATTTAGTTTTCTCACACCACCCCAAATTCTTAAGCTTTTTGTTATCCAAGAAATACCTCTGATCATTAAACGGCCTATTCTCCACAAACTTTATCAAAGAAAACGGATCCAGCGAAAACAGCCTACAAATATCCTTAGCCACCTCCAAAACTCTCATCTCCTCATTCGTCCCAATGTTATAAACTTGTCCAACTTTCCCCTTATGGAGAACCACATCAAAAGCTTCTGCAACATCCTCACAATAAAGATAGCTTCTCACGTTCGACCCATTCCCATGAATCGGGAGGTTTTGACCCCTCATGGCTAAGAGGATAAACTTAGGAATTAATTTCTCGGGAAACTGACCGGGCCCGTATACGTTATTTCCTCTCGTGATTATAATCGGTATCCCATATGATCTTCCGTATGCCATAACAAACATTTCGGCTCCGGCTTTTGATGCTGAGTAAGGGTTTGTTGGGAGAAGCTGCGAGGATTCATGGCTACCTATTGAGGCATTCTTGTCCGTCTCACCATAAACCTCGTCCGTGCTGACGTGGACGAATCTCTTGATTTGTCTGAAAGATCTGCAGGCTTCTAGAAGGATGCAAGTGCCGTGGACGTTGTTCTTGATAAACTCGAAGCTGTTTCCGAACGAATTGTCGACGTGCGTTTGTGCTGCAAAGTGGAGAACTGTGTCTATGGCCTCTGACGAAAGTATGTTCTTGACAAGGTCAATACTGCAAATATCACCTTTGATGAATTTGAAGTTGGGAAGAGATCGAGATGGATTAAGGTTTTTTAAGTTGGAGCAGTAATCTAGTTTGTCAAGAACAATGATTTTGTACTCGGAGTAATTCCTTGTCAGCCTGTTAGCAACATGCGATCCTATGAAACCAGCAGCTCCCGTAATCAATATGTTTTTTGGTATATATTTTTCCATATTCAACCTTCAATCTTGATATTTATTTTCTTAAAAAAAAAAGAAAGCAAAAAGGAAATTAGATAAACAATGCTATACAATAAAAAGCTACCCTCATACTGTGAACAATTCAGCAAACTAGATAATTCGTTTCAATTATATACATTGCATAGAATCAGAACAACCCATGGAAAAGGAAAAAGGATAAAGCTTTATACTAAGAAGATACCCAAAATTTTACACCCAAGTGGCAGAAATTACAAACCAGAAACCTAAGACTTATAATCATAATAATTAGAACAGTAAAGACCCAAATTTACGCAAATTTATAATTTATATAATAATTCACAGGTTTGATCATACCTGAAGATCGCAAATCTTGAATCTTCAAAACCAGAAAAAGCAATAGGATTTTCTACTTTGAATCCCATCTTTCATCCCATATTTATTCGTGGGAATGTAGAAGTAGAATTTGATTCGAAGAAGACATGGAGAGAATATATTATATTTTCCGCCCATAAAAAAGTGACCTTATTGATAGGAGATTCTTTAAACCACGCTGCAATGGATGAGTTTAGGGAGAAAACTAATTCATTGATTTTTTTTCTAAAAATATAATATTTTTTTTATTTTGCTAATTAAAAATGTTATTAAAATTAATTGGGGATAATTATTGATATTCATCTAATCTCATTATTATAAATTTTTTTGTTCTAGAAAATGATAAAATATTCATTATAAAAATAAAGTTAAGATGTTTACCTAATGTATCATTAATCAAAGTTATAAATTATAGGTTCACATCACGGGCTGAATTTTTAAAAATTACAAAAAAACTCTTTTTATTTTCAAAAATTACATAAAATTTTTCCAATATTTTAAACAATTACAAAAATCTAATATAAAGTATGTAAAGACATTTATGCCCCTAACATCTACAAACGGCTATATTTGTCAATTCTAAAAATTTACAAGAAATACTTAGTAATTTATATAAAATAACTATACGACCATTAAAATTTAAGTCACTAGTTTAGAGACAAAAACCCAAAGTTTTGGGCAAAACAATGAGGGACGTTTTGGGGAGGTTGGCGACATGAAATTGTCGGCAATGAAAATAAGTGTAGGTCGATTACAAATATTAGGAAGCATTGCCGGAGTAAGAAATTTTCTTCAGGGGTTATTTCAGTATAAATTTTTAGTCTTCTATTTTATAAGGATATTACAAAAAACATTCTGAGACTAGGTTTTTTTCTTTCTAAAAATACCATGAAACTTTATAATATTCCCTGGTCAGCTGAAATCTTACAAATATTCCTATTAAAATATAAAAATTCATAAATAATACCCCTAGAAAACCTTACAAATATCCCCTTCAGAAGTGTGTAAAATTACAATGTCTCAAGGTGTTTTTTATAAACGACGTAAACCTTAGGAGGATTTTCATAATTGACCCTATTTTATAATTACTCAATTACTTATACTTAATTTAATATTAAATAAAAATCTTTAATTTTATAATATAGTTTTTAATATACATGATTTCATTTTATATAAATTTAGAGGAGTCAATTGAACAATTATCAAATTAAAATCAACACAATATATAATTAATATATATATATGAAATTTTTAAAAGTTGAGGGATTTAATTGCAAATTTGTACCCCTCAACACTAAAAAAATTGATACTAAACCCCAAACTTAATTAAGAACCCTTAATATAGGATTTCACAAACCCGTAATTTAAAAAAAAAAAGTTTTGAGTTGTTAGCAGCAATTTTACACAAACATAAAATATCCATAATCCATTGATATAATAATACCCTCACAGGCTGGTGGGTTTTTTTTTTTTTTGGTTACACAGGCTGGTGGTTATGTTTCACGTAATCCCCTACTAATATTTCCACACAGCAAAATCAGAAAAGATGAGAAAAACCTCTCAGGAATTCTTGATCTGGACTGACTAGGTTTTTCCGCAGAACCTTTGGTTAATTTATGCTTCCAGGTACTTGTAATTATCCGTTCAATGCTACTAAATTGATGCCATTAATTTTCAGTTAGTAATATTCGTTTTAACTTGCGAAGATTTGATTGCAGCAGTAAATTTGGTTGGGAATGGATTCCACAAATATCTTTCAATATAGAAATTTCATGTTAAATTGGATATCACGCATAAATGGGATCACTTAGATAATTGAAGTTAATTGACCTCGTAATTCTAATATGGGCTTTGAGGTTCTCCCTTTTATTGATGCTAATCTGTTTCGAATTAGGGTTGATCCGAAAAAGCATGTGAAAATAGCAACATTTCAATTTCTGGGGGGGATCTCACCTCCGTTTTATTAGTTTTGGATGTTTAATGTGGAAAATTTGAGGAAATTTATGTTATTTCAGATGCCTGGACGCGGAAACAGATTATTGAAGAAGTCCAGGACTATGAAAAATCTTCACATCCCAGTTATATTTACATTTCTTATTCTGGTAGTGGTTGCATTGGTGATATTATTCATGAGCAATGGTGAAAATTCAAGTTTTACATCAAATCTCGTGAAGCAAAAATGGAATAGCTTGGACTCAGTGGTTCGGTTAGATCCAACAGTAGAATCCAGAAGAGGGACTGATTTAATCTGGCAGATTCCAGACTCACCTAAGGCAGTTCTCTTCTTGGCTCACGGCTGTAATGGCAGAGCAGCTAATTTTTGGGATAAATCTCCAAATTGTCCAAATTGTGTTGGTTTACCTGAAGAGAGGCTTATTGTGCTTCATGCTTTGGCAAGAAATTTTGCTGTAGTTGCTATATCGAGTAAAGGAGTATGCTGGTCTCTTGGAGAAGAAAGATGGATTGTTAAAGATACGATTGAATGGTGGATTGGGAAAAAGAAGCTGGGAAAACTGCCTATATTTGCATTGGGTGCCTCGTCTGGTGGATATTTTGTTTCTGTCCTTGCTACAGAGATGAAATTCAGAGCTATTACTTTAATGATTGCCGAAGGAGTTTATAGTCATTTGGATATAAGGAAGGATTATCCATCCACGCTTTTTGTCCACATGCCTAAAGACGAAAATAGGAGACGGAAAATAGAAAAGTATGTAGTAGCAATGAAGGAGAAGGGAATTGATGTTGGGGAAATTAAATGCATGGAATTCCCTTTGATGCCTCAGTTCTTTTCTGATAGAATTCCAGGTCTTGATCTGACGTTGTCAGAGAAGTTGTTTGATTTTTTTCAAGAAAAGGGATTTATTGACAAGAATGGTTATATGAGGGATGACGGGAGAGCAATACCGTGGAAAACAGCTATTGAGGAGAGGAATATTCTTCTTCCGGATAAATTGATGGTCAATCATATTCAAGAGGAAATGAATCTTGCATATGCGTATCATGAAATGACTAGCTTGCAGTCTCAACAAATCTTTGACTGGTTTGATTCTCATATGAACTGACGAGAAGTTAACCTTATAACATTTCCTTTTTCTTTTATTCTCTTCTTTGTCTGAAAGAGATCTCAGTTTGGATAAGCTGCTGAAATGGGATCTGGCGAAGTTCTATCTTCAATTTGGAATTGCTTTGAGTATGTCCAAGCAGAAGATCATCAGTTTAGAGTTGTGCCTAATATAATTTGAAGAGGTGCCATATATACTTCCCTTCCCTCAAGACAGAGATCTTTATGCGGCCAATCTTGTTTTTACTCTTTTGGGCCATGAAGATGATAATGATAGGAGTATATCAGGTGTGTGTCTATGTGTAAACTGAGGTTTCTCTGCAATGTTTAGAGATTTCTATATAATGTAGGTTGGGGTTCAATTATTTTGTTGTAGCTCTTTAGTTTTCTCACCTGAAATTTTCAACAATTTGTTATCCAATGTATTCAGTTTGTTGTTATAAAACATTTTTTATTTCCGTTCCTCTTGCATGTTGATGTTGAATTTCTCAAACATGAGTTTTTTTTTTTTTTTTTAAATTGCATTTTTCTATGTTTGAAGTGTATTCTATACAGTCCAGTTTTTATTAAAGGAATATGACATAAAATACAAGGAACTTGAACAGGAGAATGTAGGAAGGAAGAACTTCAAGATTGAAGTGGAGACTTCCAATTGAGATGACATCTTTGTTTGCTTCATTGTGTATGCCACTGTATCTTTCTTCTTGTTGAGGTTAATGAAGATTATCTTAGCTCTGATAGTACTCGGGTTTGAGCTTCCAAGGATTGAATAGTTGCTGACTTTTGTTCTCAATGAGTGCTTAATTAACTCAGCAGTTCGCAGAGCATCATTTAGTTTAATATTCAATATCTTGAATTAGGATATGCAGCTATGTTATTCTTTTACTTCACCTTTGTTTTTGTTTATGGTTTGTCTGGCGTCTAATGAATTGCTTGACAGAAATGGTAATTTCCTAGTGAAATTTGATATTGAAGAAATAACTTCTTAATTCGATTAAAATTCACTGAAACTGTCGTTGGCTTCAAATTGTTGGTTGACATAGAGAAAAATGACTGTTCCTTTTGTTATTTGTTTGTCCATACCTTTTTGTTGTTGGATAGTGATTGAAAAGAGAATCTTGACACAGTTACATTAGACCGTTGGACGACCTTCAAAGCTGGGAGCTACTTTTTCACAATCTCTTTTAGAAATTTTGATCAGATTATGCTTAATGCCGGTTGCTGTTGTTGTTCACAAGCATGGAGATAAATTTGGGTTGGTATATGGGCTTCCAACTTGTAACAAACCACCTATTCAAAGATCAAAGGTGATAATTGATGCAGGGTATCTGGAGCTCACCTCGTTTGACAATTTTTACTGTAAGTTCCTTGTTCAAGGTATGTCTTCGTTTATTAAGAGGTTACATCTGAGTGAACTCATACTTGAAAGGACTAATCTAATAGGTGGAAGTTTCAGTTAGTTCTTGGATACAACATTAACTTCCAACTTCCTACATGTACTTAACTTATTGTATATGTAATTCCATAATTTCAAATATGTTAAAGTCATGATTCTGGAGGATATTTATAAGATCACTGCCATGTATAATTAATTAATATTGTGATTTGATTTCATCGAAATATCTAGAGGGTGGTGAATGCATGTCTATGAGTCCCACTTGTGATGGTTCAGTTCAATAATCCATGATTCCACTTAAATGATGGTCTTGACTCCTGATATTATATGTGACAATAACACTTTATTCTTGTTTTTATTTCTAATAATCATAATACTCACTTTTGATAAATGACCTGAACTATGTTGCCTGTTGTTATTGTAAAGCTCTTAGTTATGCATTTAAAGTTAGATACGACGTTGCTAGTGATAATTTTTTGGTCAATTTTCACCCCAGACACATATATAATGGTTGGTGAATCAACGTAAAGAATATAGTTGGGCAAGAATATATTAATCTATACACACACACACACGCAAACACACTTATTTTTTCCATTCTCCAAAATAATACCAATCACTTTTAGTGGATAGTATCTAGTACTATGATATAAGTCATAATGGTTGGTGAATTGATTTGAAGAACATTGCCATGATATAAATCATAATGGTTAGGGGGTTTGTGTGCGTGACTCTTAATTTCTTTGGGAATTAAAGTATGCTCCTGACCCCCTTTACTAGTTCATCGATAGGGACAAATAAATTGATGTATTTATTGGATATTGGATCCGTCGAGAGTACTGGCAGGGCTCGTGTGTGTGTTATATAGTGTTATTGCAAGTTGTTGCCATGGTGGTGGGGGGGGGGGGGGGGGGGGGGGGGGGGGGGGGGGGGGGGGGGGGGGGGGGGGGGGGGGGGGGAGTGTATTTCATTGAAATATGTATTTTATATACTTTTGTTTCTAAAATATACAAGAACTGATTCTTGTAGAACTATATTTGCAGGAAGAATTGATATCCAACTGGAAGGTAAGTCGGAGCATTTACTCAGCGTCAATTAATGTCTGCCACGCGACTTTGGTAAGTAAGATAATCTTATTTCTGAGTTTTTCATCTTTATGACAGATTCTGTATATTACATTCACGGGGCGCCTCTTAGTCCATACTTGAATACTCCAAAACAATATGTTCTATCTATGTTAGCTGTTCTAATGGTTTCAGTGCATTAAAAACAAATTTATTTCCCTGCCAGAAGCTAAAAATACTTTCTATATTCCTGTGGACTTTTGAGTTTCTATGCCTTGTGTCTATCTCAATTCTTCTTTCCAATTCTTTGTCACTTAATGCTTCTGAACAGAGAACTTGTTATTTTTGCCCTATATTAATAATGTAAGATCAATTCCGAATAACAAAGAAATGGAAGTATTATGATAATCCTTAGATTCCATAAAATAGGACAAATATTGAAATATTAAGGGATAATTACCAACTACCCCTGACTACGGCCTAAATACAAAAAAAACCCATGAAGTTTCAAATATTACCAACGCTCCCTAAGATTTTACTCTCTCTCACAAACTTCACGAGTCGTTACTCGTTAGTAACAAACATTCATTTAAAATGAAGGGTAATGTTGGTTTTTACAAAATCAACCTTTTATTTTTCTTCAAGCTCTTTCTTGACTTAAAAACTGCAGGGGGAGGAGTTGGTAATTTTGAAAACCTTGTGGGTTTTTTGGTATTTAAGAGATACCTCATGGGGTAGTTGGTAATTTTTCCAAGTTTAGTTAATAAGGTACAAACATGGTACAACACAAAAGAAACAATTCACTAATATTATTAAAATGACAAAGCACAAAGTAAATAAATATCCATCTTAATAATTGTAACATTACATTGAAATAAAGATATATAATCTCACATCCTAAAGAAAGCTCACACAGAAGTGAAGGGAACGAAAACACAGCATGAACAAGCTAGAACCAAACTGACAAATTCATACAAATACTGATATATTTTTCATCATAAAGAATTTTTTCATCTTTTCATGGTTTCTCAGTCTCTGGGCTTGGTTTTACCCTCATTTGCCATCCTGAAAACACGTGCCTGAGCTGCAGCAGCTTTGTTTGAACCAAGTGCTGCAACAAAACTATCTCTAACCTGGCTGGTCGTGTAAGGAAACCTTGCATGCGCCATTGAGTTAAGCAGAGCAGCTGTACCTTCTCTGTAGAGCTCACCAAGTCCATCTGAACGAGTGTTCGAAAGTGCCTGTAGTAAGTTCATGTGGGCTCCAATGCCGGGTAAGCTGCTCGGAACCCCAAACGCATTGCCTACACTTCCCCACCATCCAAGTAAACCCCATACCAGTGTTGGGTGGTTCCTCCAGTACCTGCAATTCCACATATTTTTTCAAATATATATTACTATCTTCTATAAAAAATTTAATGAAAAAAGAATCATTATTTTTCTTCATACTTACGTGCATGTAAAAGGTGGAGAGTTGGGATCGAACGGAAGTGGAGGTGATGGTATTGTGATGCCGGGAGTCCCCGGGAATGAGAATGGAGGTGTTGGAATCGTGATGCCGGGCGTGGTCGGAGTTCCTGGGTCGACAGGCGTTGTTGGTGGGCTCACGTAGGTCGGTGTTGGTGGGGTCACGACAGTCGGCGGGCTCACATAGGTCGGTGGGGTCACGACAGTCGGTGGGCTCACATATGTAGGGGGGTCCGGCGTGGGGGTGGTGTGAGTTGGAGGGGGACTGTAATATCCACCACCTCCGGTAGGAGGGGATGGGGTAGGGTGGTGGTGTCCTCCACTGGGGGGATTGACACAGTTGCCAGGTGGCGAACCTCCATGAGAAGGTGGTGTTCCTCCGTGAGAAGGCGGCGTCCCATAAGATGGTGTTGGTGTTGCATGATGCGGCGGGCTGCGTGGAACTGTTTAAGAAAATATAAAAAATTAACAAGAACGTCAGTTTTTCCTTAAACAAAAGCTTTTTCTTTTTGTTATTCAATGGGAGTGAGGAAGAGAGTAGACGACAGACCTGAGGGAGGAGTTCCTGTTCTGGGGTCAGCTGGAGAGTAGTAGGTTTTCTGATCCTCAAAGTTGGCTGCAGCAGAGATAACAGGAACCAACAAGTTTTGTGAGAGCAATGCAGCTACAGCAGTCCATAGCAGCAGAGATGCTTGTTTACTTCTTCTCTTCAGCTCCATTGTAAATCTGCTTTGAAGTGAGAAAAAATGGGAGAAAAAGAGTACTGGTGAGTGATGAGGATGATCTGAAAGGGGAGCGTTGTATATAAAGAGTTATCAGAGACTTGAAGTAAATATAAGCAGGTGAACAAGTATGTGGTTAGTTGTGTGTGCATTTATATCTCACATTTTGCATATTATTACTTCGAAAAAATGGGGTCTTTTTATTATCCTAAAAGAACATGTCCATGTTTGTAAGTTGTAAATATCTTCTCTGCATTATATATATTTTTTTGTTTTTCTCAAGATATGGGAGAATTGAAACTTGAATAAGCATTTCCAGCTAACTATCTAACTTCCTGCAGAAATTTATTATTAGTAATTTGGCTATGTCCTTGAGTAGTATTTGTCAATGCCTCAGTGCAATTTTCACGCGATTGGTAGCTTTCTCCTTTAGGTGAGGCATGGATTAGCAATCGGAAGCTAGTGGTGAAAGAGTTATTAATTTTTAATAGGTACAATTTTATTTGTGTCGACTTGGTTAAAACATGACCAAAATTGGAGCTTATTCCTAATCTCCAATCAGGGAAAAAAGTTTTGAGTAGTGAGCTTTAAATCCCAACAGGACTTTTGTCTGTCATAATTTTGTGGGACACATGATCAAGTACTTAATTAACATGTTGTTTTTCTTATCTGTGTTTTTGCTTATTATTTAGGGTAATTTTATCTAGATTCCCTCACATTTGATGAATTTACATATAGATATCTTACCGTTTGAGTAATTACACATACACCCCCTCAACTCCATGACTGTCTTACCAATACCCTTTTGATCTAGTTTTTGTTTAGGGTTTTAATTTTCCGTTAAGATTTATCAATTTTCATTTAGTCTTCTGTAACAAGGGTCCAATATAGGGTCCAATATACCCTTAAAAATCGATTGTTAAGGGGAAAAATAACCCACCATGATAAGCTAGCATATATCAAGATTTCCAACCAATATAGGATGGGGTCAAATTGCATTTTTAGTCCTATAACTATGTATTTATCGCATTATAGGTCATGAGATATTTCGTTTTGCAATTTAAGTCCTGTATATCGTAAAATGTAGCAATTTTAGTCCTCGTTTTGCAATTCAAGTCCCATATATCGTAAATTCCGGTGACAACTTAGGGACTTAAATTACAAAACAAGGACTAAAATTGCTACATTTTACGATATACAGGACTTAAATTACAAAACAAAATACCTTAGGATCTAGAATGTGATAATTGCATTATGGGACTAAAAACGCATTTTGGCCTAGGATGGATTACATTGAATTGCCTTTGGAGGCTGATGTAACTTATTTCATTCTGGAGGGGGGTCAAACATAAACTTAATTTTTTTATTTTTTTTGGGGCTAAAAAACATAACTTATTTACATTTATATATGTCATTAATATTTTCTTCACATGTACTAATTAGTATTAACTTTCAACAATATGAAATATAAAAAACCTAATTTATAAATTATTATTGTATATAAATATAAATATTATAGAAATGTGAATTTATACTATTATATAATATGATGTAACTTAAATGAAGCTTTATTAACTTTTAAAAATTAATGTAAACGTTATATTTGTTTACTTTTATGTTCACTTTTGATGCATTTTACATTAATGTGTAATTTCTCAATTATGGTGGGTCTATGTGTAAATACAAGGGTACGGATATAATTTTATTCATTTTCTTTAACATTATTGTGACTTAAGGATAATATGGTATTTTTATTACGTTTGTTAAAGGTTCCTATTGGGAGGTGTTATGTAATTTTTCAAACTACAGTGGTCTATATGCAAATACATAAAAAAGTGAAAGAACACATTTTTAACACGTACGCAACAGAGCATTTGATGTAATTCATTGTGGGTTAAAACTTAAAATCAGTTTCTGGGAATTAACAGGAAGTTCACCAGTTCTCAACGTGTGGCATCTTGTTTGGTGGTACACACGTTTTCTTTTGTTCCACAAAAATTTTGTCCTAAAAAAATCTTTGTGCAGTATTTTATCATGTTGTGTTCGATATTATGTCCTACGTCGATATCTTTAGTTCTACATATTTAAAAAATTGTGTTTCTATATTCGTATCATATCGTGCCTGTATATCTATATCTATAACTATATATATATATGTCCGTATATTATAAGCGGTAGGAAATAATATTTTTCTTCAATTATGTGTATAGTCCAAAATTTTTGTTTCTTCACCGAATCAGACAAATTTATAGTCCAAATTCATTGTCTCGATGAGCCGAACACAATGGTACCAGAAAAGTAATGGAACTGACTAACGATTGACCGGTCAAGGAATTAGAATGTAAAAAACGAAATAAGAGAAATCTATATATAAATATGACATTCTGTGGAGAACTCTATATAATTTGCATTTTTTTTTGGCTGTGAACAGCTTTGGAAGTTTGGCATCAACTTGTAGAATCTGCCAAGTGGGGTTCTTGAAATTCATATATTTGACCACCCCTTTTAATTTAGATTGACTAAGTTTATTTGATCAAGAGTACTGTGACAATGAAGTTGTAACAGGCCCCCAAATCAAAAAATGAAAAATAATAAAATTATACATAAGTGGTAGAATTGAATTTGAGTAATTGCATGGCAGAGGAGTAGGTGAAGAAGCTCGAAAATGTTAAATAAGGGCACATTGAATGAATTATGGTAGTAAATGAGGCCCACTAATTTATTATCAAAATCAAAATACTTTTGAATTTTGGTGTTTCACTTTCACCCATATAGTGCTTTAATTTTGACTGTTAGTCATATATGAAACACTGGCACATATACAGATACGGTAGCACAGACATGATACGATACGGATACAATTTTTTGATATTTTACACTAAAGAAGTATCCGATACGGGTGTCAGACACGGTATCGAATGCGACAGAACATGGCATAATAAAATTTTTAAAAGTATTTGTGCATCATAGGTTGTTTTAATTTATTTTTTCTTCTTTCTGTGATGGTTTGTGTACTGTTTAGGGAGACAGCTAGGTTTTTGTATACATATTTATGATAGATGATCATACACTAAATTTGAGTATGATCTATGTGAATTGACCCCATTGTGATCGTATTGAGCTGTCTCTGTTCCAGTCGGTAATTGTGTGTGGGGTTTTATTTTGCAGTTAGGAGTAAAGCTTTTTTAAAATAACAAGTGTCTTTTTCCTTCTAGGTTAAGAAAAAATAGAAATTGAGTGTTGTATTTCATTGTTTTTGCTTTAAAATAAGTTGAAATAAAATAGAAGTTAGGAGTACTTGGGGTTTTTTTTTTTTTAAAAAAAAACTTTTAACTCATTTTCGTATTATTAAATGTACTATTGTAGCTCTTTTTTACTATGAGAATTAAATTACCTACCCCAAAATTTAAACTAATTATAGAAACATATTTTGAGGTATAAGTAATTACAGAAACATTCCATGGTAAATATATAATCTTACATTCGCTAAGTTGTTCGACAGAAAATGACAACGCCATCACAATTGTTTTGTAATTTTCTATTTTGCCCTTGATAACTAATGGTCAATATTTGTAATAGTTTAAAGGGGGTGTGTTCGTAATGTTTATGAGTTATGAAAACTGCACTTCATGAATACATTAGGGTATGTTTTTGTAATTATGCAAAACCTCAAAATAAACACGATAAGTCTATAATTATGCACTTTTACTCTTCTAATCTTTTACCATCTAGCTTCTATTTCAATTTCTCAAAACGCAAAATTTTGTATAACTCCTAATCGAAGCCTTTTGTTGACTTTCGTAAATTAGAAATTGTTCACATTTCTAAAAATTAAACTAGACTCTAGAGTAGTTATGGTTGGGTATGTGGACGGATTGGACCGTTTACTTTACCAGTTTTAAGTTAAAATTGTCAGCCTTATTTTGGGTCACTCGTTTACATCTGTTATTTATTTAAGATTTAACGATTGTTAACTTGGATCAAATATCGGTTAATGGGCCTTTAAATCTATCTGGGGTGAATATCTCCAGATACCAATTGCTATGTTAATGACCTAAATCATGAATTAAAGACGGGCTGGGCTGAAAATCCGCATTAGTAGCCAATACAATGTAAACTAGATTATGGTTATTTCTGATGGTTAAATACCGTTTAGGAAGGTAAATAATTTCTGATTGAATTACATTGACCGATGTTGGCGAGTCTTGTTTAAATTCGTCTGCCCAAATATGGAATCGAGTACTGAATTGGGGAAAATATCACTTCCAATTAGATCGTATGGTTCTTTTCAAGTAGCATGTACATTGTACAATGGATCAAACTTGTTTTTTCTTTCTTTACAAGTACTGTAGTCACTCATTTTTTATTTATTTTTGGTATGAAATAGTCAGTCATTTTCAACTCATTCTTAGAAATGAATAAAATTTACACTTACACCCCCTCCATTTAGGGGTAAATACAATAAGACCTCTGTACTATTAAAAATTATAGATAGATCCTCTTATCCTAACGAAAATCTAAAAAGCTTAACGAAAAGTTATAAAATGACTAAATTACTCATAATATATTTGTTATAATGTTTGCTATACATGAAATGAGTGAAGTGATTGAGTTGTTGTCCAGTTAATAAAACATTAGCATATACTTGGAAACAAGAAAATGACTAACGGGAGGACCTAAGTATTAGACAGAGCCATAGTCGAGGGGGTGTTTCTGTAATTTTCAATAGTACAGGAAATCTTGATATATTTATCCCTAAATCGAGGGGGTGTAAGTGTAATTATCTCTAAAAATTAAGAGTATCTTTGATTCAAACTAGGTTAGTGCGAAGTTCTAATTAGGAGCGATCCTCCCAATCAAATTACTTTATGCATAAATTAAGGTTTGAATGCTAAATCTTGACTATGGAATTAAAAACAAACTTTGTTTTCAAAAAAAATAAGAAAAATTGTTGGAAGCTGTAAAGTGTAAAGCATTTAGATATGATTTTTCTTTTCTATTTTGTTCATGTTTTGTCAGTAAAATTTAGTAAGAGTTAAGGCTATGTTTAGAATCTGACATATGAAACAGTATGTGCCAGCTTGTGTTTATCATAATCATTTATTGGGATTTGACTTTACTCGAGACCCAAGTATATTCAATCGAATGAAAAATCGGATTTGATCATTTCCGTTTATTAATTGATTATTTATAATTCAAAGAAAGTGAATTTTACATATAATATAACTAGTTTTTTATCCTTACATTGCATGGAGTAATTTACTTAATATATATTATTAAATAAATTATATTATATTTTTTTATATAATTATTAACAATACATAAAAAATTATTAATTTAGAATTTGAAGCACACATACCAAAATAATTGATTTTATAAAATAACTAAAAAATATGTATATAAAAAATTAATTTCAAATGTATAAAAATAATAACATGATACTTTATGATAAAGTACTGATTTTATATTTATAATAGAGAGAATATATATTTATACATATATAGAGAAGGAATATCATGACATGTTATAAAAATATTAAAATGATAATTAAAATACAAAAAAAAAATTAATAATAAACCATATAAATAATGATTGGAATATCTTTGTCTCTTTGGTCAAAAAAATAATTGTTTATTATACTTTTTATTAAATAATTTGTTAGTGTTTCATTATTAATTCATGACAATATTCATTTCATTATTGAAATTCTTTTTTATATTATGAAAATATTAATACTCAAACATAATAATTTAAAAAATTTATTTACATTGAAATAAAATATAACTTTTCTACCAAAAAAAGAATTTTTTTTTTTAATGAAACCGGTCAATGCGATCGTGTGGTAAGAGGTCCCCCCCCCCCCCCCCCCCCCCCCCCCCAATTATATAAAACCAAACTCAAGTCGGGAAGTCAGAAAAATACATCAAGAGGCATTTACAAAGCACAAAAAGTTCGCAAAAGAGTACAAATGCAGGAAATCAAAAATATTCCAGCACAAAGCCACGACACAATAGTTCCATGGTAGCTGCCAGTCCAAGTGGATCGTGGGGGAAAAGACCGTCCTCCAAAAGGACACAAGTTTCGCACTAGCCAAACGGGGTTCAGTACTTTCATTGTTATTGACATAAAAATCATTCGCAAGGAGCTCTATCATCCCATTATCACGAATAACATTATGGAGGCATGGATTGGGCTCCTCTCCATTACACTTTCTCTCCATTTATGTCCAATACACACTTGGATGAATGCCATGTCACATAATATTTAATTTAATGGTGGAGATTTTTTTTCCTTAATCACAAAACTAACCCAAGTTAATTTTACTCTTTTAATTTTATTTAATATCCCAGAATCTTTCTTTCTTTTTTCTAAATCAGATTTCTCAATTATCTTATAGATTATTCAAATTATTCTCCTACAAATTCTATTTTTTTTTCTTGCGAACAATATTTTTGTGCTAAATACAATTTCACCAAAACTTAACTAATTCACCAAACTTAACTAAAAGGAAAATGGAGATAATAGAAATAAGTAAAATAAATTGATTAATTTTTTTTAGTTGAAATCCTTGGCATCATCATTATTGCAATATAAAATAAATTTTTTTTATTTGAGGATTGTCAAATTATATGCACCAACTACAAATTTGAAATGGAATTACAAATTTGGCTGAACAAGAAGACGGGAGAGATTATAATTGGAATAATTAAACTTTTTTTTAATTTAATATATTTTAAAAGAGTATAATTAACTTGAGTTAGTTTTGTAGTTAAGGGAAAAAGATCTCTACAATTAAATTAAATGTTATGTGACATGACATTTATCCAAGTGTATATTGGACATAAATGGAGAGGTGTAATGGAGAGGAGCCCAATCATGGAGGCATAAGTATTCCCAACTAGAGATCACGATATCATGTGCGTTAAAATCCGTCAAGTGCCAATAGTAAAATCTAGCCGAAGCAAGGACAATATGTACATCAATCTCCGTCAAATTCTTAAAGTAACAACTGGTCAAGACCATGACATTATGTAACAAAAGTTCCGTCAATTTCATACAGTTAAAGCTAGCCATTTGATGACTCATTCCAATATGAACATAAAGCTCCCTTATCCTGCAAGAAAAATAGATATAATTAATCACCGCAAAAGGAGTGAAGCCACTGATACTTACCATGTTACATTCATTGCCAAAGTCCACCCCTGATTTTTTATATACAAAAACCATCCATGCATTATCGTGCACCATCACCGCCCACCATCTGCACAAAGGGAAACAATAGTTATTCATGAAATCAAAAATTAGCCAACACCAAAACCAAACCTTAGCCAATTCATTAAATTGACTATCAAGAATTCTCAGGCCAGCATGTAATTTATTCCAGCATTTTCCGTCTAACATTCTTCACACGGATATAAGGTAATTGCCACGCATCACACCGGATGACACCCCTCAATCTCCCTTGAGCCTCTCCCTGGCCGAAGACAGCAATAGTAAGGTCGGAGCAAGCCACATTTGCAAGTAAATCGGCAGCCTCATTGCCCTCTCTATAAATATGGGATATCCGAAATCTCAAAGACTGGGTTAATTCTTAAATATGCAGCAAAATATGTAGCATATCCCAAGCATACTTACGACCTCCATTAATCAGGTCCACCGCCCATTTCGAGTCACATTCAAGCCAAACTTGAAAAAAAAGGCCCTTAGTCTTAGCAAGATGAAGGCCTTCGTAAATAGCCCAAAGTTCGGCATAGTTATTAGTTTTGACTCCAAGATATCTATAGTAACCCCATATCAACCGGCCAGAATTGTCACGGATAACACCTCCAGCTCCCGCTCTTCCGGGGTTCCCTTTAGATGCTCCGTCTGTATTCAGCTTAACCCAGCCTAAACGCGGCTCCCGCCACCTAATAATTGCCACCGTTTCTCTTCTGTCTTGCTCGGCCGAAAATCCCAAAAATGCAGCGCCACCCATGTAGCCAATCCAATTAACCCCTCTAAGAAGACCGATGTTCTCAAGACGCTGCAAATATCTCCAAATCTGTTGAACAATAGCACTAGGCACCATCCGTTTCCCATCATGTTTAGCATTGTTACGCAACCACCAGATAAACCACAAAATAAGGATTGGGACAATAGTCTTGACATGAGACTTATCTTGAGATCTCTTCGAGAAAAACTAATGGCCCAGTAACGTAGCAATATTGTCAGTATCCGGAAGGTTAATGTGAAGAATATTTGCAAAAAAGCTCCAGATACGTTGCACTTTGAATCCTTTAAAGAACAAGTGTGTCAAAGATTCGGATTCTCTACAACAGTGACACCGGGATGCAAGCATGATTCCCCGTTTTTGGAGAATCTCATCAATAGGCAGCCATCTATGCATGATACGCCACACAAAAATGGACATGCTAGGCATGATTTGCCGACTCCACACTTTAGAGAGAATCAGATTACTCTCTCGTTTAGTACGAATCTTTTCCCACGTGGAGGCAGTGGAAAATATGCCGCCACTATCGAGCTTCCAGACCATTTCATCCCTAGTTCTCGTAATCGGAATATCGGCCACCATGTCAACAATATCAGTAGGAAGATACTGAAGCAAAGCTGTCCTATTCCAATTAACATCGATAATGAAGTTCTTAACTTGGCATTGAGGTCCTTGCCAATTTATAATCTCCCTCATGGATTTCTCACCACTCCAACGATCATCCCAGAAAGAAATTTTACCTTCACCAATTTGCCAGAAAATTTCATTCTCTGCATCTTCCCTCACACTAATCAATCTCTTCCACGTGTGTGATGTCCGTGAGGGGATGGCATGTAAATGATGCTGATCTTTAATATATTTGTCCTTCACGAACATAGCCCAAAGTGATTGACCCTCCCGCAATTTCCACCAGAGTTTATATCCGAAGCACTTGCTCACGTCCTGGAGTCTTCTAATCCCCAATCCACCTTCATCCGTCGGAAAGCAGAGCTCTTTCCACGAACACCAATGAATATGTTTGGCTCCACTAGACGAATCCCAGAAGAATGCATTAAAGACAAGTTTAATCTTCTTAAAAACTGCCTTCGGAGGCTCAAGCACCTGCAAAAGATAAACCGGAATAGCAGATAACACACTTTTAAGCAACATTAACCGTCCCCCATATGAGAGGAAAGCTCGCCCCCAGCTTGTAACCTTGGATCTAATCTTGTCAACGAGGTTTTCAAATAAGATCACTTTCTTGTACCCGACATACATAGGGCAGCCAAGATATGTGAGCGGTAAGCTCCCTTTACCAAATTTGGTGATACGAGAGATATTTCGGACCTTAACCTTGGAGCAGTGTTTAGAAAAAATGATGGAGCTCTTCTGCTCGCTGATAGCCTCTCCCGAGACGCGCTCGTACTTTCTAAGCAAATGCTTTATCTGTTGCACTACATCGTTCCTTGCGCTAGAAAATATAATCATATCGTCTGCATATGCCAAGTGTGAAATAACAATATTCGAAGATCTATTATATCGCATGAGACACGTGTATTTGAAAAAGTTTTTTTTCAAGAAAATTAATTGATTATTTATTTTATATTATTAAAATAATAATAAAATTTAATTAAACTTATATTTAAAATTTTCTTTATTACTTTAGTTAGATAAATTTTCATTTGAATCCACTATATCAAAAATATTTGATAGATATTAGAATATTAAATATAATTTTTTTAATGGATGTATTGAATACATTATTTTTATTAACGAACATTCAATACCGTATGGATAACTCTAAAGCTAGTTAAAATTTACTTAAAACTATTTTTTGAAAAAAAAAATCAATTTTAATATTATATAAGTAGTTATATAGTTCTATAATTAAGTAGGAGTTACAAAGTTTTTAATATAAACAAAAGTATAGAATGTCAATAAATACATAAGTAAGTTATAAAAATAATATTTAATGAAATTAATTATAAAAATAATCTACATGGCAAAATTAATCAATTCTAACTAATCCACTTTATTGCCACATAAATATATGATTAGGTTGTTCGAATTATTAAATATCTTAGTATAACTTTTAATAATTATTTTATTAAATAAATAATGATATATATTGCTACTATGGCATCCTACAATCGAACTAAATTTTGCACAATTTATAGTCCAAAATTGAGTATGGATAGGTTGAATCCCATGAAACACAGACACGGATACGGCAACACGATATGGCAAAATAAGATTTTTAAAAGTGTCAATGCATCATAGGTTGAATCCGTACTCGAACCCATGCAATAACCTGTCCCTAATCATGTATGGAGGGAGCAACTAACTTGTTATTAGAGATTTCGAACACGAGTCCCTTGAAATGAGTAAATAAATAAGCAGAAAGAACGAAAAAATAAATAATAAATGATCTGTATTATTTGTTTTCATTGATATTTGTTCGTGTTACATCCTTGGCACATTTCAGTAGATCTGTAACAAGCTTGTGACTGATTGGCATCAAGCCTTGTTTAGACAATTGTTTTATAATGGCCAACTCAAACAGCCTCACCTGCAAAATCTTGGTTTTGTCAAATAAAATGTAGCAATTATGTTCCAAAGTAACTTTATTCTAAAAAAAAGAAAAGTCCTGGAATACTGTGCAAGAAGTAAATTTATGCAACCATCCTCTTGGTTCTCATTAATAGTATTGAGATTTTAGAGGCTGTTTAGCTAAGCTTATTTTAAAGAGTTTATGAACTCTCACATCTTATAAGATGTTTTTAGAGCTTATAAGATGTTAAATCTTATTTTAAGAATAAAATCTAAAAGTGTTTGGATAAAAAATAAAACATAAGATTATATTAATGGCAATTATGTAATTAATATGGTCAAAATATAGGGGAGCATTTTAAGATCTTAAAATAAATTGGGATTTCTAACTTATTTCTAAGGAGCATATAAGCTTCTAACATCTTATTTTAAGAGCTTATAAGCTCCTTTTAAAAAATATTTACCAAACACTTTGCAATATCTTATAAGCTCTTAAACATCTTATAAGATGTTTTAAGGAGCTTATAAGCTCAGCCAAACACCCTCTTAGTGATAGTTTGTCCCACATTGAATGACTAGACATTCCATATGAGGTTTATATGGTCTTTGGATTTTTCAACGCTTCAAGCTAGCTTTTGAAGTGTGATTCTCCTAAAGATCACGACAATTTATAACGCAAAAAATAGTTCAAATAGTTCAAATAGTAGCATCTATCGCCCTTAATCTTCTGTTCCACCCATGAATTCCACATATTAGGTAATGATACCTAATTTGATAGCTACCCAACTTAATACAAAATTGACAAGTGCCTTATGAGGGTTGAGGGAGACTACGAAGATCGATATGACTGGGATTTGCTGCTTAGGTCAGTATATGAATCCAAGTTTTCTCTTGCTTACGGACAATTTTCAGGGCTCAAATAGACTCTTACTTGGCTTGGGCGATCCTATTTAAATGGGTTCATCCTTTCAACATGAGAATGAAGTTTGACACCTACCCACTGGGGGCCAAGTCGATTGGACTCTGACTATTGCTTTTGCCTTTTCTTTCTCAAATTTTTTTTTCTAATTTTTTATCCCTGTGGACCCATATTTTTTTTCTTTTTATTTTCTTATTTTTGTCTAAGCATGAAAACATCACCTGAAGCAAACTTTTGTGGACAACTGAACCCCAAAAAAAAAAAAAAAACTATTCTGGAAGAGTTTTTCAAAATTCGAGATGTCAACAAAATTCATCTAAATAATATTCAAAGTTTCACAAATCACTTTGATTTTGTTGGTTCCAATTACTATCAAAGTATACTTGTAAAAAAATGTTAAAATTAGGCTTTAAACCAGGTTTGTTCTTATAGGCTTTACTTATATATATATATATATATATAAAAGTAATCTCCGTATTTAATAGATACGAGTATACTATGAATATAAGCTCCTTTTTACTATTTTTTTTCTTTTTTCTATGAATAGTCCACAAGATCATCATTTTTTGTCAAAAAAATAAAAAAAAGGTGGTTTTTGGACTATTTTGTCAATAAAAAACCAAATGGTAAAGAATAAAATAATAAAAAGAAGTCCAAATAGGACACTTGTCAATTTTGTGCTGGGTTGGATAGCTACCAAACTCAGTAGCATCACATTGGCTCCGGTGACACTACCCAGGGTAGGTGCCCATGTCCCTTAATAGACATAGACACCTACCTAAGTGGGTACGATCGACTAAGACATCGCCCAATCCTCGATCCCACCCGGTTGGATGGGAACTGATGTCAAAAGATAACAAGTGCCCAGTTGGGCTCTTTTTTCATTTTTCTTATTCTTTTTCCTTTTGAAACCACAAAACCACCAATGGGCAATGGAGTAGGACCTGGACACAAAAATAGGCACAATGGTTGTTTTGAGATTTCAAATTAAGTTTTATCTTTTTATTTTGTTATGTTTCTTTCAACTGATTTGCTTTTTTGCTGGGTTTCTCTATTTCAAGTCACAATTGGGTACGAGGACACGGAAACAGACAAAACTTGACTTGGAATCTCAACCATTCGGCCTATTTTCATACCAAGTCCTATCCAATTAGTGTTTTTGGTATTAGTACAATTAAAAAAAGAAAAATAGAGAAGGGATTATCACGAAAATACTCATGAGTACACTTCTAAATTCAAAGTATCACAAAAATCTCGAAACTTTACGAGTATCCCCTTGAATTACGTTGTTTACATTTTATCTTGAAATCTTTAAACATTACAAAACTTTGAGTTTGCAAGATATTACGAATACCCCCTAAAACTAACAGAAAATCATTAACATTACAGGTAAAATTATGGATAAGGTATGAAATATATGTGGTACAAGGCCGATTATGGCTGATTAATGCGATGTGTAAGCATGGGAGGCAAGCTCTTACACATAGTATAAAGACGAAAGCGACATGTTCTTTGTTTTGTAGCTCATGGTCAAACGACGATTAATGAAGATTTGAGGATCGAGATGAGGGAATTAGTGTAACCTAATTACACCAATAATTAGAAAATTAAAAGACGATCATTGACCATTTGCTCTTCTCCGTGAAAAACGGGCGAAAACAACTTCCAGGATGGAAATTTCGATTTTCGCGAAAACAATATATAAACTAAAACTAATCATTTAGTAACTTTTGTTGAGGTTATAAATGTCATATAGGTCCAGAATTAGCCCGTTAGGGTTATCTGGACGGTATTTCCGAAAATACCATTTTGAGCAATTTAGGTCAAATAAATTCAAACAACTTCTAAATGACAATTAGAACATATTAACATATAAGTTAGCACATAGACAAGTAAGCAAATATTTATTGCAAATTTCTCCGATTCAACTCGGGAAATTCGTCTGCGTTTCACTCAAATCTCACGGTTTTGATTAGACCTGATTCTGGGCTGCCCCACCGGCTCCTTCAATCTCAGTTTTTAATAGTGTTGTGACCCTAATAAATAATATTATTTTATTTGTTCATTTAAAAGCCCAATATACTTAAAATATTTGGCCCAATTGGGATTTACCTTATTGACTCCATTTTCACCATTTTGACCTAAGTATATAAAGGATAATGTTGACCTAAAAGAGACATTCAAGGCTCTCTAAGCTCAGCCGACAAATCCTTTTCTCTCACCCCTATTCTCTCTCCCTCCACACCAACTTGACGATTCTAGCTTCTTGATCGAGATTTCCTGAAGATAATCCAACCAAATCTTGCCCTTTTTGGTCTGATTATCTTTAGGAAATCTCGATCAAGAAGTTAGAAATCATCAAGTTGGTGTGGAATAAGAGAGAAGATGGGAGAGAAAATGATTTGTCGGTTGAGCTAGGAGAGCCTTGAATGTCTAGTTTAGGTCAACATTATCCTTTATATACTTAGGTCAAAAGGATGAAAAATTGGGTAAATAAGGTAAACCCCAATTAGGCCTTCAATGGGCCAAATATTTTAAATGTATTGGGCTTTTAAATGAACAAATAAAATAATATTATTTATTAGGACCATAGCAAATAGACATGAGTATATTATGAATATGAGCTCCTTTTTTACTATTTTTTATCGTTTTTTCTTTTCATTTTTGTTGATCCTTAAATAGTCCACAAGATCATCATTTTTTGTCAAATAGAAATGGGCTACCCAGGCTGTTTCTTTATCAAAATTAGTAAAATAGAAACGGCCTCAAATTGTATTTTGCATATTTCCAAGTTTAAGTTTTGTGCAATATCCTCAAACTTCAAATAAATTAGCTGTACGTGGAATTTGAACTAAACTTGGTGGCTGTTTCGGTTTTGACAAGAAATGGTGTGTCCTTTAAATTATTTCAATAAAGAAACAACCTCAAACTTGAAATTGGGTTAGCCTGTTTTCGGTTTTTGACAAAAAAAAAAAAAAAATGGTGGTTTTTTTGGACTATTTTGTCAATAAAAAAACAAACGGTAAAGAATAAAATAATAAAAGATGTCCAAATAGAACACTTATCAATTTTGTGCTGGGTTCGATAGCTACCAAACTTGGTAGCATCACTTTGGCTCCGACGACGCTACCCGAGTGGGCAGATATCCATGTCCCTTAATAGACATGGACACCTACCTAAGTGGGTATGATCGACCAAGCCATCACCCAACCCTCGATCCCACCCGGTTGGATAGGAACCAAAGTCAAAAGATAACAAGTGTCCAGTTGGGCTCTTTTGTCATTTTCCTTATTCTTTTTTCTTTTGAAACCACAAAACCACCAATGGGCAATGGAGTAGGACCTGGACACAAAAATAGGCACAATGGTTCAAAGTAAGTTTTTTCTTTTTATTTTGTTCTGCTTCTTTTCAACTGTTTTGCTTTTTTGCTGGGTTTCTTTATTTCAAGTCACAATTGGGTACGGAAACAGACAAAACTTGACTTGAAATCTCAACCATTCTGCCTATTTTCATATCAAGTCCTACGCAATTAGTGTTTTTTGGTATCAGTACATTTAAAAAAAGAAAAATAGAGAAGGGATTATCACGAAAATACTCTTGAGTTCACTTTTAAATTCAAAATATCACAAAAATCTCGAAACCTTACGAGTACCCCCTTGAATTACGTTGTTTACATTTTACCTTGAAACCTTTAAACATTACAAAACTTACTCTGAAGTCTGCAAGATATTACGAATACCCCCTAAAACTAACGGAAAATCGTTGACATTAGGGGTATTTGTAATGTTTCAAGGTTTCAGTGGTGCTTGTGAATGTTCTAAAAACCTCAGGGGGCTATCCGCAAGGTTGCAAGATTTCAATGATTTCTCAATAAAAGTGCAAAGCTCAAGGATTGTTCGTAAATTACCCAAAAGGAAAACAAGATTCAATTTGACATTTGTTACTTTTTGACAATACTTGGGCACCTACTCAACAGAACTACTAAGTGGGATGAATGACACATACAGGCTTGGACGATCCTACCCACTTGGACAGTTGCCGAAATCCACTAAACAGATGACATGTGTACGTTTTTTATTTTTTATTTATTTTTTCATGTTTAAAGTTGAAACTAAAAAATAAAATGAACTGAAAATAAAATAATTTTTACCAACAATATTTTTGAATTTTCAGAATTAATACAAGACAGAAATAGAGAAAAGAAATAAAAAATAAAAAAGATAGAAATGTCATCTATTTAGTGGGCTTGGGTTGTTGGGCATCTACCCAAATGGGTAGGATCGACCGAGCCGACACATAGCCATCATGTATTCCACTTTGTAATTCTATAATACATCCAACTAGGTGAAATATAAAGGGGACCAGAAAATTTGATCTGAGAAGGGTGTCAAAAGGCAATTAAACCTAAAATTTTCTCCAATTGTTATTCCTGTCACTCTTGCCCGCTATATTTCATATTTATTTCCCCTCTCTTTGGTTTTGTACTTCCCTCACTGCACGTACTCTCACACCTCAAGTTTCACTACTGTTACTACTCCGATGCTGCCAACGGTTCACTAAAATATGAATCTCAAGCTTCATCTAGTTTCAACACTCACAATTGAAACATCCCTCTCTGTTCTTATGCATGGATCATATGGAGAAAATCAAAATGAAGCGTATCCAATAAAGGATTTAACTTCTACAGTGCACTTGGTGTGAATGTGACAAGCAATAAAATGTAAACATGATCACAGCTAAAAAGAGCAACAGATGTTGGGGAACAGTTCTAAGGGTGATAGTGTTGAGGAAAATTTAAGGTAATTAAAAAGTTTCACTTTTATGCTTCCCATGTTCTATACTTTCTAAAGATTATTTTTCTCTGTCTCTTCTCCACCCAAAGAAATAGTCAACCGCAAATTACACAAAAACTTCAATTTCTTTTAGTGACAAAAGCATATGGCGACCAGCAATGCAACATAAATGAGTATAGAAATGAGGTGATCATAAGCCTTACCAAAAATGATAATCAAAATAGTTCTCTCATTCATTTGCAGACATTCAGGGTTCTTAGACGTGCAAGAAAATGTTAGAAATACGAACCTGCTTCACAATCAAAGGCTCCTCTGCTGGACTCAATGGTTCAGTCAATATCGTGAAAAACCCATTTCTGTTTCCATAAACAATATCCGTGAAGGGACGATCACCAACCTGTTGCATAATAGTAAGTAATTAAACATCATCCTAAATATATATAAAGAAAAGCAAACAAAAATAATCACAATTAGGGGTTTACCATAATAAGCCTAGATGATTCACAACCAAACTGCCTTTCAATTTCTTCAGCTGTTCCAGCCGGCTTCTTAACCTCTACATTTATTTTAGTAACAAAAATCAACAAAACCAAACACATTACCAGATATGAGATAACCACTGATATAAAAGTGTGCTAGCAAACTAAAGTTTTACATATGATGAAACAGAACTCACTGTGCCTTATCACTTTGATTCCAATTGCATCCTCAACAGCTTCAGCTTTTCTGCCATCAGGGTCATATTCATATAATCCTAAAAAGATTTCATAGAATCAAACTCTTTAAGCAATTCACTGAACTAAATTAACACAGACCACTAAACTAACAAAGAAACCCAACCGGAAATTTTTACTGGGGGTATCAGAATTACCTGCAGAGTTACTAAACACCGCAATATTGTTGCCAAATACATATTTACACTGCTCTATAGATGGTACAAGAGGCTCCCACAAGCTCAAAGAGTAAGGAGCTGTAATAGTATTGTCCTTGTCAAATACCACACCTTCAAACCCCCTATTTTTCAGCTCCGCCCAATCAATATACCTTATATCCGGCACAGTAACATGCGGAATTATCAATTGATTGTCCCTGGACAGAATCCCGACAGAGCTAGCGATGCCTTCCAGATTAATTCTCTGTCCCAATGCCGCTTTTAAATCAGCCCACCTCATGTTCGACGAAATGCCCGAGGAGTTATCTATCCCAAATCCTCCCTCTTTTTCACCGTCTCGCAATTGGGTTTCCTGAGCATCAATAGAGGAGCAAAATTCCTGGAGCAATTCGCAGTTTTCTTCACCTGGGAGTGGAGTTTCCTCCGGGTAATGATGGTTGAGCTTCTTCTCTTGCTCCTCACTGCAACTACGCGCAGCAGTGAGTGTCGAGAGACTATGATTCGTGCATCGGATTTTACGGGGTTTCAAATTGAGGGTAGTTTTGCCGGGAAGATTGAGTCGGAGATTATGGTAGAGGATATGATTTGGAACAGGGTAATAACACCAAGTGCGCCATGAAGCAATCGGAGTCGATTGCATATTCAAATCAACATTGATTTGGAATGATATATTTTAATTATTTTGAGGAGGAAAAGCTGCAGATGATGCTAGTTTAGTTCAAGATATTCCTAGAATTCTGGGAATGGAACCTGAGGCCAAAATACACGCCATATCCGCAGTCTATATCAGTGAATCATACGAATTCCCGTCATGGCCCCATTTGGGCCTTTTCTACCCTAATTTGAGGCTCCAATTGATTTGGTCCCAGAATTTTTCTTTTTCTTTTTATAAATATCATTTATATAGGTCAAGTAGGGTCAAATATAAAGTTATCTACCAATGTGAATTGTGCATTTTCAGAGACTCAAACCTAAAACATCTGATTAAGTTAGAATAGCATCGAACCGATAAGCTAGCATTACCGAATCACTTGGTGATGGCCCAAATATTTTATTTTATATATATATATATATATATATATATATATTTTGTTACAAAGATATTTTATTATATGAATGTATACATATTTTGTGTGATGTTTGCCGACTTGCAGGGGAGTCTATGTTACATGTTCTTTATCAGTGTGATTTTGCGCGAGGTGTTTGGCTCTGTCGTATATTTCGTGGCATTGTGTCGGGCGGCTGGAGGATTTGGGATTTCGGGGTGGACTGGTTCGTATTCTGAATGAGCTAGACGGTTTAGATGGGGTGAAGTTTGAAAACATTTTATACGCGCTGTGGTGAAATCGCAATAAGGTCTGGGTGGGGGAGCCAGGTTGGGAACCGGTTGCTTTGTTGAGGCATGTTACGATCCAAGTGACACTTCTCCGTGAGGTTTTTTGCCAGCAAGTTAGGGGGGTGGTCAGGCGTGATCTTGTAAAGTGGTCCAGGCCGATGGAGGGGTGGGTTAAGGTTAATTTTGACGGGGCGGTCTTTCGGGGTTCTAACTCGATTGGTATTGGTGTGGTGGTTCGTGATACTCGGGGTGTTGTGCTTGGGTGGGAAATGGATGTTCGATCTAATTGTCAAGATTCAGAGATTGCGGAGGCAGTGGCGGCGCTTTCGGTGGCTAGGTTGGTTTGGATTCGGGCTGGCACAGGGTGGTGGTTGAAGGTGATTGTCAGACTCTTATGTCTAAAATAGGTTGAGTTGAGGATGATTTTTCCTATATTGGGTTGTTGGTTGAGGATGTTAAGAGGATGGTTTCTTCTTTTGAGTCTATTTTGTTTATTTTTGTTCATAGGGTGGCAAATTGTGTTGCCCAATCCCTTACTCGGAATGCAGCTTCGGCTCGCGTGTGTTCCTCTGACATTCCCGAGTTCGCTCGGGGTTTTGTTCTTGCTTTTTTTTTTTTTTTTTGGTCAAAGGGTTTTGTTCTTGCTGATTTAGTGTAATATATGGTTTGTTTTCCCTTTAAAAAAATGTATATATATTTATTTATAATTATTTACCAAGTATTTAATTGGTTAAGAGATTAATTCTTGCTTCATAGTTATAGTACAAAATTAATATGAAATAATTATATTATTCTATTCTTAATATAAATTATAGTTGAATTTACAATAAATAAAATTGTAAGATAAATTTATATTTAGTATTAGAAAATGAGAAAATAAATTTAAATTCAAATTTCTATAACAAACTTATCTTGAAGGATAATGTAAAAGATATTTAGATCATTTTAAATAATATTATCTTGAATTTTACTTAAAATTACCAATTATATTTTTTATTTTATACGTGTCAAAATAGAGTACAATGAGACTATCCTCATATGACGCTTATGTGGATAGCCTCATGACTTCTGAATTATATAATGTAGATATGAGGAGTTAAAATAGTAATTTGAACCAAAAAAGAAGGTAAATGTAACGCCTCAAATATACATTATTCCACGTCTAAAGATGTTGAAAAATTAAATTAATTGGTTTATTAGTTACCATTCAAGGGTGACCAATGAATATCTTTTCGTGTATTGTTTTAAGTTTAATTTTAAGTTACGTTCATTGGATTCAAAGCTTATTCTTGCATCCAACTTGCCTTTAGTTCCGGGCGTGACACTAAGAACATGTTTACTTGTACATATTTAGGCACTTATACATGTTCTTGACCCGATTTTATCCGCCTGACTCGGGTCTTATATGTCAATTGGACCCTTATTTGGCCTTGCTAAGTTATATGTTGTTACTGTTGATAGAAAATTCTTCCCTCTAAATTCTTTATGTTATTTACATGAATGTCATCAGTTTTGGCTCTATACTCTGAAATAAAAAAACCAGGTAAACAAACTTGTCAAAATTGCTTATTTTATGGAGAGTTTAGTGTATAAGTAAACATCAGTAACCATCAATTTTTCTACTAATTATATGCCCTAATATTTAACCGCTTAGACTACGACTATACAAGTAAAAGAGTTCTAAAACACTACATCAGTTGCAAGAACTGAGGGTGTGCGACTACGATAACCTTAAGGAATGTTTTTCTTATTTTGTGTTTTAAAATTCATAGCGTACTTTTTGGAAAAGAAAATATTTCACAGGATTTTATGTAAAACATAAAAAATACAAGATGATTTTGTACAATTACTCTAGTTAATAATTAAATATAACACAATGCATTGTTATTTTTTCTTTTTGGATTAATCTTGACTGCTGTTATAATCTGTGCTTTTACCTTAGTGTAGATCTGATATATTTTACTTAATTTGTTGCTTTGACTAAATTTTGTAGACGATAAGTAATAAAATATCGTAGGTAGAAAACCAACCCTACCAAATACGAGGCACCAAATTAATATAATTCACCACTTTGTTCACTGGGTTTTGACTACAGCTTATTTCTTATTTAAAGGCCGGTATTTAATATTTATTTGTTTGTTGCCTGCTAAAAAAGTAGGATGACCTGCGCGCAGGTTGGATATGAAAAGTTGAAAACTGCAGAAAGCTAGCTAGCTTCATGTACATGTTTGACATTTCCAATAAAAAGTTTAAAAACTAGTAATCATATATATATATATATGAAAATGAATGAGTGGAGTGTTTTAGGAAAAATGTTTATGTGGCAATGAAGTGGATTAGTTAGAATTGATCAATTTTGCCATGTAAATTATTTCTATAATTAATTTTTTTAATTATTGTTTTGTAACTTATATATTTATTTATTAACATTCCATATTTTTTGTGTAAATTAAAATATTTATAACTCCTTCTTATATAATTATAGAACTATATAACTACTTTATATAATATTGAAATTAATTTTTTTTAAATAATTTTAACTAAATTTTAATAAGTTTTGGAGTTATATATCATATTGCATTGAATGTTCGTTAATTAAATAAAGGCAAAATAATGTATTCAATATATCCATTAAAAATATTATATTTAATATTTTAATTCCTATCAGATATATTTGACACAATTGATTCAAATGAAAATTTATCTGACTAAAGTAAGGAAGAGAATTTTAACATATAAGTTTGATTAAATTTTATTATTATTTTAATAATATAAAATAAATAAATAATTAATTCAAAAAAGAAAAAACTTTTCCAAAGACACATGTCTCATGGTCAGTACTAGAAAAGTTATATTTCATTTCAATGTAAATAAATATTAAATTATTATATTTGAATATTAAAGTTTTCAAAATATAAAGGAAATTTCAATAATGAAATTAGTATTATTATTAATAACGAAATAATAACAAATTATTTAACAAAAAAAAAATACTACGTATAATAAATAGCTCTTTTTTCGGCCAAAAAGATAAAGAGATTCCAATCATTATTTATATGGTCTATTATTAAATATTTCTTATATTTGAATTATCATTTTAATATTTTTGTAAGAATTATGATATTCTTTCTATTTATATATATGTATAAATATATATTCTCTCTATTACAAATATAAAATTAGTATTTTGTTATAAAAATATCATCTTACTATTTTTGTAAATTTAAAATGAGTTTTTTTATATACATAATTTCTGATTATTTTATAAAATGAATTACTTTTGTATTTGTGTTTCAAATTCTAAATTAATAATTTTTTATGTATTATTAATAATTATATAAAAAAAATATTATTCAATTTATTTAATAATATATATTTTATAAATAAATTTCTCATTGCAACGCAGGGAATAAAAAGCTAGTTTACGAATAATTTTATTGGTAAACGTAAGAATATGCATTGAATATGAGGACTCAACATAATTAATTACAATAGAGATTGTTAGCTAGCTAGGAATAATAGTCCTCTATCTTATAATCAAACAAATTAATTATATTTTGCATGTTATTTTATCAAATATTTGAATAAAACTTCCTAAATAAGCTACATTTTTAATTTATACGACATAGAAAATAGAACATATATTAAAATTCCGTACAATAATGTCATGTTGTGTCTGATATCATGTAACTTGTATAATATTTGTATTAATCTCATGGTGTATCACATATTAAATGTGATTAAAGAAGTAAGCAAATAATAAATTATATAAGGAAAACGACGTGGTCAATTAGCATGCAACTTGTAACTAAGGCTATCAATCTATCGTGCCTTAATGAAATTTTGTTATGCAAATAGAAAAAGAATATAAGTTGGTAGCAAAATAGGCATATATATATATATATATATATGCTGGACACGACTTGACCTCCACCAACCAAACATGACGTTTCTATATGTGCCGATGTGCGTCTTTGTCGAAACATATATAATTAGTTTAAAGTTTAAACAAAACGGATCGAAGGATTAATTAAATAGGGAAATTTACATTTATTATCTATGAGGTTTAAACAAAATACTGTTGAGATTTTTTTATTTTCGTAAACTTAAATTAAACTTCTGAAAAAGTTTAATATCGGGCTTGGAATGGTAACTTCATCCTAATTCAATATATTTTGATAACATACTGATTACTATTATGAATTTTTATTCAACACTTTATAATTAGACCAATTTTGATATATTTAGATTTGAGCGGTAATTACAAACTATATATGAATCTAAAGTGTCGTCCATTAACCTTTTGGTTTTAGAAATTAACGGTTTGTCGTTAGTAACTATTAGTACAAGCTCAGTTGTACCAGAAATTGACCAAATTTTAACTCATGATACTAAAATTGAGGAAAAATTATTACTATAATATTAAAATTGGCTTAAGATCAACGAAATTACGGTACCAAAACTGATATTAACCTCTGTGAAAATCATGGCAAATTAAAGAGAGGTTTTGGTTGAATAGGTTATAATAACATGTTTACGTTTAGACCTACAAAAAAATTCGAACGTAAATTTACATAATATTGTAAAAATTTCCAAAGTATTTTCAAATAATAAAGATCGAACCTAGAATTATATGTGCTATTTGGTTAAACCATTTTGAAAATTAAATGAAGATCAGATCAACAAAGGCCGATGGATAAAAGTCCAACGCGTACGTATATATGTATAAATTATGTTCTTTGATGATACTATCAACCAAATTAACATTCTTAATTTCTGATTAAATTTATTAATTAGCATCGCAAATCATAATAATAACATTGATCAATTAATTAATTTGCACAGCTCACAAGATGCGGATGCTATCATATTAGGGCACACTAATCCTACATATATATTGATTTGATTGCAAGAGAAAATATAAAATTAAGAATAAATGAGATCTGGAGAATGTATATATATTTTTTGGTTCTGAAGTCTATTTATATGGTTTGAGTCATATCTAACCACTAAGGTGTAAAACTCTCTTTACTAATGGACTATATTCATAAGAACTCGAACACGAGACCGCTAGTTAAGCTATCATAGCGTCGTAAGCCACTTAGTGGTGGGGAGAATATATATATTGAAGCTTTCAATTGTTTATTACTTCAAACAATTTTATTTTGAAAAATCTTTTGACTCATAGAGTCGTCATTTCCTCACTGAGTTTCAGTGTAAATTTATAAGGTGCGATATATATAAATAGCTAAAACGAGAATATAGGGTAATATTTATTCACAATTAATAAATATTGTTTTACATTCAATAAAAATACATTTAAATTAAAAGTCTTTCGAATATGAAGAAAAAACGCGTTGTAGCAATACTACCTATATTGTTTGTTAGAAAAGGACTTATTCCAACTTCTAAACTCCAAAATAAACATATAGAAACAGTAAATATGCTATAATTTTTTTTTCTCAACAGCCCATAAATATATATATGGCCATTACTTGGGAAACTTTACCCTAGAAACACACAATCTACAGAATATATACAAACAAAATAAAAACAAATATATATTATCCCTAGCTAGCTCCAGCTGTTTGCAGTAGTTCATAATTTGATCTCTCCAATCTCGAAAGTGACAATCATTCCTTTGAGGAATGTCAACTATCATTTCTCTCTATATAAACCTTTGCTAGAAACAATCTTCAACCATCACAGTATCCAATTCCATTTAAATATTCTCCTTACAAAGAGAAGCAAACATTCCAAAAATTTCAGTGATTTTTCTGTCGGGCCTGCAGAAATGTTTAAGGTTTTAGCAGTGATCATGGCCTTCCTATTGGCCACCGCATCAGCAGGCAATTTCAATCAAGACGTGGCAGTAACTTGGGGAGGCCCGAGAGCCCGGATAGACAATGCGGGTCAAGTCCTCTCCTTGTCCCTCGATAACAATTCGGGCTCCGGTTTTCAGTCCAAGAACCAATATGTGTATGCAAGGTTTGATGTTCAGCTCAAACTTATAGCTGGAGATTCAGCTGGAACTGTCACAACATTTTTCGTAAGAACGAATTTTTATTCTATTTGCTTTTAGTTTTTATGGGTTTTAAATAATTAATTAGCTCGAATTTATATACATATTTTTGTATAATTGCAGTTAACATCTGAAGGAGCAAATCACGATGAGATTGATTTCGAGTTCTTGGGAAATTCTTCCGGGCAGCCATACACAGTGCACACCAATGTCTACGCCCGAGGGATCGGCAACAGGGAACAACAATTTCGTCTATGGTTTGACCCCTCCGCCGCATTCCACACTTACACTATTCTCTGGAACTCCCAACGCATAATGTACGTAAAATTAATTATCAGTATATCACAAGATTTCATTGTCAATTCTCAAAACCTTTCAATTAACTCTAAGTTTTACCAATAGGAACTGAAAGAAAATCTTTTAAAACACATCTTAAAATGGGTCGATTTATGATCATGCATGCAGCTTCATGGTAGACAACATCCCGATTAGGGTTTACAACAACTACGAAGCAAGATATGGGGTTCCATTCCCAACGTACCAGCCAATGAAAATGCACGCCAGTTTATGGAACGCCGATGATTGGGCGACGCAAGGCGGGCGAGTGAAAACCGATTGGACAAAAGCTCCTTTTACAGTATTTTACCGTAATTACAACGTCAACGGCTGTATTGTGAGCGGAACATGGAATTCCTGCGGCGGGAGCACCAACACCCAGGCATGGCAGACGCAGGGATTGGATGCTAATGGAAGAAATCTTATCAGATGGGTTCAATCGAAGTACATGATCTACAATTACTGCAATGATTTCAACAGGTTCCCTCGGGGGCGCCCCAGGGAATGCAGGCTCCCCAGGTTCTAGAAGATCATCATCATCATCCTCAACTTTCGTATTTTTTTTTGATTAATTGATTCTCTTTTTGATTCATATATATATATATATGTTCGTTGTTTTTTATCGGGATTTATTGTTGTTAATTTTCTCACCCCAGAAAGAGTTGAATTGGACTATCATGAAATAAGGTCTGATCAAGGTTGAATTTACAAGAAAGGGGAAATATTATTTGTGATTCTTTAACTATATATATGCAAGAAAGTCATGTTCTATTTGTTGTTTGAATTAAGGAAAATGAGATGGGCTCAACTGTATTTTAATTCTTGATTGCTGTTGTTTTCTTTATTGACTTAATTGTTCTCTTGTTTGAATATTCTGTATTCTCTATTACTTCATACTTATTGCAAAGGTTGTTCAATAAATATCCATGAAGAAATTTCTCGTGTAGGGTAATTAGTTTACTTGATTATAATAATTAACTATGACCACATAAAAAGGATAAAAGAAAATTCAAACACTAATTAATATTTGTCATATATGAGGATTTTAGCCCCATCTAGAGGTAAGTGAGTCATATCGAACACTGGTACAAGTCTCATATTCTAAATTAGACATTTTCGACTTGGTCAATCTATTACAATTCAATTTTAGGATTACTAGTAAAAAGCACGCGTTACACGCGTATAGCATAATTATATATATTTATTTTTTAAAATATAAATTTTGCCAAAAAAGCACGCGCTTTGTACTTTGTAAAATAATCATTTATTTTATTTTTGCAAGCATATTTAAAAAAATTATGAATCTAGGAAATAAAACATAAGTAATTTTTTGTATATTTATCATATTTAAATATAATTATAAATATTTTAATTGTTAGCCCATTTAACATCTTGACCGAGATTCTAGCTATATATAAGTAGATTTTTATATATTTCATTATATTTTAAATTTTTTTTAAGTTAATTATTTTTTTCATTGATTGATATTTTTGTTTCTTAACAATGACTGGGAATATGTGTAATTTTTATTTAATTTTGATATGTAATGATACATATTTCAAATATTTAATAAAACGTCTAAAATTGTTATATCTTTCAAAATTAAGTTTACAAAGTAACACTCAATAAATATTGGTTTAAGTTGAATATACTAAACACTAAAATTACCGAACTTATAGAGCAAACAACTTTAATATTTTTTGTAATTTTGGATTATCATTTTTTTTTCTTGTCTCTTTACTCTATCTAATTCTATCATTATTTTATTCCTCTTATTTTCTTAACTTGCTGTTTTTTTTTTGTTTTCCTCTGTCTTATATACATTTATATTTTCACCCAGCTAGACTATTAAAATAAATTTTAAGTTATTATTGATATCATTTTAACAAACAAACATAACATGCACTTTAACTCTAATGAGCAGTATTATTTTAAGTACTTCCATAAGGTTGATTCTAAAGTATATATATGAGTTAAACAAAAAAGGCAGAATGCCTTAAAGTAACAAACTTTAATATTACTTATCAATTGTTTCTATTTATTTGTTTTTTTCTGTAAATTTTTATCTATTATCTTTGCTCTCTCTTTTAATTTTTCATGACTAACTTTAATGTGTTTATATATTTTACTTTCTTTTTTTCTCTTCTTTATTCTCTTCTCTTTTCTTTCAAAATCTCACACTCATCAAATAAAACCATAAAAATATATTATTGTAAAAAATAATCACCAAATTCTTATTTTTCATGATATATTAAAAAAATTATATATATTTATGTGAAAAAAAAATTATATGTTTTCCTTTAATATATAATCTAACTTTAGTTGAATTTTAAAAAATATATATGTACCTGAAGACCTTTAAGTAAGTCGGTAACTAATTTTAGGTTAACTTAAAATTTTAACTGTCAAAAAATTATTTATTAAAGTTATACTTATAATTATTTCCACTTTCTTAATTTCGTATCTCTATCTTGCCGCATTTATACTTTTATTCTCTTAATATTTCAATATTTTTTCTATTCTCTATTTTTTAGTTTAACTATATTCATGTTTCGTATTGTATTGTTTGGATTGGTTTTTTCTAGCAGAATAAAAGAAGGTGGAGACCTCGATAAAAATTTCACGGCGCTTGACGGTTCTCAAAAAAAATAAAAAAATATTGTCACATAAAGATGAAATACCAAACATTAGATTAACATATGTTAACTTTAATAAGTAAATTCATAATATATACAATATAAAATACATATTACACTCCATCAATAACAATATATTTAATTTTTTTCTGTCAAAATCAATAACAATATATGAAACATACAACTAATTAAGTATATTCCTGATAATTTAATAAAAATGTATTCGTACGCCTAATTTTAAAGTTAAAACAACTCCTTAAACAAATGTAGCTATTTACGTTTATGGAAATTAGCAAATCTAGCTGGGAACTTCTCCTCTGATGCGATTACTCTTTAATTCTCTTACAGATATATTAATAGTTTTTTATTCAAATAATTCTCTGATTGATATTAAAGGTATAGAAATTTGATTTAATTTATATTGTTATGATTATGTGTAATCGGCACCATTTCTTAGAGGAACCGGAACCATTTTTTGATAACATATTTGTATTTTCTTTTAAAGAAAAACTTATATGTAATTATTATAATTAATTAGTAAAATATATAAGAAGATTTTAATTAAGTAGGACTCTCAAAGATCCTATAAATCTTATTCTTACTAAATCACTCAACTATAGAATCCTATTATTATTAAATTTCTTTATTATTTATATAATTATAGATTTACATATACGATTATTTAATAAGAATATGTATTATTAAAGGGGTATTACAGTCATCATAAAAAAAGTGACAAACTTAAATCATCCAAAGAAACTCATACTTTTATAATATACATAGATTAACCTAAACTTAGTAAAACTCTTATTTACAACTATCATATTCTCCTCATTATTTAGGTCAAGATACACGCAATCAACTGGATAATTAAATAGTTTTTTAAAATTATTTAATTTTCATATATAATGAGACTAGTATAAATAGATGGAGATTGTAAAAAATTGGACAATTGAAAAAATATATATTTCTTTAATTGATGTGAAAATCTTGACTTTAGAATAACACAGCAATTAAAAAAAATAAATTGATGTCAGAATCTTACCTAGACAATGAAGAAAATTTGCATGGAGTGTCTCAATGCCCACGTTGACAATTTGATTTCCAGACGAATATCCAACAAGAAACACATATTCCATCCAGAATATGACTAATTTAGAATGAAAAAAAATTAAATGATGGAAGGATTATTTTAGATTAACAAAAATATTTATGAATATTTTTATATAAAAGTTTATTTAGATTTTTTTTATTATTTTTCCAAAAATAACCGGTACTTAAGTATATTAGAATTTAAATATGAGAAATGCCATATAAATAAAACTGGTAGTGGAGGACCAACACTCCTCAATTCTCTCTTGATTTTTGTTTAATTATTTATATATTTTAGCTACTGACTTCGGCTCGTTGATGGGTCAATATCTTATAGTATATTTTAAAAGCAGTGTGACCTAATTAACTCAAGTTTCTAGCCAAAAAAAGAAAAAATGAAAAAGGGGAAACAAAATTATTATTTATTGTAAAGATATAGTCCCTTATATTTTTCATCCATTTTTAATTTGTAACTCAATTAACACAATATAACAAAAAAATTAAATATTGTGTTAATTTTTGACCAATATATATTAACTTTTTACTTCGATCGAAAGTAGCTTTGACTAATAATATAAAACCACTTTTGATTTATTTTGATGGTGGTATAGTAATTACAATTTGGCAACCTAAACAAGAATCCACAGTCAAACATATAATTGATCAATTACAAACATTGACTCGATTCATTGCACAAAATAATTAATCATATTAAAACTTTATTGAAATCAATTATTATATCAAAATCAATTCTACTAACAGTACAATAATTATTTTTGTAGAAAGATCAATACTAAAATGGTAGAAGAAACTAATTTGTTTATTTAGGAGGAGGAGGGCACGCCGTGATACACAAACATTTATCGACTGTTCCTGAATTACTCAAACATTTAGAAGTAATGAGCTTCGAACCCAAGTCCTTTTTGCACAACTTTTGGCATTCCTTGAAAGTGCACTTTGGAAAATCCAGGGAGTCATAGCATGGGTCTGCTGATAATATACCTAAAAATCGAAAAAGCAAAAAAGAACCTTAATTAGTGGGCATTTTAACTAGTAATTAATCTTGAAAAAAATAATTGACATCAATATAACGTTACTGAGGAAAAGAAAGAAGAAACTTACATGGTAATATCGAAAACAAAATTGCATAAAGCATCACCATGGATACCAAAGCTTTCACCCTTGTCATTTCTTTTTCTTTTTTGTGTGATGAGATAAGAGAATGGTTGGTGTTAATTAGAGACATGCAAATTAACATGTATATTTATACATAAAAGTTGCCCTGGAAATTGGAATGTTGTATTAATCTGGCGTTTCAAATTTAGAGAATCATTATCCCGAATATATTGTTTCCAATATATTGCAATGGAAACGTAAATTGTTTTAAATGATGAAAATTTGAAAATAAATTCTCTTCTATAATGTAATATGATTAACTTTCCAAAATGTGGAATTACACATATGACTTCTATTGAGATGGTGATGTTTGGATAAGTCATATATATTAGGAGCCCAATAATTACTTACTTCAAATGGGCTATTCTTTATGGACCTTGTGACCAAGCCCAGCCCAAAAGCGAATAAAAAGGTCAAAATGAGTTGATTTTAGCTGATCATGGGCCCATAAATACCAGATATGTAAAAAAAACCTGGGGTAGTTTTGAAAGCAAATTAACTAGGGATAATTATTAAAAGAGTTCTTAAGTTAGTTTTTTTTTTTTTTTGTTTCCAAAAACATCCTAAAACTATCAAACATTATCGATAACCCTAGTCAATTAAAACCTTACAAATACTCCTTTTTTTGGTTGAAAAAAGAAAATATTATTAATTACTAGCCTCCACAATGATACAATCAAGAACCTCTATGGGAGGTTCGAGCCAAAAATCAAAATTATTAGACAATCTATGACAAATACTCCTTCATATGTAAGTGTAAGATTACAAGATTTCAAGGTGTTTTTCATAAACATATTAAACGTCGGGTTCGTCACTGACCCATTTAATCTAGTTTAATTTTAATATTATCCAAATCATTTTCTCACCCCTGCGGCATATCATAACTTCCAAATTGTATCAGAATGTATCAGTATTCTGTATTCATACTTTTAGCTCCGCCCTTGTCATTTAATATTGTTAACGAGGCAAAACACATGCTTTTCACATCAATGTTGAAGCAGAGTAGCAGACCACGTATTTTACTATGACCTATGTTAAGGTCCAAATATGAAGTTGATAGGATTTGAAAAAATTATAATATGCAATGTGAGAATAGTGATTTAATTGGTTGTAGCGCCCCAAACGGGTAACACCACATTCCGCACCGAAATATAACCCATAACCGGAACGGAGGTCCGCCTACGGACTACAATCCAACGAATTGTGACAATTTACTCAATACTAGGCGACAACCAATTTAAAATACCAACTCTACAAACCAATAAGTGTCACGCCACGAAATCGGGTCGTAACACGGCCACGTCCTTGGTTCCAGCAAACTCAAGGGCGTTAAGCCTCCGACGTCAGAACAAACTAATTTATATAATAACAAAGTACTACATAGGTTCGTACAAAATAATGATGTTACAGAATAGGGTAAGAACAATTACTATAATATGTGCTATAGTCCTACTAGCTTGTGAGTGCTCGAAATGACTACCAACCCAAGTACTGATCCCCGTCTCCTTTCCTGCAAAAATGTTATGAGTGGGGTGAGAAAACAATGCTCAGTAAATGGTTTCCTTACCCTTCTATCGGATTTGAGCAAGTGTGATAAATATAAACAAGAAATATTACAAAAAAACTTAAAGATAACAGTACAGAAATAAATCAGAGTTTGTTACTTAAATATGCTCGTGAACCCTCGGAACTATTACTGATTCACTTGATCAAGCCCTAACTTTAATCCCGTTAGGCAGGTTCAGACACTATTATTATCACCTGTAGAGTGGGCCCTAACTTTAATCCCATTAGGCGGGTCCAGATACTACTATTATCACCCGTGGAGTGGGCCCTAATTTTAACCCCATTAGGCGGGTCCAGAACAGAGACTTATCAGAACAGAGACTTCGGAATTCATTCCTTACCAATAATACCCCAAGTGTTCAGAGCATATAAACATTACTTGATTAAAAATAATTTGCTTACTTGAAACACTAGAAGAATTCAACTAGCTTGCTCAAATCCTTTATTTAGCTAAAATATGATTTTATTAAAAATACAAGAAAAATCAATACTTTTGGAAATATAATTTCGGCATCATAACGGTACAAAATCTTCTTAAAATTATTTTGGCAGAGTAACGGGATATAAAATATTTAACTCTACGAAATAAAATATAATTGCGTAACTAAAGTGAATAAACTATTTTGGGCGAGTTAATAGATGGGCGGAGAAAACCACTTACATCTAAGTGATTGATTCCTAACTATTCTACCGGGTGGGGTCGGGATCCGGAGTGCTTCACTTGAAAAAGAATCGCCAAAAGAATCTCCTTAATTTCTAATTAAAAGGAAATATTTAGAAATATTTTCCTAATTTCTATTCTATAATATTTATATATATATAATAATCCTATATCTAAAAAGAAAGAGAGAGATTGAGATAGAGAGAGGGGCGAGAGATTTGAGAGAGAGAGAGATTGGTTGGTGGTGTGGAGAGAATGAAGGGTGGGGCCTTATTTATATGCCCCAAAGAGGGATTTAGAAGTTGCTGACCTAAGCGTTGATGTCAGCGCTAAGGTCATTGCTGATGTCAGCACTGACCCTTTTTTTTTTTTTTTTTTTTTTCTGGGGTTCATAATAAGTGCGGAAGCGAAAACAATTATTCCTATCCCACTCAGAGAGCTAGAAAGCAGTAAATCAGTACACAAATAGTAAAGTCCACCAAGGCTTATTTAGGTGGGGCTCAGATACGTATATACATATATATAACTGTAACGGAAATTGAAAGAAACCTCACCTGATAAAAGTGCAAAATGAGCAAGGGATAGAAAGCTAGCTACTCCTCGACTATTTCTTCTGAAAACAAAACAAGACCCAACCAAATAAGTCAACGACTCAGACGCACGGCTTTAACAATGTAATAAACGTGTATGCATGATGAAATTCGGTATACAATGCTATAGGATGCAAATAAGTTCACCTTCATATAAAACAAGAGACATAATACAATTCAGGAAGTATAAACATGTTTAGGCACAAACCGAGTTTATATTCATGCTTAAAACATCAAAAGAAAGCATTCCTATAAGTTTTGGATCAATCGGAAAAAATTACAAAATACCCTTTCGGAAAAGCGCACTATTCAACGCCCGAATAAGGTCGGAAAAATCAAACTCAGCATATTTATAAGTTTTTGGACCCTACGAATTTATTGGTGAAGTCGGATTTCAAAAACGAGGGCAAACGAAGAAAGTAGGGGTTGAAATGGCAAAATGGACAGTAGCTCGGTTAAAAGAACTGAAAAATGGGCGACATGGGGTTGCGACACAGGGTTCTGAACCCCGTGTGATAACCTTGTGCGGTGCGCATGGGGTACCCACACCCTGTATGTGGAGCAATCTGCAGAAACAGAACAAAGCAGCCATGGTGATTTCGCGAAAAAATCACCCAAATTCATCCAAAACTCAAATTCTACCCAATAAATCAAGCTAATATCAACACTAAACATTTTAGGATATCTTAGCAACCTATACATCCAAGCATCACATGAAACTAACGAGAATTGCATCCAAAATCATTAAATATGCAAATACCTCTACTATTCATCTATAAGCCCAGAAATCATGCAAAATGAAATGGAATCAGTTGAAAGTTCGTACCCAATTGAAGAGAAAGATGAGAGGAACACGTATGTTCGAACGGCTCGTGAATCCGTCGAGAATTGAGTTCGGGAGAGGATTTTGAAGATTGGATCAAATTTTCTTTTTTCTTCTTCTCTTTTCTCACTTTTTTTCTTCTTTTTTTTAAAAAATTTTTACACAAAAGTCAAAAGTGGAAGAGAGCATATATTTTTAGAAAAACTTTCTATTTCGGGAAAGTAGAACCGAAGAGGTAAGACGATAATTTTTGCAAAACCCGACAAAAGGCCACGTTGTCGGAGTATAATAATATTACAGGCAAAATTATTCATTTAAAGCGCACATTGTCACGCAATAAAATAAAACATATAATTATGAAGCTGGGAAAATTCTTAAATAAATAAATAATTAAATCACATAAGTCGAGAAATAGAGATGAGATACAAGAAGCGAAACGTCGAAACTTACCAAAATTCCGGCTTGAAAATCCGTGGTGTTACATTGGTATAATATTAAAATTAAATTAGGTCATATTTACAATATCAAAAATGAGATTAAGCATCTAAAAAACAGTATAGCTAGCATAAGATTTTCCTAATTTGGTTTTTGAAGATGATTTTCTTAATTAAGTACCTGCAGTTTCACAAGAAATTAATGTCTAATAAGTAATCCTTACTCATTAGGGTGAATTACATAGGGGTCCCTACAAATTGCTCTATTTATATATAGGTCCCTCTTATTTTTTTTTACATCTTAGTCCGTTGACCGGTTAACCATTAGTTAATTTCATTAATATTCTGGTACCGTTGTGTTCTTCTCATCAAGACGATGAATTTGGACTATAAATTTGTCTGATTCAGTGAAGAAACGAGAAAGTTACAAGTTTAAGAAATTTTTTCCTTCAACTGTGTGTATAGTTCAAGTTTCTTGTTTTTTTACCGAATCAAACAAATTTATATTCCAAATTCAATGTATCGATGAGATGAATACAACGGTACCAGGAAATTAATGGAACTAATGATTTGCCGGTCAAAAGACTAAGATGTAAAAAATGAAACAAGAGGTACCTACCTGTATGTAATTATGACAATCTATGAGTACCTTCCTATATATTACGTACCCAACAAATCTTGGCAAGATTCACTAGAATTTCTCAGAAGCAATTTCACCTTATTTGCAATTTATTTTGCCTTAGAAAGATGAATTAACGTGCTCAACAAAAATAAAACCTATGAAACACAGATACTGACACGGCGACACGGACATGATACGATATAGAGTTTTTTTGATATTTTACACTAGAGAGGTGTCCGACATGGTATCGAAAACGACACGACATGTCAAGATAAGATTTTTAGAAGTGTGCGTGGATTATATTATAAAATAGGTGGGCTCAGCGAGTAAAATTACTTATTCATCAAATTTTTGCATAATGTAATCATTGTAATGCACATCAATCATCATATATATAGGTTACAATTAAATATAAGAATGAAAGAATAAAGAATTTCTCTATCAAAACTAAACATCACATAAATGATCAATCAAATAATCCAATACTATATATGAATCGTGCCATCGTGGACTTAGAATCTTGAGCGCTTGCATTCAGCGGGTAGACCCTGAGCAAACCTCTTCGTATCAGTGCAGTAATTATAGACCATGTGCTTCTGTTGTACCCATCTCAACCTGTTTCTGCCCCTGGCGTCGAGTTCCTGTGTTCTCCACGCCTCCGTGTTGAAAGAATTAGCTGATTTCGACCCGCATGATCCGGATTGGCAAGCATTAATGTTGAAATTTCTGTAAGATGCCACAAATGGAGCCTTGCTCCAATCCGTTTTAACCCGCCCGCCTTGTGTTGCCCAATCATCTGCATTCCACAAGCTACACTGTACTCTCATTGGCTTATTTGTCGGAAATGGAGTTCCGATGGATTCGTGGTTGTTGAATACTCTAATCGGACTGTTGTCCACCAAGAATCTGAAATTTTAACAGAATAATTGGAACGCAGATGAGATTACGCTTCAAATTCTGACACCCAACTGAAAATTGTAGTTCAAAATTAATGAAATTCGAGAAATTAAGGATGCAAGATATACTTACATGATTCTCTGAGGATTCCAGACGATTGAGTAAGTGTGAAACGCTGCAGTTGGGTCGAACCAGAGATGGAATTGCTGTTCTTTATCTCCTTTCCCTTTGGAGTAAACATTTGTGTGAACAGTGTATGGCTCTCCGGTAGAATTTCCAAGAAACTCGAAATCAATTTCGTCATGGCTTTCTCCCTCAGATGTTAGCTGCAAATACCAAACAGCACAATAGATTAAGTACAATTTCAGAAAATGTAATTAATTATAAGTATGTTCATTGAAGAAATGCTAATTAATTATTCAATGAATTAGAGTACTCACGAAAAATGTGGTGACAGTTCCAGCTGAGTTTCCAGGAACAAGTTTGAGTTGCAGGTCAAATCTGCCGAATAAATAGGCGTTCTTGGATTGGAACCCAGAGCCTGAATATTGGTCGAGCGACAATGTTAGCATTCGTCCGCCTTCGAGAATCTTAGCACGACCATCGCCCCATGTGATCTGTGCGTCTCTGTTGAAGTCAGCGGCAGCTATAGCGAAAGAAGCTACAAAGAAGATTGAAAGTAGAAGTAGTATTGATGAATTTGCTGACAGTGTTGCCGCCATTTAGAGCCAAGTGATGAGAGACAAATGGTAGAGAAGATTGTGCTTGTGTAGTTGTGTTTGATGAATGAAAATGAATTGTGAAGTGCTCAATTATATATACACTGTGGTGGGGAGGGGGAGGGAGGAGGAGGAGGTGGGGGTAGGTGTTAGGGGTAATGGAGCCAGCTGTTTGATGAGCTTCTTGGAAACTACACTGTAAAGTATATATGTGTGACGGTGTGAGGGGGGAAATGGGATGGTCCAGTGAAAGTGAGCTGGGGATTTAATAGAGTAGAGAAAGGTTGGCGGTTCAACGCGTAAGGTATGAATTATTATAAAGAAAAAGGGTACTAAGGGATAATTACACTTATGCAGTTATGCTTTTTCGATTTAAAGAAAAATACTAAGAACGTCTCCATTTTAAAAAATTACAAAAAAAAAAATTTAATTATGATTTTATCTAACACTTAGATCATGGATTTAGGGTGGGGATTTGCGTCAGCAAAAAAATTCCAATTTGATCCTGACTATATTCTTCTTACATTTAGGTTCGTTTATAAATTTTTTTAGACCAAAATACCTATAAATATAAACTTATTTTGGGATCTCATTATAATAAATTTTTATTTTTTATTTATAGCAATCTCTTTTTATAATTTAAAAAATAAAATAATCCACCACCACTATTACTTTTTAGATCTGGGCATTACCAATACGGTTATCATGAACACGGTTCACTTAATCATGAAGCTAATTTCTATAACACTATAACAAAAATATTGTTATGATGATTTAGTCATTTTATAACTTTCCGTTAAGATTTTAAATTTTCGTTAAGGTTAGGGTTCTGTATGTAATTTCCAATAATCACGGGAGGGGGAGGGGTGTTTCTGTAATTACTATTTATAAGTTGAGGGGATGTAAGTGTAATTATATCTTATTTTAAGTTAACACCATTAAGGATAAAATGATAATTTTGTAATTTTTATTAAGTTTTTAGGTTTTCGTTAAGTGTAAAGGGTTGAGATTCTTTCTGTATTTTTTCTTAATATAAGTATTTCTATATTTAATTCGTTATAGAGTAAGATCTTACTTATTATAGAAACCTCCAAGGTGGCCTTTTTTTTTCCTTTAAAAAAATTGGATCCTTGTCATTGCAAGGAATCGAACCCAAACCTCCACATTTGAAGTAATATCTGGTGGTCACTGGGTCAAACCCCAATGGTTACCTCCAAGGTGGCCCTTACTATCAGTAATGATGGGTTTTCAGTTATATTCTTTCTGTTGTATTTAAATTCAGAAAAAAATTGGGTGAGAAACCAAAAAATAGAAAAAGTCATATCGAGTGTTTTCTACTATGATGCATGGATACTTCTAAAAATTTTATCATGCCGTGTCGTGTCGTGTCCAACACCGTATCGGATACTTCTTTACTGTAAAATATCAAAAAAATTCTTATCGCCGTGTTCGTGTCGTGTTGTGTCCGTATCGCCGTATCCGTATTCGTGTTTCATAGTTTTCTATATTATTATTCTTTTTTTGTCCTAAAAAGAACTATTGTTGGGTCTATTTAAAATTCAAACTAATATTTTTGAAAAACTATTTTAATTATAAGCATTTTAAAATTATGAGACAAAATTTAGAAAAAAAATGATATGTAAACGATCGAATTTAAAATTTAAAAATGTCAAAGTTATGATAGGAAACTTGCAATTTAGCCTATTCTTAATTATAGCAATTTAGCCCACCTCCCAATTCCCATCGACTACCAAAAATACAAAGTAACAACCAAAAATAAGAAGAAAAAAAAAACCAAGAACTTTCAAGACATATCATGGCAAGCTAAGAGAGTAAAATTTCTTCATGGGGACCAACGGAGACACCAAATAAATTAAACTAAACTAATTAATAATACCATACTACGCGTAGAACCGCCGATGTCTCTTTGTCTATTTCCAAAAGCTGCTGTTTGACAACGGCTAACATACTAAATACAGCCCACTTTCAGTTGACCCCAACAAATTAAACCCATCTCCACACTGTCACGCGGATACAGTTGTCTCCAACTCTCACCCACCCAGCCCGCCCCTATGTTATATAAATGATGATCATATATTCTTGAATCTTGACTACCCAATTTCATTCATCACCACAAGAACAACATTAATCTTCTCAAACTCTCAAGTATTTCATCACTAGGCTCGAGAAATAACTGAAGAAAATGGCAACATTTTCGTCATTAAATCTATCACCGCTTCTACTTCCAATCTTCTTTGTGGCTTATTTCGCTCTTGCTGCAGCTGATTTCAACAGTGACGCACAAATCACATGGGGCGATGGCCGTGCCAAGATTCTCGAAGGTGGACGAATGCTAACATTGTCGCTCGACCAATACTCGGGCTCTGGATTCCAATCCAAGAATGAGTATTTGTTCGGAAGATTCGACCTGCAACTCAAACTTGTTCTTGGAAATTCCGCTGGAACCGTCACTACATTTTTCGTAAGTACTTTAAATATATTTTCAGCTTTGCTTCATCCCTCAATTATATAATTAATTGAGGTTTCCGAATTTGTAGTTAATTTTCATGCTTTTTTTCTTTTCAGCTAACATCTGAAGGACAAGGCCATGACGAAATTGATTTCGAGTTTCTGGGAAATTCTACTGGAGAGCCATACACTGTTCACACAAATGTTTACTCCAAAGGGAAAGGAGATAAAGAACAGCAATTCCATCTCTGGTTCGACCCAACTGCAGCGTTTCATACTTACTCAATCGTTTGGAATCCTCAGCGAATTATGTAAGTATATATCTTGGATCGATCCTTAACTTCAATTTCGATTTGGTGTCGGAATTTGGAACGTAAACTCATCTGGGTACCAATTTTTCTTCAGATTCATGGTGGACAACAGTCCAATCAGAGTTTTCAACAACCACGAATCCATCGGAACTCCATTTCCGACAAATAAGCCAATGAGAGTACAGTGTAGCTTGTGGAATGCAGATGATTGGGCAACACAAGGCGGGCGGGTTAAAACGGATTGGAGCAAGGCTCCATTTGTGGCATCTTACAGAAATTTCAACATTAATGCTTGCCAATCCGGATCATGCGGGTCGAAATCAGCTAATTCTTTCAACACGGAGGCGTGGAGAACACAGGAACTCGACGCCAGGGGCAGAAACAGGTTGAGATGGGTACAACAGAAGCACATGATCTATAATTACTGTACTGATACGAAGAGATTTACCCAAGGTCTACCAGCTGAATGCAAGCGCTCAAGATTCTGAGTCCACGATTCATAGTATTGGATTATTTGATTCATTTTGGTGATGTTTATTATAATAGAGACAAATTCTTTATTCTTAATTCTTTTTTTAAAAAAAATTCTTTATTCTTTCATTCTTATATTTATGTAACCTATATGATTGATGTATTGTATAATAAGCAAAAATTGGGAGAATGTAATGTAAGTTCTACTTTCCGACTCCACCTATCTTCTGCTTCCTTGCTTGGTGATTCCAAATCTTTTTTAGTTAAATTATAACCACTAGTACTCCTCAGACTTTTTTAGGTAAATTGCTTTTTTAACAGAAAAGTTAATTTTAACTAACGGTCAGTTAGTCAATGGACTAAGTTATAAAAAAATGAATCCCCTAACCTAAATATAAATAGGGTAAACGTCGGGAATCTATATGTAATTCGCCCTACATTTAATTCGATACAAATGAAATTAGAAGATTATTCAAAATAAAACATTTAAATTACTGAATAGATTGAAGCACGAGAAACGACACGAAACACACAAAACACAATATAATTTTATTATAATAGATGATAAAACTTAACATCAAACAGTATTTCAACATACCTTTACTACAACACAATAAATGCAAGTAATTCTTATCCCAACCCCGATCAAATCAGTGTGACCAATTAAACAACAAATGTAATACACTTGTGATATAATTAGTTAAGTGTCGGATAGAATGTGCTGATGGCGCCTTAGTACGTAATAGAGAATCACAACATCATAAAAATGACATTCTTAAGAAAAACCACATGCATGAAAAAACACTAAACCAAATACTAGGACACAACTTAAAATCACACTTACAGTAGGCCAAATTGCATTTTGATCCTATAACTATTCGAAAGTAGCATTATTAGTTTTAAGATTTTTCATTTTGTAAATTTAGTCCTGTAATTTCCAAAATGTTACAATTTTAGTCCTATGCTCGCCGGATTCCCAATTCCTAGCTGGATAATGCAGGACTAAAATTGCATTATTTTGGAAATTATAGGACTACAATTGCAATATTTTAAAAATTATTGGACTAAAATTACAAAATAAAAAATCTTAGAACTAATAATGCTATTTTCGGATAATTACAAGACCAAAAATGCAATTAGGCCCACTTCAGTAATGGAGAATCACAGCATGAACCTCAATAGTCGCATTCCCAACAACAGGATCATAAAAATAGGTATGTAACGTGACAACTCCACGGGCCAAACGAAACAGACCCGACCCGCCAAAAATGGGCACTTCACGATATGTATGAGCTTGCTGATTATGACCCAGAACAGAAATGGAGCTGTTTTTGTGGACGTCGTCAGTGAGCACAAACGTCATGGCCATGACGACAGCCGCTTCCTCCATCGACGAAGCTCCATAAAACCCACGAACATAGCCCATCTGTTTAGAAGCAAGCTCCGGCCCGACAGTTAACGGGTCGTCCGCTGCTATGAACGACCCGAAATATGTGGGCGAGGAGTTCGTCATGTTGGCTTGGGCAATGGTAGCTTAAGTTACCTTTTTGCCCCCGAGCAAATCGTGGAAGTATTAAGTGCAATTTGGTCGTTTTCTCTGCTGCATGGTTTGGATGGCTCAGCTTATCAAACCATTTTTCGATTTCTTTGGGACCTTGAGAGGTGGCATTGATGCAGACATATGAGAAAATGAAGCAGAAGAGAATGAAAATTGAACTGGATTTCATCATCTTATATATTGTAAGGTTTTGTTATCGAATGTTGGTTTATGAATGTATCTTTGGTATATAAAAAGGTAGTATTTATAGAGATGATCGGGCTCTGAACATGGTCTAATTTTCATGATTTGGCCTGGTACTATTGACATTTAATAGTAATTTGTTTTAGTGAAATTAATGATACTTTTGTACAATTTAATAATATTCAATTTAATTTGCATGCAGTCATCAATGTGCAATGTTTGTTGTCTAATTAAGTTGCTTTCAAGGTTGGTGGGGTAAAATTAAATAAAGTGAAATATGATTTAGTTTGAATTAAATGTTACAAAAAACCCTGTGTTAATAAAAAATAGCTAAAAAAAACTCTATCATATAAAAAGTAGTTAAAAAAATCCTCTATTTAGTGAATATTTGCTCACTATCCCCTATAATAAATTGGTCAACAAAAGCATTTGAAATAACCATTATACCCCTACTATTTCGCTAGAAAACTTATCAAGCATATAAAATTCCAAAATTCAAGTAGAAAAACGACAAAACAGGGTGAAATGTGGTGATCAAGATTTGAATATTTAATAATTGAGGAAGAAGTATTAAAAAATGTGAAACATCCCAGTTGGGTGTTAATTAATTACTTAAGTTTTATGATTTCTAGAATTTATTGTTTAGTGTTGGGTTTGTACAGATTCTGTCTCCATTTTCTTTTTGAACTTTATAAAAAAATTAAATTAGACAATTCACATAATATACTGTAAACCTCTATTTCATTGATTTAATGTATATAAAAAATTACAGGCCCAGTATAATAGTTTCTAGCCATAATTTTGGGCCAAATTTGGAGTTGGAATGAAAAATAATTAATGACAGCATTTTTTAAGTTAATTAAGGGCATTTTAGACATTTAACAACTACATTCACTATTTTACTTTCAGTCAACGCGCGTGTAGTTACAACAAAATTAGTAGGGTTTTTTCAGCAAATTATTTCAAAACACAAGGTTTTTATAACTACTTTGTATATAATAAGATTTTTTTGGCTCATTTCTTACAACACAGCGACTTTTATAGCAAATTTCCCGATTTAGTTTGTTGTTAGTTTTCCTTAATGAAACTTCTTATTAGGTACTATGCTTTACTCTTAGAAAGCATAGCACAACCTTCTTGATGACTACTGTTGTAGGATATATTACAGTTGTAAGAATAAAGATTTCAATTTCTATTCTATGGTTAATAGTACAATAATATAAGATTGTAATTTAGGATAATTTACATCCACTATCCCTAAACTTTGGTGTATTTATAAATTAGTTTTCATAAATTATAAAAAATTTCTTAAAATTTCATTATTCATATAAAATTTATAAAAATGTGACCGATGTGAAAAATAATCAAAATTTGATAAAATAAGAGAAACTAATTTGTATTTATAGAAAACCTAAAGGGTGATAGATGTAAATCTCCCTATAATTTATTGGAAACGTTGAACATTAGGAGTGTGTCATCATTAGCAATTACTGCCCATTTGGTGTGAATTTAATTTCCAAATTGCAATCATGAAGAAATTGAATTTGAGTGTATAGTTATTGCATATTTTTAGCATGCATTCACTGCTTGTTTTGATCCATTTTTAGTATATGGTAATGAAGCTTTTTACTGATGAAATCAATTTTTTAATGAACGCACCGGGCAACTAGCTTAGTATAGTATTTGAATAAGCTGGAATCATCATTGACATTTTAATTGAATGTCAAGCTAGCAAAAACACCTTAAACTTTTAAATATATCATATTGGAATTCAGAATGCCTAAAAATCCACTAATAAATTAAAGAGATATTTTTTTTTTGAAGGAAACAAATGAGGATCTAAAAATACAATAAATTGCATGCATATGAGATCGAACTATCAGAGTTCATGGATCGTCCACCATATGATCATGGATCGTAAGAACACCATTATAACGGCCGGAACAATCATTCTGAAACCGGAACAGTGCTTTCCGTACGTTCCACCTTGACGAACAGGAATAGTAGTTGTCTTGGATTGCGCCATGGAATACCGTTCCGTTGCTTTGGAACGTACGTTTGATAATCTGAAAAATCTTAGAAATTATGGTTGGAAGTGGCGAGAGAGAAGAAAGAAGCTAGGCTAGAGTTTGATGCCAGAAAAATCATTTTATTCAAAGTCACGCTTTACTAAACAAAAGGCAAAAATGGGATCGACAAAGCCCAGCAACACAAATACAAAAAGCAAATAAAATACCCTAAGAAATATAAAACAGGCCCCAAGACAGAAAAATAAAACTATATTTTAATTATTTTTCGGAATTAGGAATTCAACTATGTTGTATTTCATGTATTCAACTAGGTATTAGAAATTTATATTTTACGTTTGTTTAAGATATTTATTATGTTGTAAAACCATTTTTATAAGTTTGAATCATGCATTTTTAGGAAATTATTCAAATTTTGTACACGTACTTTAAACCAAAAAATAGGTGGAATGGCTGCAACCATTTTCCGCGACGTTGTAATAAAACTGAAACAATGCCCTCCGTTCTGATTCCCACAATCACGATGGCACCATGCATATGATCCACTTTGCAACGGCTGCAAAATTTAAGAGAACGAATCTATTCCGACTTAAGATCCTCAAGAACAAATATTAGTAAATATCGAATATAATAAATTAATTAATATATTTAGGACGAACCTACCTCGCTAGTTTTCTTAACTTTGCATTGTGGCAATATTGTGGAATTGGCAGAAATTAAAAAGAGAGTTCTTAATTATATTATACACAACATTATTTTAGTTCATTTTCTAATCAAAAGTTAAATAATTTTTTTTCTCTTAATCTTCTTAATGCATATTTTAAGAATATCAACGTAACTAGCTCTTCAGCTTTCAAATGTTCATTTCTCAAGTAAAACATGTATATAAATGAAGATATGTCATGATTAATATTTAAACACTTTTAACTATATCATAATTGCATAATTTTACTTTAATTTTACCCCACTCCCTTGAAAATTAAGCAATTTAGTTAGATAACACACAATGCAATTGATATATGAAAGTTGTACGAGTACTTTCTATGAATAAAATATAGTACCTAATAAGAATAGAAAGCTTGAGAGAGAAATAACAATAATTTTCCATATTTACCTTTTACTCTATTTTTACTACATTCCCTTAAAAGCAATTTAGTACTTCCACGCCACTCTCTTAAAGCGATTTAACTTGACAGCACCATGCAATTGAAGAGCTAAATTAAAATATATATTTTTAAAAAAAAAATCATCTACATAATGTAATAGTGAACAAAAATTTATATATACCAATACTTAGGTTTTAGCTAGGGAAAATAATATTATTGGGGTATACTGTTTTTAAAAAATTTACACATTTATCGAAATTTTAGAGTCTATATGATAATATTTTAAATTAATCAAATGAATTAATTTGTAAATGCATTAAACTTTAAGATAATCGATGTAATTCGCCCATATTATATTATGCTAGGGGTTGATGGCTGCAGAATTGAATATATATTTATTTCTATTTTACAAAAGTATACTTAATCTCTGTAGTAAAACAAATTACTAATTATATTATTAATTAATGTCACTAGCAAGAGTCAAAATCATGAAAAGACGATGTTGAGAGCCTGCGGAAATCACTATTATAAATACCACCTTTCTATACCAAAAAATTCATTGAAAACTTACATTCCATAATAATTAATTTCACAAAACTTTACCACACAATGATGAAATCCAATGCAATACCCATTCTCTTTTGCTTCGTTTTCTCATGCGTCTGCATGAATGCCACCTCAGATCAAAGTCCCAAAGAAGTCGAAAAATGGTTCGATAATCTGAGCCTGCATTCAAACCATGCCGCAGAGAAAACCACTAAGTTACATTTCTATTTCCACGATAGGCTAAATGTAACTTCAGCTACCATAGCCCAAGCCAACATGACAGCCTCCTCGCCCACTTTCTTTGGGATGCTCATAATGGCCAACGACCCGTTAACTGTCGAGCCGGACTTTGGTTCTAAACGGGTCGGTTATGTTCGTGGGTTTTACGGAGCTTCATCAATGGAGGAAGTTGCTGTCGTCATGGCAATGACATTTGTGCTCACTGATGACGTGCATAAAAATAGCTCTATTTCTATTCTGGGTCATAACCATGAATCTCATACGTATCGTGAGTTGCCCGTTGTTGGTGGGACGGGTCGGTTTCGCATGGCCCGTGGAATTTGCACGTTGACGACATATTTTTATGACTCAGTTACTGGTATTGCGAATATTAAGGTCGATGTTATTATTCGCCATTATTGATGGGTCTGATTTTAAGTTGTGTTGGCGGTGGTGCAACTAGGACCTAAAGATCAGGATTGCATCTGACTTAAAGTTTATGGAGTCGATCACCGAATAAAAAATACACTATATATTTTGGAATAATTTCAGAAAATACACTATATAAATGAAATAATTGTAAAGTTAAAGAGTGCACATTAACACCTCCACTTGCATATAGCTCCGCAATGTGTCTCCCTATATTCTGTATACGGTTTGTAATGTGTGTGTTCTGAAGAATGTTAGTATTATGATGTTATGATTCTCAATTATGTGCCAGAAAATTCTATCAAACCCAACAAATTATAATATGCTATGTTATTGAAAGAGTTTAAATCTTTGAGTCTCTGTAGCATCGATCATTTATCACTATATGCAATTTTTTTGTGTTTGGTAGTTTAGGACTTCATTTTTGGTGGTTTCAACACCCATCATCACCAAGGGTTTCTCTTAAATTTTACTTGGGTGTTATTTGTAATATCATAAACTCTTTTAGGATCTAAGTATAATTTTTTAAAATTAAAAAGGAAATATCTGTTAATTAACGAAACCCTAATGGTTGCGTATATTTTGTAATTATTCAATTTTGTGTTGGAACTGTAATCATTTAACTAAGAGAGTCATAAGTTGTAATTTAGCAAACTTTTTTGGAATCTAAGTGTAATTATTTTTCCTTTTCATTAAATTAAATTATATATGACGCCGACGATTTCCTTAAAATTAAGAACTTAACGGCTGAACTCAATAGTAAAATAGGTTTAAAACTAGACGATGTACGTAGGCATACTTTAGGGGATCTGGCGGTATTTCACCATTTTTTATTTATAACATTGCAAGGATCAAATAATTAACATGCAATTCACATTTTTGCATAGAATTTTCTAAAATGGTAGGTAGCTTGAGGGGATGTACATGCAATTTTCAAATTTAGGGGTACCGCACTACAACAAAAATGGAAAATAGAGGCTCTTTTTTTTTTTGCCTCTAAAAGCTTGAAAAATGCCTTCATTACCTATAGGGGCATTTGGATAAAAAGGCTCCCGTAGTTGAAGTCGCAAAAGAAATGGAGGCATATGTAATGATTAAAAACATGGTTTAAACAAGGGAAATCAAGAATCTGGTTGTTTAATGGATTCGTTAAAGCAGAAAGGGATTTGGAAAGCAAAAATCAAATTATTCAAACTTTCCCACAAAACATAGGTAAATTACTGCAATATATATATAGTTCAGAAATTAACTGTTGGAAATCTGTGTTTCAGCTCATTATTACTAATGCAAAGTGTGAAAACTACTTTAATACAAATAAACTGAGAACAAGAAAATGATTATACACAAAAATGAAAATGATTCTCTTTGTAAAGGTATACACGAAAGGTACAAGAACACAACACAATAAATTAGGGAATGATATCACATAAGTGAATAGAAGCTCAACACAAGCATTTTGACTATTTTGCTGAAGGCTTGCCTGACAGGGTCCACCCCGTCCACCACTGTGCCTCTACAGAATCCATCTTTCAACATTAATACATTCTGCAAAAAAGTAAGGAAAAAAAGAACAAGACAGAAACAAAAAATATTCATCACTTCAGATAAAGCTCTGTATCACCAATATATCTTGTCGCTTATTATTTCCAATACAAACAAGCTAATATCACATGATGAAAAAGAATTCCTTTCTTGGCACCATTGTTTTGAAGGGATATCTTGTATCATATACTTACAAGTGACATTGTTAACTCCAATCTCTGCAAACATTTCAAGCTCTAACTCTCCTGCAATAAATGTGTGAAACCCTTTTAGGGTAATCATCAAGCATCAAGAAAAATGAGATCGTACTAGTAAGATTCTACACATAAAATAGTATCATGAATATGAAAAAAAAAAAAAAATTGGTTTACCTGTTCAAGAATGTATCAAAGTGATGATATATGATAGAACAGGTCATAGTGCTGCATAATTTGAAAATTATAACATAACTGCTTATTAACATGATCATAAATGGAAAAATACTTAATCTATAGGTTGAGCTATAAGTAGTCAGTAACTATAGTAGAAATACCTTTTTAACATCAACTTGAAATAGCTGCATGCAGATATTTCTTAAGACAGTCAATAAGAAGTTTTGTTAAGATATTGTGTAATTCCCTTAACTAAAGCAAAATTGAAAATTTTACCATCTCATAATTTTCTAATACAGTATTACTCAAATGAGTAAGCACCGGAAGTACAGGAACAATCTTATATTACTGGGCAACAAGGCCAGCAAAATGCCATTCAAAATAAAAATAAAAAGAACTTCATTTTTTAGATAAATCAATATAAAAGCTCACCAGTGATAGAGCAGCGGTATTAAGGCCCTCAACAATACCAAACCTGTCATTAATGACCTGCAAGAATTTGAAGTAAGAGCAAATATATTTAGAAGCTGAGGAAATCATGAATAAGTAATTTTGAGAGCATAAAAGAGTATCTTTTTCAGATCTTGACTAATGGAGCAAGGCAACTGGTAGTGCAACTAGCACTTGAATTTCTCCAAGTCTGATGCAGTTGCAGAGTAGGACTTAAAGAAAAATAATAGGATATATAAATGTGATCTTCGTAAAATAGGATAGAAAGGAAGAGTAATTGACTAAAATAGACAAACACACCTTATTCACTTGTACTGCTACCCCGTACAGTTTAATCATATTTAATACCTTAATTTCCTGCAGAAACGAACCAGTACTAGTATTAAGGAGGAACTCAGAAAAAATCTGGAATTTAAGAAATTAAGAAAGCAAATACAAAACCTACATAATCATCACCATCTTCGCTTATAAACTCCACAAAGCCTGGGCCTTGATGTGCATTTGTAACTCTGTCTTTGAGAACATACACATTGACTGCACTAAACAAGACATTCAAGGCCCATATCATCATACGAATAGTAATGACAGGACTAAATTACGAAACACGGAACCCAAGAAGAGATATATATACTGCTGTTTAAATTTGTAACATAACTTTTGATGGATAAAAATCCTTACATTAAACAATGCTTTCAAAAGCACAGAGATAATCATTAGAGCAAAGAGTGGAGATGGTTCAGACTGCATACAATTAAACCCCAGAAGAAAAAAGAATAACATGCTCTCTCATAGCCTAATGTCACAGGAAATAAAAGCACAAATTACTCACAAATACATAATATGAGCCTTACAAGCTGTAATTGAAGATAGACTGTCAAATATTCATGGTGTATAAAATACCACAACTAGATTACAAAGCAATTAATCAAAAGGTAAACCTTCAAATACATAGTACCCTGATGACATGTAATTGGATACTTCTCAGAAATTAGCATCCGCCGGAGTAAAGTGATTCCACATTTCAGTTTCACCATACAAAGTACAGAGTTGTTTAAATCTTGTCTTATTCCCACACTTTTAGTGCTTCTTTAAGATTAAAGTATATATTTTTTGCTTGGAAATTCAAAGCAAATTTTAATTTCACAAAAACTATGCAAAGGAAAGAAAGAATTCCTACAAATTAAAGCCGTCTTGGGTAGTTTTTACACATATGTACATGAATTATTTCTGCATTGTGTATATAACAATATAATGACTAATCAAAAGGATACATACTAAATGATGGATCAAAATGGGAAAAGGAAAACAAGAGATTAACATAACTATAGGGAACTCCGAGTCAAAACAGAGGATTCAACACATACAAGACCAAAATAACCAAATGCATGAATCATCTTAAACTAAACCCCAATTCATGATAGAGGTCAGAAATTCTGATTTCCAGATCATGGTCACCGCAGAATCAGAAAGCAGCATGAGACAACACTCATGAATGAATTATATTATAATAAACATAAATTTGACTGTCAAATTAAGAAAGAAGAAACAAATAAACTCTTCAAGTAAGTCAATTACCTGCTACAACTCAAAATCACATAAGAACTGAGAAGGAGCGGATTGAAAAGCATACTAACAGGCTGTGATGTTACGCCACGACGCTTGGCGGAGTTCCAATGAAGAAAATTTTAGATTGAGCCGGTTGAGGAAGATGAAATTTGTTCGTAATTTGCTAGAGATTTGCTTATTTCCTTCTAATCGCCAGTTAATTTCTTCCAATTTCTTCGAACAAAGTAGTTGAAATTTCTTCAATCAAATCCCTAACTAGACGACGCATGGTGTTTCAAAGAAATGAAATTTGTGTTAAAAGTCTTTTTTTTTTTGGGATAAGAGTGTTGGTCAAATAAGGATTGAAATTTGAAATATATTTAAAATGAAAACAAAAATATTAATATACAGGAGCTTTTTCGGATGGGCCTCCATTTATCACTTCCAAATAATCAGCCGACGAAATTATTCTGTAATGGCACATACATAGATGCCCCCATTTATTTTGCCTCTATAAGGGTTCTTTTTTAGTAGTGCCGGCTGCTATAATAAACCTAATGTAATTACATTAAATGTTAATTATAAAATGATAAGATGAAATATTGGTATAAGAGTAGATAATAAAGGACAATTTTGTCCAATTCATATTTAGATTGGTCAAATTCAAGGGGTAATTTAGGTGGTGTTTGGATTGTTTTGGTTGTAGTTAAATTGCAAAACAATTTTGCGAAATAATTTTGTAAAACACATTTTGTATTTTTTAAAACATAAAAAGTTGTTTTGGTTGGTCATTCTGAAGAACAATTATGCCATACAACATTCACAAAACACGTTTGGATGAAGGCATTTTGAAGTATAAGAAACACAAATTTATAGTATTCATTTTTTTTTTTCGGAATTTATGGTATTCATTTTATATACCTGCTATATATTTATCCACACTTAAAAGACTCTCGTCCATATATATAAATATGTCACAATAAATACATAGCATTAACATTATTGTAAAATTTCCATTACAAACAGTAATTTCACTAAATACAAGTACACCCCAGCGGAAGCCAGAAACCATTTGAAGCCACTCAATTACAAAAAATAACAAATCTCAAAATATTCTCAAATAGAAAATGTCCAACAAAGTTCTACTTTAACTCCTGTTTGGAATTGAGTTCAACTGCTCGTTTACGGTAATCGTATAAACAAAAACACAAAATTATGAAGTGAAACATTAAAAGAAAATTGATTAAATTGAAGACCCAACCTAAAGTCAAATTTGAGAAGGACATATAATTTCAATAATAGAAGGACAACGAAAAACCTAAATTCGAAGTCATAGAATTGAAAAGAAGAGCTGTTCAAACCTTGAAGATTAGAAAATGGAAAAAAAAAAAAACCGTCATTCTCAGTCGAATTCTTAAAGGTCTAGGTCTTGGACTGAGGTGGGCGTGTGGGAGTGCAATCCAATTATTATTGTTAAGCTCTTTGCTCCCTCCCCAAGTCGAACCCGTGCGCGTCTTCACATCAAAAATGAACAGTAATTTAAGCTCCGTGTTTTTGGTTTGAGAGGAAAATTTTGTGAAAACACCTCAAAGTTGTTTCCAAGAATAGGGGGTTTTCAAGCGCTGTTTTGAGAAAACGGTTGGAGTAAAAATGATGGGCCAAACACATTTTCTAATTTTCTGTAATCTACAAGAGAAGAGAGGATAAGAAAGTAGATATATATATATATATATATATATATATATATATATAGTTGTATTTTATTTACCCTTCATAGTATGATATAGAAATAATTCATCTATTCTTAACGGGTTTAAATCCTAACTTTGAGTATGAAGCAGTTTCAAATCTCTTAGCCAGCAGTCCCACCCTTTGAAGTGTCTATAATTCAACGAGAGATCTATTAGTTAATGTAGTAGAAGGTGGATGTCCTGATCTAAATAAAAACAAAGTCAAGTTTAAGAATTAAGTGAGCAAATGACACTCAGATCATAAGTAATAATATAATTTAAGAAGGTTAGGTGAAATTCATTTAATTTATTCATCACCGGCCTAAATGAAGAACCTTCCTTCATGGCATATCATTCATGGCAATTGGCAAGAGAGTGGAAGTTGGCTCTCTTAAAGTACCAATGCAGCATAATCAACTCTCAAATTACATTAACTAGGGTAGCTACGTTGTTTTTGAAAACAAATTATTTATACCTTATCATAACTATTCCCGACGCGCTAGCTGCAAAACCTTTACCTTTTCCTACTTCCCATAGCTTCCTTTATTTTGACAACTTCTAACCCATTAAATCCAGCTCTCTTTCAATTCAATTGACCCGTCTCTCACCGTCCTCAGACGGATACATAAAACATCCTTTCCAGGAAGCTCAGTCTCATCACACAGCTGTCTACACCCCGCTCGCTCGCGCTGCGTATATATAACTGACGGCTTCACAATCTAATCAACACAAACACAATCTTTTCAATCTAATTACAATTAGGCCCACACTTAACAACAACAACAAAAAAAAATGGCAAATTTATCAGCGCTTCTACTTTCAGTACTCTTCTTTGTGGCTTGTTTCACTATTGCTGCGGCTGATTTCAACAGAGATGCACAGATCACATGGGGCGATGGCCGTGCTAAGATTCTCGAAGGCGGACGAATGCTAACATTGTCGCTGGACCAATATTCTGGCTCTGGATTTCAGTCCAAGAATGAATATTTATTCGGCAGATTTGATTTGCAGCTCAAACTTGTTCCTGGAAATTCCGCTGGAACTGTCACTACATTTTTCGTAAGTACTTTAATTTAATAATTAACCTTCTGTTTACTCAACAATATTCATGCATGCCATTGATTAATTTTCAGAGTGATTGTATTTAATTTTTCTTGCATTAATTTATGCAGCTAACGTCTGAAGGACAAGAACACGATGAAATCGATTTCGAGTTTCTTGGGAATTCTTCCGGTGAGCCATACACTGTTCACACAAATGTTTACTCCAAAGGTAAAGGTGACAAAGAACAACAATTCCATCTCTGGTTCGACCCAACTGCAGCGTTTCATACTTACTCTATCATTTGGAATCCTCAGCGAATTATGTAAGTATATATCTTGCATCGATCCTTAACTTCAATTTCGTTTGGTGTCGGAATTTGGAACGTAAACTCATCTGGGTACCAATTTTTCTTCAGATTCATGGTGGACAACAGTCCAATCAGAGTTTTCAACAACCACGAATCCATTGGAACTCCATTTCCGACAAATAAGCCAATGAGAGTACAGTGCAGCTTGTGGAATGCAGATGATTGGGCAACACAAGGCGGTCGGGTTAAAACCGATTGGAGCAAGGCTCCATTTGTGGCCTCTTACAGGAATTTCAACATAAATGCTTGCCAACCTGGATCATGCGGGTCGCAATCAGCTGGTTCTTTCAACACGCAGGCGTGGAGAACACAGGAACTCGACGCCACGGGCAGAAACCGGTTGAGATGGGTCCAACAGAAACATATGATCTATAATTACTGCACTGATACAAAGAGGTTTGCTCAGGGTCTACCCGCTGAATGCAAGCGCTCAAGATTCTAAGTCCAAGCTAGGTTCATACATATAGTATTTGATGGTTTGACTAATTTATAGTCATTTTGATTGTTTATAGAGAAATTCCTTATTCTTTCATTATATTCTTATATTCAAATTGTCACCTATATATATCACTGTTGTACTATACTTTGCACAAAAATTGAGGAATAAAATAAGTTCTTGCTTCAAAACAATTATAGTCCACCATAAAATTGCCAAACCGGGACATTAAAATGAGCCTGCAGGTTGCATTTTTGGAATATTATCATGGACATTTTCAAATTTGCTCTTGAAGTAGTAAGAATTTCAATTTAAGGACACATTTTATTTAATCTCAATAAACTTAATTGCGGTTTGGTTCTATAATTATCGAGATGTAGCAATTTTGGTCCTGACTTTTTAAAATTTTCTCAATTAAGTCCTAAATTTAAAAAATTAAGCAATTTTAGTCCTTTCTCTACATTTTAAAAACAAATTGACCGGAAATTGCCACTTAAAAATTAAAATTTAAAATAATTTATTTTTTAAATTTCTTAGTCCATTTATTAGTTGGCGTCCACGTAGAGCTTAATAGCTGCAAGACTGCATGTCATTTTTCATAAAAATATGTAGAAACATAAATATAAAAATCCCGACCAAGAAAATATAAAATATATAAGAAACTTTTATATTTTAATAAAAAAATAATTGAAACTTATACAAAATTATAATCACATATAAAATTTATAATGTAGTAAATATTTAAATTATCATTATATTATGCAAATTCGAAAAGAAAAATCTTAGTATTTTGTACTTACAATATCATTATCATCAATTTTCGTTATTTTAATTAATGGTTGGTCAAATTTGTTCGACGCTCCGATAACACAGACATATATATCGAGATACGGACACGACATTGTGACACAGTTTTTTAAAATATTTTTGCACTAGAGACCAAGCCCACCTCCCATCGCCGACATATAAAGGGATACTCCATCCTTACAGCAAGATTGCCTCAATTATTAAAAATTACAAACAAATCATCTAATCTTAATTAAAATCTAAAAAGTTTAATCAAAAGTTACAAAATGACTAAACTATCCATAATATTTTTATTATACATGGAATGAATGAAGTAATTGGGTTGTTGTCTAGTTAGTAAAACGTTAAAAATAAAAAAATGACTAATGGCAGGACCTTACTGTTAGAAGGAACCTAAGTCAGATAAGGCGAGTGCGGATGCGGATTCGAGTGCGAGTGCGCAAACGGGTACGCAAAAATTAAAAATAAATTGTCTGTGAGTACGTCTTAAAGCGTCTAAAAAATAATTTAAAATAATTATTTTTAATGTAAATTTATTGTATATTCAATATAAAATATTCTTAAGAAGCAATATAGATAAACTAATTTGGTTAAGTACTACACTTGAATTTTTCTATTAAGAATTTTAAATTATTGTTTGAATTATGTTCATTCTTGTTACGATCTTCAAAAGTTTCCCATCAACATAGAGAGTTTATATACAAAAACTCAATTTAATATAATATGTTTGAAACACTAACTTAGTTTCGCTATTTTATAGTTTCACAATAAACATATATCAAAACAAACAATTAAATTATGTATTAAAATCTTTTAAAGAATAAATACAAAAAATATAATTATAAGAGTTAATTTGTCATACAAGAACTCTATGAATGTTTAATACGAAAATTAAGAAATCTTAGGTCGTTCTAAAGTGGGGAATACGCACTAAATCACCAGTGCAGAGAACTGAGTGTGAAAGAGCTGATAGAAAGATTATGTGATCTAGGAAGGAATCACAGTCAAGGGAATGTCTCTATAATTTCCAATAGTTGTAAAATTTTGTTGTATTTTCTCCTAAATCGAGGTGTGTAACGTAATTATTCCCGAAAAGAAAAAAGGAAAATTGAGAAACTTCGTGGGGTATCAAGTGAAATTTTACTTGTCCAAACTCCAATGCCCAATGGGAGTCTGGGACCAATGCCAGATGTCAATGATCAAATAATTAATATAAACTAACTTCGTATTAAAAACTAATTAATTATAATTTGCTCTTTCCAACGCGTATAGCAGCAGAAACCCTTTTTTTTTTTTTTGTTGTTCTATTACCAAAAACTGCCTTTTGCCAACGGGGAACCCATCATATCCAGCTCACTTTCAATAATATTCACCCATCACACATCCGCATTCAAGTTTCAACTACACTCTCATCAATTCAACTAGCTGTTTCCAGTTTCCAAACCCCGTTTGTTTGTGTATATATAACCGAGATCTTCACAATCCAATTTCATTCATCAAACACAAACACAATCTTCTTTCATCACTTAGCTCAAAATGGCAACATTGTCGGCAAATCCACTAATGCTTCTGCTTTCAATCTTCTTTGCGGCATATTTCGCTATAGCTGCTGCTGATTTCAACAGAGACGCACAGATCACATGGGGCGATGGCCGTGCTAAGATTCTCGAAGGTGGACGAATGCTAGCATTGTCGCTTGACCAATATTCAGGCTCTGGATTCCAATCCAAGAATGAGTATTTGTTCGGCAGATTTGACCTGCAACTAAAACTTGTTCCTGGAAACTCAGCTGGAACTGTCACCACATTTTTCGTGAGTACTCTAATTCATTGAGTAATTAGCATTAATTTCTTTAAAGAATTACATACTTTTAATTAATTTAATTTTCTGAAATTGTACTTAATTTTTCTGGCTCTTTTGTATTTGCAGCTAACATCTGAGGGAGAAGGCCATGACGAAATTGATTTCGAGTTTCTTGGAAATTCTACCGGAGAGCCATACACTGTTCACACAAATGTTTACTCCAAAGGGAAAGGAGATAAAGAACAGCAATTCCATCTCTGGTTCGACCCAACTGCAGCGTTTCACACTTACTCAATCGTCTGGAATCCTCAGAGAATCATGTAATTATCTTGCGTCCTTAATTTCTCGAATTTCATCAATTTTGAACTACAATTTTCAATTGGGTGGAATTTGAAACATGAACTCATCTGGGCTCCCATTTTTCTATTGAAATTTCAGATTTTTGGTGGACAACAGTCCGATTAGAGTGTTCAACAACCACGAATCCATCGGAACTCCATTTCCAACAAATAAGCCCATGAGAGTACAATGCAGTTTGTGGAATGCAGATGATTGGGCAACACAAGGCGGGAGGGTTAAAACCGACTGGAGCAAGGCTCCATTTGTGGCTTCTTACAGGAATTTCAACATAAATGCTTGCCAACCCGGATCATGCGGGTCGCAATCAGCTGATTCTTTCAACACGCAGGCATGGAGAACACAAGAACTCGATGCCAGGGGCAGAAACAGGTTGAGATGGGTACAACAGAAGCATATGATCTATAATTACTGCACTGATACGAAAAGGTTTACTCAGGGTCTACCCGCGGAATGCAAGCACTCCAGATTCTAAGTCCACGATTCGTAGTATTGGATTATTTGATTCATATTGTACGTTGATCCTTTAGTTTTGATAGAGAAATTCTTTATTCTTTCATTCTTATAGTTGATTGTAACCTATGGTTGATTTATTATATATTAAACACGCTCCTGGTCTTTGACATCATAAAAGAAAGTTGTAATAAAGAAAGGGACATGCGAAGAATTTTGTCCTAGCTAGTGAAACAAGAAAGCCGATTTATATTCAATACTCAATCAAAGGATTTCTCAACCAAAAATCGAAGAACTCTCATTGCTTTCTTTTCGCTCCGTTCGTGTGTGACACTCCTTGCTCAGGGAGCTACACACCAGAAGAAAAGAAAAAAAACTCTTTCTTGGCAACGTGAACAACAGTAGGCTATAGATTTAGCGGAGAAAGAGGTCGTAGTTGTCAATATAGCTCAACATACGCAGACATAAAGAAGACTTGCCTGATCACAGATTTGGAGAATATGAGTTCTACTCTCTAACCCTTCCAGTATTGTGCTTGTTGAACACTAATTCATTTTAGGGAAATTTCAGTTTACTCTTTTGGACTGCATTGTAAAATTATCAAACTATAAGGACCTAAATATAAAATTCCTTGCGAAGAAGTCGGGGTGGCGGAGGAGCGGTGACGACAGCCTTCTGGTCGGAGTCTTGGGCTGAGATTACATGGAATGGAAGCCCTACTCATGACGAACCTAACGGTGTTGGTGCCGACACCTGAAACTTAGTGACAACAGTGCTAGGAGCCGCGCAACCATGGCGGCGGTGGGAGTTCTCTGATGGCATTTCGGCCAACGACGAGAGTGGAGACCACAAGAGTCTTGAAGCTCTCGTCGAGATGAAGATAACGATGGTGGTGGCGACCCCTAGTTCATACCAACGACAGAGTAATGAGACGACGAAGGTGAAGCGGCGGCGAAGTAGTAGCGCGCCACTCTCCGGCGACGGACTCGATCGAACCGTATGATATTTTCAATCTACGCGTCATAGGTAAGCTGGTGGTGAAGTCGGATTGAAAATTCAATAATCTGATCTTCGTTAATTTCAGATCTAAAAATTTAGAGTTTAGATGGATTTTCGAACATTTGAACTGAAATTAAATTTGGTGTGGTTATCGAATGGGAAAACAGACTTGGCGGATATGATGGACTCGACGAGAAGATCGTTGTGGTATAAGGTGTCGACTACCTGCATAGTGACTCCGACAACGGTAGCGGCCACGAGAATTTTGGACCTGGCACATTAGGGTAAATTAAAGGCCCTTAAACTCATTAAAATTAATGATCTGAGCCCTCATATTATAAAAAAATCCTCATTAAAAAAGAACTCAACTCTAATAAAATTGTAATCTGATTAAAGCAGAATAAAATAAAAATAAGACAATAAAATCCTACCATACGAAAGATTTTTAGCCCTAATAGGATTTGGACTACGAACATGTCTATGTAAAGAATCTTAACTCTCATTATTCAGATTGATCGAAATCATCGAAATTACACACGAAAATTATTGAAGCGCATCAAAAATAACATGGACAAAATATTCCTTTGGGGATTAATTAATCGCATAAACTGTAGGAGTTGGGTTGGTTAGTGCACCAAACCAAAGATGGGACGGGAAATTACAAATCATAGAGTACTGATTGCTATTATCCTTCGTTGAATATGATTGATTTATGTTAAAATTTTGCGATAATAATCCAAATAAATTGGCTACGAAATTTTGAGTGTCATTAACAAGTTCATAACAAATTTGGACATTATTGAAAAAATATCCGATGAAGAAAACAGAAAATCCACCTTAAAAAATACACAAGCTGGAGGCCCCTTCTATAGTGGCGGAGCCAGAAAAATTGTTCAGGGGTTCATTTCACTATAAATTTTTGGTCTCTTATTTTATAAGGATAATTACAAAAAATCCTTAAATTTAGGTCTTTTTTCTGAAAATATCTTGAAATTTTGAAAATATTACAAATATCTCCGGTCAGTTAAAACCTTACAAATACCCGCTTGAAACATAAAAATGTATACATAATACCTCCTGAAAAACGTTACAAATACTTGTATGTGTAAAGGTTACAAGCTAGATTTCAGGAAATTTTTTATTTAAACAGCGTAAATTTTAGGAAAATTTTCATAACTTACCCTATTTTATGACTCGATTACTTATATTCAATTTAGTATCCAATGAAAATCTTCGATTTTTAATATTCTTGACCCCATCCTATATAAATTTATGACTTTATGAGGGGGTCAATTGAGTAATTAATACATATATATGTAAAAATTTCAAAAGTTGAGGGGGGTCAATTGTACCCCTCAACCACATGTGGCTCTGCCACTGCCCTTCTACGTAATTTCGTGATCTTATTGGGGTTCAATATCTTCCTTAATCCTTAAGGCCCAAAATCACGTCTTCCTTAAGCCCAATTCCCAAATTCAAAAAATCAGAGAAGTACTTAGATAATGTAATTGCTTTTATAATTAAAATATAAATGTTTAAATCCATAATAGATCTTATTTTAATGAGAATTTTTTGAAAATCTCACTGTTTCTACTCCGATGTGGAATTTGTATTGAAATTGTGTTATTATTCATCTAATTAAGCGAAATATGTTTTTAAGGAAAATTACAAATTCATCCATCAACTATCAAAAATTGGGATTTTCAGGACATGAGTTTAAAAATATTGGAAATACATTCTATTTTTTCGAAATAGTTGGAACTGCAGACAAAACTTAGCCAAATTTTTTTTTCTCGCCTGAAAAAATCAGGCGACTTAGTTTTAGATGAGAAAGTCATGTCTTATGTGGCTCCCTCTTGAATATTATGTTATGTGCTCCTCATGTGACTTTTTCAGGCAAAAAATTATTTTTCCGAACAAAAATTATTTGCAATTTGCATAATATAATTTTGAAAACTATGAGACGAAATTTCAAGTTCTATGTTAGGAGGTTGGTCTGCTGGTGGGAGCATTTTGTTTGTTTTAGCGCTTTGTATGTTTCTTTTCCTTCTTGCTCTTATTCTTGTTTGGCATATTGTGTCTCTTTAGCCATGTTTTTAGCTTCAAACTTTGTTGATTGGGATTGGACTTCCGTTTATGAATAAGGTGATGGTCTCGATAATAACCTTACGAGCTCGCATCAGTTTCCATTAAAAAAAAAGAGACGAAATTTCAATATTTTTAACTCTTTACTTTGAACTTAGATCCTGACAAACAAAATAGTAAAATTTTAATATATATATTTCGTTGGGTATATGTAGAAAGATCAAAAGTTCCTTTTCTAAAGCCGATTGAGTCTAACTTCTTTTCTTAAATACTTCCATCGTCGTAAATACGTATGGCTGTCAATTTTTTATTTTTTTATAACAATTTCTTCAGATGCAAATTTATAATAAGTCCCACTTAAAAAAGGCTTTGGGTGGTGATAGAGTGTGAAAGAAAATGATTCGGAATATTGAGATAAGGAAATTAAAGCCTTTTTATTTGCTTTACAGTTGGCCATGCTTCTGAAAGCTCAAGCAAATTAAATGATCATATAACTACGATACCTATTAAGAAATTTGTATGATTTCTTGCAACTGAACTTTTTTATACATGAAAAGGTAGAAATTAAAATTAATTGTTTAATCTATCGTAACGATCACTTAAATATCACATTTTTCTTTAATTTCCTGTCATTTCTCTTGACAATTTAGAGGTGTTTGTAGTAAGTACGAACAAATTGAATTAGGTGGCGTCAACATAATATAGTTTTTTTCAATCCTTAAATTCAAATATTTGATATAATGCATCAAATTGATTTAGTAGGTACTTAAGTTCAGTAAAAATTATATTTATACTAGCTAGTTTGATATAATCAAATAATCGTAGTTTAACATTTCGACGCGCGCAAATGATGGTGATAGTGCAAATGAGTGAAATTCTATTTAGCGTATCAGAATGTGTCAGCTCATAAATCTATGTATCTATTTTATGTATATTATAAAAGTATGAGTAGTTTGTCATTTTTCTTGTGAAGACAAAAATACCCCTTTAATAACACATATTCTTATTTAAAAAACGTACAAATAGGTAAATCTATAATTATATATATATAAATAATAATAATAATAATAATAATAAATTAATTAATTAATCATACAAGAATTCTAATAGGGATAGGATTCTAAAAAATTTAAATAAATTTTAAATAAAGAAAAAAAAAGTGCAATTTTCCGTTATCTTTCATTTTTGATTAATCAATATGCCAACTCAAACTTCTCAAACTTGGAATTCAAATTTCCATAAACCAATCCCGGCAACAATTCATAAATAATATATCTCCTTCCCTTGTCCAAAATTGATATATTTATTTATATTCTTTATATGATTTTATAGATATAATGAAATCTTTTATATAAAAAATATATGCATCTTATATATAATTTATTATAATCGACTCTAAAAATAAATGGTCTCCTTAAGGTAAATTGCGTAAAAATTCAAAAAATATTTCGATCAAAAATCAATTATTATAGTCCACTTTTCATTTATGGACTATATTTTTTAGTAAAAAAGAGGTCAACTAAATTACTTGAACAAATGGCATCTCATGTTTACATACATAATTATTTAGTTTAATAATAAAACATTCATCATAAAATAATTATAGACATCTTAACTTAATAAACCTATATTATTTTTATTATATTTTATTATTGTATCATAATAGTAGGCCTGTAAATGGATAACCGAAAATCCACTATCCGTCCGTATTCAAATTCGTTTAGGGAGGATATTATTCGTATCCGTTTTGAAGAGGATATTATCCGTATCCGATTATAGACATACGAATAGTAAAAGGATAAGGATATGGTAATCAGACATTCAATCCGTTTAATTATCCGTCCATTTATATATACTATATTTTTTAATATGAATTATATAATCTTTCTAATATATTTAATTTATATATGCATAAATATATTCTAAGGTTATGAATTTTTTTATAAATTATCTAAATGATATACGTTTAGTACTTTAAATTTATGTTAATATTTTTTAATAAATAATATACTTATGATTTATTATTTATATCAATAAACATATATTTTGATTTGTATATGAGTTATATAAGTTTTCTAACATATTTGATTTATATGCATAAATGTATATTAAACTTATTGAAAGATTTTATAAATCATCTGTTTTTATGAGTTATATAGTTTTTTCTAATATTTTTTATTTATACATGTATAAATATATTTAAAATCCTAACGAAGTATTTCATAAATTATTTAACTGATACTATATCAATAATTTAAAAAAATCTAAATTGGGTCCTTTGGGAAAAAAATATTTTATATTTTTATGATAACTACTCGGGAAATAAATATACGATAATTAGTATTTGACAAAGCTGTAAATGGATAATTGAAATTCCGATATCCGTCCCTATCCACATTCTATTCGATTAAAGAGGATATTATCCGCATTCGTTTTAAATAGGATATTATCCATATCCGATTATAGACATCCGAATCATAAAAGGATAAGGATATGGTAATCAGACATCCGATACTATCCGCATCTGTTTACACCCCTACATAATAGTATATGTATCTTATAAAAATACAAATGACTTTCAAGTATCTTGAAACTTTTTTAAAGGACTAAGTAACCTTTCATTAATACTTTTAATAATTATTATCTAATGAATAATTATGTAATTTTATATTAATTCTGAAAATTAGTTAATGAAGTAGAAATAATGTTAATACTAATTAGTTATAATGAAAACAATAAATTAAATTATCTGATGGTATCATATATTTTGTGCTTGGTCCACGAAAGCAAAAAGTCCTAATCCGACTAAGAATTTAATCCGAAAATAAAGATAGACTCCTATTAAACAAATGAGTCTGATTACTACTAGGATTTGGACTATGAATATGCCTATATAAAGGATACAACTCTCATTATTCAAGACACATTGAAAATAACTTAGAATTATAGATCTAAATTATTGAAGTATTATTTTGGACGTATCACTATCCGTACATAAAAAAAAATAAGAATTAAATTGTATAGTTTAATAGAAACGTAAGGAAAACAAGAAAGAGAAAAAAATAATGTGTGTTAATGTAATGTTTGGTGTTTTATCTTTATGTGACTATATATTTGTACTACTTTACTATATTGTAAATAAATGGCAAATAAAAAATAAAATAAATTAATTAAAATAGAAAGTAGAAGAAAATATTAAAATAATAAAAGGGTAAAAATATAAAAGGAGACATAACAGATATACAAAAGAAAATAAAAATAATAAATATAAAAATTAATAAATAATTTTTTTGACATTTTAAATTTCAAGTAAAACTAAAGTTAGTTAGTAGATGTCTCATAAGTAAATATATTTTAGAAATTTATCCTATTGAACTCAAATATATATTTGTTTATTGAATCATACTTATTAAAGTTAGATTGCGTGTTAAAGTAAGGTTTGTAGTGTTTTTTTCTATATAAATATGTATTTTTTTGTTCTTTCATATATTATTAAAAATAATAAATTTGTGATCTATTTTTTATATACATAAACTTTTATTATTTTTCTAGACTTTGACATTAAGTAAAGAGGTGAGAATACATAGGAGAAAGAAGAAAAAAGAAAGAAAAAAATAAAAACATATTGTCTCAATCGAAATATAAAATGGAATAGAATTTAAACTATATAAGAAATTGTATTTAAACATGGTAAATTATAATCCTCACACAATTTTTTTTTTCATATGTTCGTAGATTTTATAAATATATTTACAAACATAATAGTTTAAAAATAAAATAAATAATTATTCTTGACCCGCAACGCGCGTACTTTTTAGTAGTTAGATAAAAGTGAAGCATATCTAGCCAGCACATGCCTAGCTCGCACGTAGAAATCTATTCCAATGTGGAGTAGATTTTATCTTAAATTATCAGAAAATTATAGTTAATTAGTGGGTAAAATTGCTAATATAATATTCAAATTAATGTACTAAAATATTAATATGTGCAAAGTTAAAAGACCAATTTTACAATTTTTCCTTAAAATATATAAACCATTATATTTTATGTATAAATAAATAAATATAAGATAAATGTATTCATTAAAAAATTCAAATTATATTTCTTACACGAAACTTATTTTAGTCATGTCTCCCCGATTATTTCGACAGTCCTACCTTCGTCGCTATTTCCCAAACACATAATTTGAGTTAATTAACTAATCAAGCATATTGAAATATAATTACCTTACTTTTCCCTTAATCAAACATACTAATTATATATATATATATATATATTATTATGTTTATTAATTTATATATATATCATACTTCCACCTAAATCATTTCCAGCATGCCAATCGCGTAAATGGCAATGAGAATAAACTATTTTTTTAATCCAAAAGTGGAAGCTCATAGTCCTAACTTGCCACGATCTTACCATTTTCAGAAGTTTTACTTAATATTCATTATTAGTACGTATAATTTAATTATATTATAATTAAATGGGGTATTATATGTATAATTCAATCCATTATAATTGAATATATACTTATAAATAATTTATTTATCCAGAAATTTGCAATTAGTCAACAAACTGTCTGACAAATTTCTACACACAAAAATCGCATACCCACATTTGTGGAATTCGAAAACCCATGACCACAATGGTCATGAAATCCGTCCTCAACACTAGGCTAAAAAATCCTTGACAATTTATATTGATATCATTCAGCTATAATATGCTGTACACAAAATTAAGAATTAATGGCCAACTCTGAGTCAACGCCAAACAGTTAATGCTTCTAATGCAGTACATGATCTGACGAGTTATATATGTTAACTTAAGCCCTGCCCCGGATGTTACCTTAATTTTGGTCAACCCCTCACGTACACCTGAAATTTTGTGTATATATAAACACCATAATAATAAACTCAAATCCTCACTCAAGCCAACATTACTTTCTCACCTAGCTTCCTCTCGAAATGGCACTCTCTTGTGATTCCAGATTATCTCTAGCAAAATTTATGATACTTTCTCTTTCGATGATTGTAATGTGTTTCGTCGGACCATCGGCCGGAAACTTCAACAAACACGTCGATATTAATTGGGGCAACGGCCGGGGCAAAATCGTCGATGGGGGGCGAGGATTAACCCTGTCGCTCGACCAATATTCGGGCTCCGGTTTCCAAACCAAGCATCTATATCTATATGGGCGATTCGACATGCAACTCAAACTAGTTCCAGGCAACTCAGCTGGAACCGTCACCACATTTTTCGTACGTTAAATTCATCTACTACCAATAATATTAATTTATAATCTGCATATACATATATTATATTGCATGATTGAATTAATTATATTGTTTTTGCTTCATCGTTGATCAACAGTTGGCCTCTGAAGGACCCGGGCACGACGAAATCGACTTCGAGTTCTTGGGGAACTCTACAGGGGAGCCTTACACCGTGCACACTAATGTTTACGCGCAAGGAAAAGGAGACAGGGAGCAACAGTTCCATCTCTGGTTTGATCCAACTGCAGCATTCCACACGTACTCGATAGTCTGGAATTCTCAACGCATCATGTAATTATCCATAACCTTTCTTTTCCAATTCCATTTGTTTCATTTAGTAAACGATAACAATGTGTTATAAAGGAAGCCCTTTTATTAGTTTTCAAAAATATGGTACAAAAAAGTACAATATTAGTAATTATCACTACTTACTTCTCGTTATACACACGCTTTAACGATGTTATAATTACGGGAAAAATACCAGATTCTGTATTGTAAATTTGCTACGGTGAAACCTAAACCTCTAATTCCTTTTCTCTCTCGCTATTTTGAACCCCAGTTGCGCCGAATCCCTAAATTGACACTCAAATAAGTGGAAGACCTAGGTAAATTATGAATTGAAAATGTGTAAAATGAAGGTTTTGTGTCTTTAATTATATAATAAAATCTAGGAGTATTATAATCCTCACACAATTTTGTTTTCATATGTTCGTAAATTTTATAAATATATTTACAAAAATAATATTTTAAAAAATAAAATGAATAACTATTCTTGACGCGCAACGCGCATGCTTTTGACTAGTATAATAAAATCTAGGAATATTATGGATTTTATGAGGTGAATAAGTTGATTTTTACTCTATTTCAGTCTCAATATCAGCCAAGTATAAAATACTCGCTACCCCAAGATTAAATGAACTCTGTTTAATTTTTCGGAGGTAATTATGAATTAATTTAAGATAGGAGATGGATGTAAATATTTTATATTACACAGGTGGCTGTTGGTATTTCCATATTGTATACATCTTTCTAAAGCAACTTAATAAGTACTTAATTACTTGAAATCCATTTCCTAAGGGATCTTTAAAGTAAAGGGTTATTTTTACTCATAAGGTTTACATATCAATACAAAACTATACTTTATGAAGAAACCCTAATTAATTAATTCGTGTTTATGATCATTTCAGATTCTTTATTGACAACATTCCAATTAGAGTCTTCAACAATCAAGAACCCTTCGGAGTCCCATTCCCAACGAAGAAGCCCATGAGAGTCCAATGCAGCTTGTGGAATGCAGATGATTGGGCAACACAGGGCGGGCGGGTTAAAACCGATTGGAGCAAGGCTCCATTTGTGGCTCATTATAGGAACTTCAAGATCGATGGGTGCGCTCACGGGTCATCATCCGGGTCATGTGGCTCTAAACAGGATACTTTCAGTGCACAGGCGTGGCAAACGCAGGAAATTGACGCCAAAGGCAGAAACAGGCTGCGATGGGTCCACAAGAAGCATATGGTATATAATTACTGTACTGATTTCCCCAGGTTTCCTAATGGATTCCCATCGGAATGCAAGCGCTCCAGATTTTAATTTATTTAATTTGTATATGCTGGATCTAGCTAGCTGGATGTATACTTTGTTAATTCTTTCGACAGTTTTTTAGATCTGGTTTGTCGGTGTTCATGGGATTTTTTTATTTTTTCTTTTGTTCTATTACTATTGTTAATTACCATGTGTAATCAATAAGGCGTGTAATAAATTAAAGAAGTAATTTTCATTTCTTTGGGTTAATTACTCTATTATGCACCAACACTTCTAAAAATCATATCCTGCCATGTTGTGTCGTGTTCGATATATGGGAAGGCGCAACATATATATGAGACTCCAATGCCACACAAACTATTCCAAAAATCAGTTAAAACTTAAAAATAAAAGAAAGTGTTTGCAAACTTAAAAATAAATTATTTTCTAGTATTTTGGGTTCCAAATACTCTCAACTTCTGCTAAATTTAAGCAGAAATAAGCCAAAATCCAGAAGCACATAAATACATGTTTTTGGATTCTGATTCTAGATTTTAGGTATTTTCATAATTAAAATAAAATTTTAATTAGTAGTTTTATTAAATTAGAAGTGATTCTCACCTTTTTTTCCAAACATAAATACTTTTTTTCCCTACTTTTAGCTTCTTTTTCCAAATACCCCTACTTTTATTATTATATTTTTTTTTCAACTTTAACTTTTGCAGAAGCAATAGAGTTTACAAACACTCCTTTGCAGGATAAGATGTCAGGTTTCTTAACTAAAGTTTCTAGCTAGGGTTCAAATTTTGGTGTTGTAATTAAATGGAGTAAACTAAATAATATATTTTCAGTAATTTGATCTACTCGATTCGAAATTCAGACTTAGGCTTGAGAATTAATATATATATTTTCTAATTCTAGCTATATATCATAAATATATAGTTAATTATTAAAAAATAAAAGAATGGCTGAACAACAATGATTAGGCTCGAGTTTAGCTCGAAATCTTTACAGGGTTGTTCCAAACTCGAATACTTTGAAATCGAACTTGACCTTTTGATGATTTGGCTCGCGAATTGGCTCAGTTCATTTAATTTACATCCTAGTTAGCCATGTTAATTTGGACTGTTTACTGATTACTAATCCCCTAACTAAAGTTCACATTCAAATCCTAACCTTATCAATAGAGTAACCGAATTTTAAAAACATACCAACAAATCCAAATTTTAATTAATAGAATTTTCTTTTGGTAAAGTTACCTATGAGAGCGATGTGTGCTTGCGGTGCAATCACTTTGACATGCCCAACGTACAAACTATGTTTGTGTACTTACAAATTTGTGATCATATATCAACGAAATATTGTGATTTCTTTTCATTTGTTCAAATGGTTTTAGAATAAAATTTTACTTTCTAGAATAAATATCAATTTCCAAATATAGGTTAATGGAATCCACTCCAACCGAATAAATACCACCAGACGAATCCTAAGCACCGATCTTTAAAATTATGCTCCATCAATGACCAGCAAAAGCTTTGGGAAGTTGCCAAGAAAGTGCACATATATAATCACTCTTGAAATAGGAACAATATAATATATAGTAACATTTATAATTAGGCAGCATATATAGATATATATATATGTATATATATATATGTGTGTGTGAATTATAATATGCTCCATTATTAGACATTATTTATATAGTACTTAATATTCTATACAACATCTTCTTTCTGTTACAACTTACAGTCTTACCACCCCATCCGGCCTTAATTATAATAACAATAATAATAATTCGATCAAGATTTGTAGGGAAATGTTCGATAGCAATATATATATATATATGTCTTGCCGTTTCCTTTTTTATTTTTGAATTTGACAAGTAAGCTAACAATTTATAGATAGAAGTACGCTATCAATTTGATATGGATCCGGCTAATAATTAGGTATTTGGCTCAAGCCCAATACTGAGCTCACAATTCTTGATGGCATGAGCAAAAGTTCATGGAAGTCGACTTCATCTTAACCCTACACATCAAGACTAATCAAAGACTAAAATTATGCCAAGTATTATTTGCCTTTGGAAACGCTATAAATAACTCATATTTTACTTTGAGATTAAAGACAATTTTATACACGTTACTAAATATAATTTCTCTTTCATTCCCTGTTTCTTACATTTAATTATTATCTTGGCTTGATGGCCTTAGCTAATAGTAAGTCGGTGAATCAATAATACTTGTAAGATCTAAGAAGTAAAGTAATTCATATAATCATATATACACGTCGACTCTGATTTCGAGATCCGATCTAGTTCGTCCCATTAATTTAGCAGCTTCGCTGTATAATTTATTAACTAATATCCGTATTGATATGTTTGTAAACAAGTAGTAACAAAATATGGCCCGATTCAAATGTGTAATAGAACTAATATGTATTAAAATAGATAAATAAATTGTGTCATCTAAGATTGATAATTTTCTCGTTGTCTTCGGTGGTCAAAGATCCCCAGTTGTCCAAATAACGTACGTAAATGGACCCACAGGGTTGCGCGTATAATTATTTTTGTCTGCTGTTCAGTTCAAATAGTAACTTACCCAGCTTCCATTTCTTGCAATGGCCAGCTCATAGGTTCTTTGTATGATGATTGATGTTTATTATAAACAAATGACAATCCCTCCGCACCCTGATTTTCCCTTATATATATAAAAGTCCTCCATGGATGATCATCACCAACACACAAGAATTTAACTACGTAAACTTAAGAAAAATGGCAGTTCATTTAGTGCTTTCAGTTTTGATGGTGTTGGCCTGTTTGACGGCGCCTTCCGCCGCGAATTTCAACACGCACGCTGAAATTACGTGGGGTGATGGCCGTGCTAAGGTAACAGAAGGTGGCCGCGGCCTGTCTTTGTCGCTCGACCAATACTCCGGCTCTGGATTCCAATCCAAGTATGAGTATTTATTCGGTAGATTTGACTTGCAGCTCAAACTTGTTCCTGGAAATTCTGCTGGAACTGTCACCACGTTTTTCGTAAGTTAATTAATTAATTAATCTTCCTTCAAGCATGCAATTAATTAATTTTCTAATAAATTAATTACATCAATTTTTTGTTGCAGTTATCATCTCAAGGAGAAGGCCACGACGAGATCGACTTTGAATTTCTTGGAAATTCTACTGGAGAGCCATACACAGTTCACACGAATGTCTACGCACAAGGGAAAGGAAATAAAGAACAACAATTTCGTCTCTGGTTCGACCCAACTGCAGCATTCCACACTTACTCAATAGTCTGGAATCCTCAACGCATCATGTAATTAAACTAAAACCATATTTAGAAAGAAAAAGACATAATTTGTCCTGTTAAAATTAACCCTTTTCTTAATTTTATAAAAATTTCAGATTCTTGGTAGACAACAGTCCCATAAGAGTATTCAACAACCACGCTTCCAGTGGAATCCCATTCCCGACAAGTCAGGCAATGAGAGTGCACTGTAGCTTGTGGAATGCCGATGACTGGGCCACACAAGGCGGGCGTGTGAAGACAGATTGGAGCAAAGCTCCATTTGTGGCCTATTACAGAAACTTCAGGATCGAAGGTTGTCCAGTGGGTACATCATGCTCTAATTCTCAAACATGGCAGACTCAACAGTTGGATGCTCCAGGAAGAAACAGATTGAGATGGGTTCAACAAAATCATATGGTTTATAACTATTGCGCTGATTTTCAGAGGTTTCCTCAGGGGACATCCGTTGAGTGCAAGCGATCAAGATTCTAAGCGCGCGAGAGGATACATATATATAAGGGGATATTACAAATTAATTCTTTGTGGATGATAAATAAGATTTATTGTTGAGTGATTTTTTCATGTGTTGTATTGAGTGTGCTTCATTTATTTGTTATTTTATAATTTATAATGTAATTAAATTGAGTTTTCTATGCATGGTTAAAATAATAAAATAAATTTATTTGATATTTCTAAGATTATTTTATTTTTACTTACGATGATCTTATTGTTACATTTCGGTTGATCTTCGTTTATTTCTAAAATAAATTTGCAAAAACTCGAAAAGGTCAAGAGGTAAAAAAAAAAAATTTCCTTTATTTTATCATTTTTTGACCACTTTATTACATGTTTTTCCGGTGAAATCTTATAAACTGAGGTCCACATTTAGCACATTTTAAATAACAGATTTTCTTTTACAATTTTTTCTTAATAGATGTTTCTAATGCAAGTTACATAGGGGTTTCAAACCATAGGAGTTTGACCCAGTGGCTATCAGATATTACTCTAGATGTGGAGGTTTGGGGTTTGACTCCTTGCAATAACAAGGATCGAATTTTTTTTTCAAATCGCTATAAAAAAAAAGTTTAGGGGTTTCTAAAGTTTGTCATATTTATATTTAGGTCTCTCTACTATATTTTTTACACATTGGTCCCTAGCTAGCTATAGTAGTTTCATTTATTACACATTAATATTCCAATTTTAGGGATTAATATGTAATGAATGAAACTATTTTAGGGACTAATATATAATAAATAAAACTAGAAAAATTTAAATATAAATATAAGAAACCTCAATCAAATCAGGGTACTCATATATAATTATTTCATGCAACTTATTACATATTCAAGGTTACTGGTGCAACATATATGAATCATTTAAAAAAGATATAGAATGACAGCCGCATTTGATCAAGAGCATGTACGATAAGTTTTTTCATGATCATTTTAAGAAAATATAGAATTTTTTGAACGATATATTTGTCCACAAGGTCTTCCATGCATGTTACTTAGACCTAACATAGGAGTGTCCCGTACAAAAATCCTGTTTAATCATTAAGCCATATATGGCCGTGTTAACAATATTTACTTTATGGTGTTATTTTGATTTATTAATTAATGTTCTTCTCTTTTTTGTTTACAATGCAATTTATTTTGATATATATGCAGCATAAAATAAAATTAATAATGTATTTTAAGTTTTCAATTTATGTAAGGAGGTTTCAAACATTTGAGTTAAATCATAAATGCCATTGATTATATCATTATAGTACTATGGGACTCAATAAGCTAGGAATATATTCTTATATAATATATATAATTAAGGTGAGTGTTTCCGAATGATAAACATTTGTCATGCATGTTAGTATAATATATATATATATATATATGCATGTTACTAAAACGACAAAGATTTCCATTTTTTTGTGTGAAAACATTTTAATGGATCGATTCCAGGTATCATATGGGCAGTATATAATTGCGTCGCTAGATAGTCACATGAGCCATCGTGTTAAATTATGGGGTTACATCATATTATATAGTTGGGTTTTCCGTTTTTTTTTAAAGATCAACACTAAATTTCATTCAAACAGAAACAACACGTACAAAGTCCCACATATATGAGAAATATTACTGGAACTTACGCAGGTATAAGCAGCATTCTAAATAAGAAAATCATGTGCAACACAATTAGTCTCTCGATAAGCAAAAACAACATTAAAAGCATTAATGTCTAAATAAACTACGAATATCCAAAATAATACAACCTAAGGGAGATAAGTCATCATCGTCCGACAAGATACGACGGACCAAACTTTGACAATCACCCTCAAAAATCACCAATTCCCAACGGAAATCACGGGCCAAACTGACGGCCGAGAGACAAGCCATCCGGATCACGAAAGCCACGGAACACATTCATTTTCCATTCCACCAATCGGCCATCAGAATCACGCCCGTGCAACAACGCCAATTAATACCAACAGAGTCAATAGTAACCAAGAACAGAGCCATCAAAATTCACTTAATCCAACCCACTCGAGGTTTTTTCTTGAAAATATCTAAATTTCTATCTTGTATCCTTCATACTTCAAGTATTATATAAATGTATATTAAATAATTTTGCACTATCTAAAACCTAGCTATGAAGGGCACCATCGAGCAAATCATTTCTCCCTTTGCACATATAAAATTTTAAAACAAAAAATGCTGAAATTATCAGTTCATTGAGTGATGCTTGTAGTTCTCTTTATTTTGTTTTAAATTTTTAATCAAAACTTATGCGAGCGCATCGTAAAGTTATTACGAGAACCTCTCATATATAACAAAAAATCATGTCATAGTCAACAAAATATGAAGTCAGAAACAGAGACAGGCCATGAAGCTGAATTAAATGAAATCTACCAAGAGTAACAGCCAGACAATAAAAACAATCGACCTCAAAGGCATCAATTGTATTTTCCTTTATGTATGTGTCTTTCAATGCTTATATACTGTGATGCATGCATTAACATATATTTAAAAATATGAGCATGACACGACCACACGAATATTGTAAGAAGGATTTTTTTTTTAACATTTGTAACTAGAGATCTAGGTATCAAATATAATATCAAGCACGACATAATCGTACTACACGACAAATTTTTAAAATTGTTTGTGTATCATAGTTTATATATATGTACATGTATGTGTTAGGTGTGGAGGACATGTATTCTTATATATAATATTATAAAAAAAACCATACTATATATAAAACTGAATAGTAAATAATCTTTTTTTTTGGTAGATAAATAGTAATTAAATAATAATCTGATAAAAAAAGATTGATTAATATGAAATTAAGTAATTTCATTCATTAAAAATGTAATTAACAACCAATTAATAGTAAATTTAGCATTTCCAAATTCAAATTTTCTCCAACTTAAACATAACGTGTCACTAATGTAACAATAACAACGATTTGTACCTAAATAAATATATTTGGTCGTCACAATGTTCATGTTGTCGATTGATATATATGGCGTCATTAAGTTTCCTTTTTCCTTTAGTGATAATTTTTCTATTTTAGTCTAAATCCCGCTCTCCTTGACGTAGATATTCTAATATGGTTTAATTCGTATTATTTACCTGTGTTATTAATAAGTTTCACTATACCTTCCTATCTTATTTTTATTCATATTTTAGTCTCGAAAATTGAGATTCAAATCAGTGGAAGACCTAAGTAATTTATGAATTGAAACTATGTAAAATTAAGCCTTCGTGCTTTTATATAATAAAATTAAGGGGTATTATGGACTTTATGGGGTGAATAAATCAATTTTTATCCTATTTTAGTCTCGAAATCCGCAAGTATAAAATACTCGATGCCCCAAGGGCCAGGAAAATTAAAGGAAGAATTGCAATTCACGTCCCACTGGATATGTCTACTTGCAATTTCTAAAATAGTGGGACTTGCAATTAAGCATATCTAGTAGGACATGAATTGTAATTTTCCAGAAATTAAATGAACTTTGTTTAATTTCTCAAAGGATAATTAGAAATTAATTTAACACAGAAAGTATATTCAAATATTTAATTTTATAGAGGGTGGTTGCTGGTATTCTCCCTATCTAATATTTATATGTTTTTGCGATGTTAATATGGACTCGGTTATTATCATTGTCTCGTTGTTTGAAAGTCCTATTAGTTTAAGCAGCGAAAGAGTTGGGAGCTTTTTGCACTCAATTACTTGGTTTGGTCTGTAAAGTTTTGGCTGACGATGATGACTTATCACCTTTAGGTTGTATTGTTTTCTATATTTGCCAACTGTTTAGGCATTTTTCTGATTTCGTTTCGTGTTTATTTACCAGAGGGTAAATTGTGTTGCTCACTTCCTTGTTAGGAATGGAGTTTTCGCTTGCGTAAGCTCCGATGACATTCCTTCGTATACGTGGGACTCTGTTTGCATTGATTCCAGTTAAATGCAATTTCGGTTTGATCTTAAAAAAAAAAAAAAAAAATTAGAAGCCAGTCTCTTGGCATATATAAGTTACTGCATTTTCATTCTTCACCCCGAAATACACACATTTTGCGATTAATATCGCACTGGCACCACCTACACAGCCCAAACACCAGTCAGAAAAATATTTGTGCGATCGAAGCAATTTATCTTTATCAAACTCATTTAGAGACAAACACATTCTTATTAAATTCACCAGCTTAGAATGGAACTTTATTTGATCAAAATAAAAAAGATTATTTGCCAAAATGCTGATTAACAAAATCCACACCTAACGAATAAATACTACCAAATGAATCCTTACACCGCTAGCTAGTCAGAATTATACTAATTTTCAAAATATTTCGGTAAGAGAAGACATTTTCAAATCCAAAAAATCATATGGTAAATTTAATATATTTATTATATAATTCGTCGTTAATTCATCATAAGTACTGGACCCAACGCGTTACGCGTCTTATTATTGTTGTCTGCTGTTCAGTTCAAAGTGTAATTTGGCCAGCGCGCAGCTTCCATTTTGATATACAGCTAATAGGCTCTTTGCATGATATATGATTGATTATAATTAATAAACAAATGACAATCCCTCCCCACCCCGTTCTCCGTCTTATATATAGACAAGTTCTTCAACCATGATCATCACCAAATACAAGAATTAATTAGTAGATACGAAAACATAAATAAAAATGTCATCAAAGTTCTTAATGCTTTCAGTTTTCATAGTGTTGGCCTGTTTCACGGCGCTTTCCGCCGCGAATTTCAACACGCACGCTGAAATTACGTGGGGCGATGGCCGTGCAAAGGTAACAGAAGGTGGCCGCGGCCTGTCTTTGTCGCTCGACCAATATTCCGGCTCTGGATTCCAATCCAAGTATGAGTACTTATTCGGAAGATTCGATTTGCAGCTCAAACTTATTCCTGGAAATTCTGCTGGAACTGTCACCACATTTTTCGTGAGCACTCGATCGCTTAATTTGATCATTGTTTTTCTTGACATGAATGAAGTTACTTAAATTTTCCATGAATTGTATTAAATTTTCCATCTTTATAATCGCAGTTATCGTCTCAAGGAGAAGGCCACGACGAGATCGACTTTGAATTTCTTGGAAATTCTACTGGAGAGCCATACACAGTTCACACAAATGTCTACGCACAAGGGAAAGGAAATAAAGAACAACAATTTCGTCTCTGGTTCGACCCAACTGCAGCATTCCACACTTACTCAATAGTCTGGAATCCTCAACGCATCATGTAATTAAACTAAAACCATATTTAGAAAGAAAAAGACATAATTTGTCCTGTTAAAATTAACCCTTTTCTTAATTTTATAAAAATTTCAGATTCTTGGTAGACAACAGTCCCATAAGAGTATTCAACAACCACGCTTCCAGTGGAATCCCATTCCCGACAAGTCAGGCAATGAGAGTGCACTGCAGCTTGTGGAATGCCGATGACTGGGCCACACAAGGCGGGCGTGTGAAGACAGATTGGAGCAAAGCTCCATTTGTGGCCTATTACAGAAACTTCAGGATCGAAGGTTGTCCAGTGGGTACATCATGCTCTAATTCTCAAACATGGCAGACTCAACAGTTGGATGCTCCAGGAAGAAACAGATTGAGATGGGTTCAACAAAATCATATGGTTTATAACTATTGCGCTGATTTTCAGAGGTTTCCTCAGGGGACATCTGTTGAGTGCAAGCGATCAAGGTTCTAAAAGGCGTTTGTGAGTATCAATTCCATGAAGGACTGCAAATTCGTTGGAGATTGATGACCGAGTGATTTGTTTGTGTTATTTTGGAGTTTAATAAAGTGTATGCTTCATTATTTATTTGTTATTTTTTACTTGTTATTCAAATTTAAACTACTGTATGTATCCATAGTTGAATTTATTATTGGAATAATATTCATTGATTTTTTATGATGATCATTTTTCACCTTAATTGTTCCTATCCGTCGATCTTCACTAGCTAATTTATTAAGTTGCAATACGTATAGTTGCAAGTATCATTAAAACTAGCTAGCTCTAACGTAGAAAAATACTTCTAAATTAATATTGATGCTATTTAAAAGTAGTTCAAACACTGAAGTACTAGTCCATTTATCATAATTTGAAGTAAGAATTTTCAATTTTATGGCATCGAGTTAACTGAATAAAAAAATGTGTATTTTTCACATGTAGTATAGAAAATTCAGTGTTCAAAAATATTATTTAAATAACACTTAGCGTTATTTCATTCTATTTCTTTTTAATCAGATGTCTTGTATTCCAATTTTTGGAAACGCAATTGTTCTGTTAGGAAGAGTTTTACACATTAGTAGATTAATTCTACTCGACCTATATAAATGGGTTTCAGAAAGGGAAAAAAAATGTAAGGAGATTTCACATATTTGAGTTAAATCTCGTTGATTGACATTATATAAATTATAATTGGTTTATTGATAATTAATTCAAGGAGATAAAGTCAATTTTGATAATTAAGTAACTTCTTTTCAAACTAAAAGATGATGGTATATAATGCAGTAATAAAATTATAGATTTGAATTATTATATTAATAAAGGTAAAAATATAATAGCCAATTTACATTTGGAATTAATAAACAGCATGCAAATATTAGACTGCCTCACATTATCCATATTTTTACCATATATAGTATAGATTGGTGAGATAAGATTTATGATTTATCTTTAACATATATATATTTTTTTAAATTATTGTACAATTTAATCATATTACAATTCAATGAAACTCGTGTACAATTTAATAAATTACAAGCATGTTAAATAACTCATCCTATACGGAGAAATACATGCTAACAAACTATAAACCAAACTAATAAATTATAAACTAAACTTATATACAGAAGACTAATACCCACAACTGTGGAACTAATATTTATTCACTTGCGTAGTTCAGAAAATATATTATTTTGGCATATCCATTCAACTTTTTAGTGGAACCGCAGTTGCAGTGCTGATATTTTGTGATTTCCAAACTCATTTATGGGTGTATTTTTAATATTTTCACTAAGAAGGGACTACTTGTGATATTGTAAATCCAATGGGTCTACATGTAATTAACCCTTCTTTATATATAAATATAGATTTATATATTTTAAGCCCCATGGGGTCTATATGTAATATAGATGAATGTTTTATAAAGAAGCCATTAATCAATCTACCACCATTCATTGTCAAAACTGTGAAAACACCAGAAACTAGTACACTTATGGGACAGAAAACTCTTTCTCAATAGAGTTAGGACAGCATATGATTCGACCAATTCAGATGTAACCTCACAGTAGAAAACATGCAATTCATTCACTATGAAAAAACAACAAACTGTCTTGTCCCTTTCTTACTACCTTATTTACGCCAAGAATCAACTCAAACAATGCAACTTCATTTTCACCCATTAATTGCAAGTGTCTCATTGATGCTTTACTTATTTATGAATCATTTTTTCAGTATTGTCAAGATCCCAAGAAGCATGTCTGTTGACAAGTCAGTCATGCAATAAAGAGCAACAAATGTGACAGCAGAGGAGTTGTGCAAATATGCGAACTTCATAACATTGATCAAAATCTTGAAATAGCTGATTCTGGAATTTAAATTCACAGAATGTTTCATATGAATCCCATTATGGGAAAAATATCAATATGTTCACAATAGCTCATATGCTTTTTACCGGACCAATTGGCTTCATTCCCTACGAATACATTTTGTCAATCTACATCTTTCACTAAAGAATTCAATTAACTCATGTAGTCGTTAACAAGCTCCGAAATTCTGAAGCATTGTAGTCACTTCGAGGCCTGAACAAACACAGGTTTAAATAAGTTACCATTCAATTACTCATAATAATTCAAATTACGAAAAACACCCTGAAATCTTTAAAATCACCAAACACACCCAGAGGATTGGGCAATGGCAACGAAAAACACACTCAAACTAATGGAAAATCACGGACTCTTGGTGGTTTTTGTAACTTTTAAGGTTTGAGGTGTTCTCGTAAAATGTCCAAACCTCAGGGGGGTTTCTGTAATTATTCCTTTTATATTGCAAATAAGCCAACTTAATTGATAGAATAAGGAAAGTGTAGGATGAGCTGTGCAATTCATGTCCCAACTTTGAATTGATTGTGATAAGTGAAAATGAAACCAAATAAGGAAAAACAAATCAAATATGAACAAGCCTCAAGCATTTTTCACCTTCTGATCAAATTAATTTTTGTGTCATGTGGAGATGCAGAACATTTCATCCATGACTCAGAATTCTAGGATTTTGCTTTTAAATCTCTAAAGGGCAATCTCTGGAAAAAGCTTTAGTTCATGTAAAACTGCAAATAAACTATTATATCTCTTGATAATACAAACAAATATTCCTAACCTTTACCAAAAACTGCATTTATACTCTGCTATATCAGCTATGTCTTTGTCCTATGCAAGTGACACTTTTTTATGCAAGTACTTAGACATTGTTTTATGCTAACACATCTGTATCAAGAAAATTAGTATATTCAGCAATCTCATTCACCTAAAAAGATTTAGCAGATACAGGGAAAGTGAAACATCATGTCCTCCTGGAACTCACCGCACAAAATACAGAACATGAATTTTTATTTTTATTTTTTTAACTTTTGACGGCAGATATCCATCTCCCAAGACGAAACAAGCACAAAACAAGAAAAAAGGTTACTAAATAAAACATAAATCTCTATCAATATGAACGACGAAATGGGAGAAAAGCAGTGCTCCAAATCCCTGGAAAAGGAAAACAAAAACAAACGATGTGGTTTCCACCAAAACTAACAAGATTATCAAGAACCCACGACCAAGTTATGAACACCAAAATCGAAACCAGCAAAAAAGAACATCTTGATTTATTTTTTTTCTTTAATTTACCTTAAGGGAGTAAAACCCCTGTTCCCTGAAGACTGAAAATCACATAATGCGATGCCCATTAGCCAAATATTTGGTGGTGGGAAGTGCAGAAAGCCCTAATAGGGAGTTGTGTTCTTTTCTTTTTGGCTTTTGCAGGGTAAAGAAAGAAGAGGGAGAGAAAAGTGCAGTAGCATAGGGTGGAATAGTATTCGTTCAAAGGTATTTTGTGAGTGAGACAGAGAGTGTTTATATTCTTGTTTCTTTTTTATTTTCCTTTTACTGTAGTGGCAGCCAAAGCTAGCCAAACAGTGCGGCCTCTTTGAGAGTTGAGACTCACTCCTATCTGTAATGTATAACTGGTGTATGTTTTGGGGTTCGTTCTTACACGAATAACGAGGAAGACGAAGGGGTAAAAATGTGAAACAGAACAGCAGTCAAAGTTGTTAGAGACTGTGGTAAAAAGGCCTTTAATCCTTCCGCCTTAAAGAGTAGGGACTGTAGGCTGTAGACTGTAGGCAGGCAGCCCTGTTATTTTAATTTTTAAGTTTCTTATTTTTATTATTTTATATTGGTATTAATAGGACGTTACAAATTTTAAATTAATGAACTTATGTTGTAGTTAATGATCCCCTCACTTTGAAAAATACACATATAAACTTGAAATGGCCATATTAATTCAAATAATAAAAAATGGTAAAAAGCAACTATAAAAACATAGAGGAGTTTTTCGTCTTTTTTCCTGTCCTTAAGTAGCTACGAGCACTCTTGCATTGAAAATGAATAGGGCCGAGGCTTTGAATCCCTCCTCGCCCGCAACCGGCCCAAAAGGGAAGTCCATTTCCCTCTGGGAGTACGAAAATCATGATCGGAACAGGCGAGTTGCAGCCTGCAAATTTTCTTTCTGACCAACATACCCAATGTCGAAAATAAAGGTTAGAATCTGCTCTGAACCAATTACGTTGGTCGAGGTCGTATTTTTCGCAAGAGTATGAGCTACCACGTTAGCATCACGTCGAACAAAAGAGAACTTAAAACATTCGAAACTCTTAGATTCAAGTCTAATATCCTCGATGAGGTTACCTAAATAGGAGAAATCCCATTCCAAATTACAATGTTTATCAATAAGATTCTTACCATCACCTTCGAAGATCACTTTGTTCCATCCAAAATCTCGGACGAGCTTTAGGGCTGACATGCATACTTTTTGTTTCGGAGTGTTCGAGATCACTCGAGCCTTTGATTCCCACCATTTCCCATCCGCAAACCAAGCCAGCTGAATTTCTAGCAATTATACCAAGACCAATCTCACCAGCACCTTTAAAGATATCCGCATCGAAGTTTATTTTAACCCAGCCCGGAGACGGACGAATCCAGCGATTTGGGGCGGGCCTGTGCAAGTGGCTGACTGGACTGATCAAAGCTTCGGCAGCGGCAGAATTGAAACAGGCAGCAACGTTCGAGTCGAGCCTAATTTTGCTCCAGTTCAATTTCGAGCTGATCTCGAACCAGCTATATCTAGCCCTTTCTCATGCCGATATATTTCAATATTTTTTCATATTCTTAATATTTATAATATATTTAAATAAGTGTAAAAGTTCTGCATAATTAAATTATATGTTTACACTAGTAATATTTTATGTTATATTTTAAAATATAATAATATTTCTTAAATTATAAATAAAATGCTCCTAAAGTGTGTGATCAACCAAATCAAGTAACTGAAGCCTAAGTTTCAAAATTCCACTGTATAAATTGAAGCTAAAGGTGTTTTAAATTACTCCGACGGGCAACAAGAAACACATGACAAGATGATTCAACAACATAATCATTAATGACAAAGTTATAGCCTTCTAAACAATAAAAATACAATAAACCACTAATATAACCAAAATTTTTAAGACATTCAATGACCAAGAAGCAAAGTCGATAATACCCAAACAACATTAATATTCTTTAGTTGTTTGCTTATTTCGATCATTTTGCCGATACCCTTTTCTTGATTTTCGCATCCTTCTTCTTGGAAATCTTTTCACTCAACAATCCATCTTTCTTTGCTTTCTTCTCTGATTTAGCCTTCTTCTTCAACTGCTTTTCTCCATTCAATACTTCTAAAACCCCTTCTTTCAAAGCTTTCACACCTTTACCTTTCTTCCTTTTCTTCTTACCCACATCCACAACATCATCATCATTACTTTCCTCCATCAAATTTTCATGTTCATCACTTTTCGATTTCTCATTCTCATCCACATCATGATCATCATCAGCGCTCTCGATACCCTCTCCAACATCCATATATCTAACCTCGTGAATCCTTCCCTTCTTCTTTCTCTTCTTCCCACTCTTATCATCCTCAACTCCACTATTCTCTTTAACTTCACCCTCACTATCACTAATTTTTGCCAGCTCAGCTCGTTTTTTGCTCTCCTTCAAAGTCTCAATCTTCAACTTCACATCAGGCATTGCCTGATAAATGGGCAATGCTACCGAGTCAGAAAACTTCAAATGCAAACTCCTCACACCATCCCACTTCTTCGGCACCTTCTCAACTGCTCCCTTAATCGCATCAAACACATTCTCAACAATTTCATCTTTTTCCATTGCCACCTTACCGACCTTCATCACACAACAAGTCCCAGTTCTTAAATAGAAAAGGGCACTCCCTAAAGCCCTCTCGACCTGCATCTTCAAATTCTTCTTACCCAAATCCACCCCCAAAGGCAGCTTCTTTTTCTTGAAAAACTCCTTTCCTAACAATTTAGGCAACAAATGGACAACCCTTTTGTCGACCAAGAAAAGGTCATAACTATCACAAAGCTTCCTTTTCGCCTCGAAGGGCTTGTAGTTTGTCTTGAGCTTGGAAATCTTGATCACTTTCGAAATGGGTATGTCTTGGGATTTGATGAGTTTCTTGATTTGGTCCGAAGGAGGGGTGGGTGATTGTGGCCTGTCATCTATGATTATGCAGAGCTGTGAAGTGAGGTCTAAAATGGGGTGAGAGAGAGGGATTTTAAAAGGGTTTGTGCGAGATTTTGGAGGGATTTTTTTTAGGGTGAGATTGAGATAGATATAGTCATCTTCAGGAAGGAGCTGTAGCTTATCATTGGTTGATTTAGCAGCTTTGTATTTCAATAGGGCGTTTACGGCAGATTCAATGGTGGAGTTGCTGACCCTCGAGGCAGCCAGATGTTGGGCGTCAGAGTCACTTTGAGGCCTGAGAAATTGACAAACAAGTATGACTAAGTAACAATTAGGTAACTTCTAATACTATATGCTTCAATTTTAAAAGTTAATTGATTTAAGGGAAACACAGGATGAGTAAGCAGATCAAATGAAAAATGAGACATCATATCATCTCCGAAATTCTGAAGCATTGTAGTCACTTCGAGGCCTGAACAAACACAGGGTTAAATAAGTTACCATTCAATTACTCATAATAATTCAAATTACGAAAAACACCCCGAAATCTTAAAAATTACCAATGGTAAAGAAAGACACACTCAAACTAACAAAAAATCACGGACTCTTGGTCGTTTTTGTAACTTTTAAGGTTTCAGGGTGTTCTCGTAAAATGTCCAAATCTCAGGGGGGTTTCTGTAATTATTCCTTTTATATTGCAAATAAGCCAACTTAATTGATAGAATAAGGAAAGTGTAGGATGAGCTGTGCAATTCATGTCCCAACATTGAATTGATTGTGATAAGTGAAAATGAAACCAAATAAGGAAAAACAAATCAAATATGAATAAGTCTCAAGCATTTTTCACCTTCTGATCAAATTAATTTTTGTGTCATGTGGAGATGCAGAACATTTCATCAATGACTGAGAATTCTAGGATTTTGCTTTTAAATATCAAATGGGCAATCGCAGGAAACAGCCTTAGTTCATGTAAAACTGCAAATAAATTATTATATCTCTTGACAATACAAACAAAGATTCCTAACCTTTACCAAAAACTGCATTTATATTCTGCTATATCAGCTACGTCTTTGTCCTATGCAAGTGACACTTTTTTATGCAAGTACACTTAGACATTGTTTTATGCTAACACATCTGTATCAAGAAAATTAGTATATTCAGCAATCTCATTCACCTAAAAAGATTTAGCAGATACAGGGAAAGTGAAACATCATGTCCTCCTGGAACTCACCGCACAAAATACAGAACATGAATTTTTATTTTTATTTTTTTAACTTTTGACGGCAGATATCCATCTCCCAAGACGAAACAAGCACAAAACAAGAAAAAAGGTTACTAAATAAAACATAAATCTCTATCAATATGAACGACGAAATGGGAGAAAAGCAGTGCTCCAAATCCCTGGAAAAGGAAAACAAAAACAAACGATGTGGTTTCCACCAAAACTAACAAGATTATCAAGAACCCACGAAAGTTATGAACACCAAATCGAAACCAGCAAAAAAGAACATCTTGATTTATTTTTTTTCTTTAATTTACCTTAAGGGAGTAAAACCCCTGTTCCCTGAAGACTGAAAATCACATAATGCGATGCCCATTAGCCAAATATTTGGTGGTGGGAAGTGCAGAAAAGCCCTAATAGGGAGTTGTGTTCTTTTCTTTTTGGCTTTTGCAGGGTAAAGAAAGAAGAGGGAGAGAAAAGTGCAGTAGCATAGGGTGGAATAGTATTCGTTCTAAGGGATTTTGTGAGTTAGACAGAGAGTGTTTATATTCAAAAACCCACCAAAGCTAAAGAACAGAATCGAAACTAGCAAGGAATGAAAGAAAACATTCTTGGATTGTTGTTTGAAATATAGTACCTTGAAGTGACGGCGGCGGCGGCGGCCGTTTGTACTGAGTTCTGAGCCATTGGAGAGCAAACGGAAGAGTGCGGAGCGATGAAGAAAAAGAAAGATCAGGTAGTGGGATTTTAGGGAAAGGGGCTGAGATTCTTCCGAAAATGGGCCAAAATACTGTGCAAATATTGGGCCTGTTTTGGGCTTAAGAAGTTGCTAACATATGTAGACTCTACGGACTGAATTTAAAAAAACACGGATTTGGGGATTATAAATCCAATAACTGGATTAGATCTGAGAGGATTCGGTTTCGTCAATACCAAATCTGAATAATCCAATAAAGAATCAACCCGATTAACAATAAATAATAATTTAAATTTTAAAATTAAGTAAAATAAAAAGGTGAACAAAAATTACTATTTAATGAATTATGTCTTGTATTTCTTTATATGATTTGGAAATAGTAATAAATAGCTAAATATGCAATAAATATTGAAAAGTGCATTATTCTAATATTACATATACTGGAATTAATTATTTAAGCATATTCATTAATATTATATATATATATATATATATATATATATATATATATAATATACCTATCATTTTTTTTTTCGGAGCATAGTCATTTTGCTAGTATTATTTTCTTCTTCAAGAAGTAGCATATTTCAAATCTATGTAACGGAAAATAATACATAATTATATAATTCATTAAATAAAATATTGTTAGGTAGTTTATATTTGTTATCATTTTTTATATTTATTTGATATATATTGAATTTGTTGTCGGGTTATTACATTAATAATTTAACCTATCAAATTATGTAGTATTGATGAATTTGGTTCTTACAACAATAAGAATTAGATATAAATAAATAGAATTAAGTACTATTATTATTTATCATGCATGTAAATTAAATACCGCATTAAGTAAAGTCTAATTATGAATTTGTATTTATAATTTCAATACCGAATATAAAATAGAAGGAAAAACATGCATAATTAATATTAATTGAAACCTTATAAATTAATTAAAGAAACAAACATTAATAAATTAAGTCAAATGACTCGTCTCTACTAATTACAAAACGGCTATGAGTTCTAACTCAAACTCCCCCATATATACATATACTAGTCCATATATATACACTAGTAAAAAGTAAGCACGTTGCGCGTTAAGAATAGTTATTCATTTTATTTTTTTAACTATTATTTTTGTAAATATATTTATAAAATTTACGAACATATGAAAAAAAAATGTGTGAGGATTATAATTTACCATGTTTAAATACAATTTCTTATATAGTTTAAATTCTATCCCATTTTATATCTTGATTGAGACAATGTATTTTTATATTTTTCTTTCTTTTTTCTTCTTTCTCCTATGTCTTCTCACCTCTTTACTTAATGTCAAAGTCTAGAAAAATAATAAAAGTTTATGTATATAAAAAATAAATCACAAATTTATTATTTTTAATAATATGTGAAAGAACAAAAAAATACATATTCATATAGAAAAAAAAGACTACAAACCTTACTTTAACATGCAATCTACTTTAATAAGTATGATTCAATAAACATATATATATATATTTGAGTTCAATAGGATAAATTTCTAAAATATATTTACTTATGAGACATCTACTAAGTAACTTTAGTTTTACTTGAAATTTAAAATATCAAAAAAATTATTTATTAATTTTATATTTATTATTTTTATTTTCTTTTGTATCTCTATTATGTCTCCTTTTATACTTTTACCCTTTTATTTCTACTTTCTATTTTAATTAATTTATTTTATTTTTTATTTGCCATTTATTTACAATATATTAAAGTAGTACAAATATATATTCACATAAAGATAAAACACCAAACATTACATTAACACACACATTATTTTTTCTCTTTCTCGTTTTCTTTACGTTTCTATTAAACTATACAGTTTAATTCTTTTTTTTTTTTATGTACGGATAGTGATACGTCCAAAATAATACTTCAATAATTTAGATCTATAATTCTAAGTTATTTTCAATTTGTCTTGAATAATAAGAGTTGTACCCTTTATATAGGCATATTCATAGTCCAAATCCTAGTAGGAATCAGACTCATTTGTTTAATAGGAGTTTATCTTTATTTTCGAATTAAATTCTTAGTCGGATTAGGACTTTTTGCTTTGGTGGACCAAGCACAAAATATATGATACCATCAGATCGATAATTTAATTTATTATTTTCATTATAACTAATTAGTATTAACATTATTTCTACTTAATTAACTAATTTTCAGAATTAATATAAAATTACATAATTATTCATTAGATAATAATTATTAGAAGTATTAATGAAAGGTTACTTAGTCCTTTAAAAAAGTTTCAAGATACTTGAAAGTCATTTGTATTTTTATAAGATACATATACTATTATGATACAATAATAAAATATAATAAAAATAATATAGGTTTATTAAGTTAAGATGTCTATAATTATTTTCTCATGAATGTTTTATTATTAAACTAAATAATTATGTACGTAAACATGAGATGCCATTTGTTCCAGTAATTTCGTTGACCTCTTTTTTACTGAAAAAAATAGTCCATAAGTGAAAAGTGGACTATAATAATTGATTTTTGATCGAAATATTTTTACGCAATTTACCTTAAAGAGACCATTTATTTTTAGAGTCGATTATAATAAAGTATATATAAGATGCATATATTTTTCATATAAAAGATTTCATTATATCTATAAAATTATATAAAGAATATAAATAAGTATATCAATTTCGGACAAGGGAAGGAGATATATTATTTATGAATTGTTGCCGGGATTGGTTTATGGAGATTTGAATTCCAAGTTTGAGAAGTTTGAGCTGGCAGATTGATTAATCAAAAATGAAAGATGACGGAAAATTGCCTTTTTTTTAATTCTTTATTTAAAATTTATTTAAATTTTTTAGAATCCTATCCCTATTAGGATTCTAGTATGATTAATTAAGTAATTTATTATTATTATTGTTTATATATATATAATTATAGATTTAGCTATTTGTACATTTTTTAAATAAGAATATGTGTTATTAAAGGGGTATTTTTATCTTCACAAGAAAAGTGACAAACTACTCATACTTTTATAATATATATATATATACCTAAAAAAGAAAGAAATTACAGAAATCCAAGAAAATTAACTAATAGGGGTTATTAATTAACAAGATGCCTCATCAAATCACATTATTCATGATCGTGGGCAGAAGTATTATTATAGTGCAAATAACTAATCATACTACTCTTTCGGACTGCAGACTGCATGCATATGCTGATGCTGATGCTGATGCATATGCCTCCTCTCGGTCGCTCGTCGTCTCAACTTCATACTTCTTCTATCCCTAGGTGAACAGTTCCCGTTGCCGTTCCCGATTCCCCTTTCTACAAATTAAAGGAAAAATACATACAGAAATTAAAGTGTAGTTGTTCGCCTCTAAATATTGGTAGTTAACCTTAATTAGAATTAAATTTTATATTGAGATTTTATTTAAAAGTATTAAATTTGATATATAATGGGGTTACTTCTTTTCTTTTACAAATCTTTATTAATATTCTTTTAAAAATTTAAACAAACTACACTAATAAATATAATTATATATAATATATAAATATATACGGCTCGGTTCGATTTGATCGGTGCAGTTTGTGATCTAAATCATAACCTAACCTATTTTTCGGTGCATTTTTAATAGAAACAACTAAACCTTGATTACTTAAATAAATTAATAAATACGGTTGGATTCGGTTTTGAGAATTTTTAAAAAATATGCTCAGCCTAGAAGTGATGTTAGTTCTCCAACAATTAGGCCATTACTTTTTTTTAATGAAAGTTCTAAAAATAACATTTAGCTAATTCTAAGTTATGAATCTTTGGACATCGTCGCAATATTTGTCTTTAACAATCTCATAGCCAATATTTGCTCTTACATTATAAGGAAACCACGCAATATAAGGAAATGTTTTGAGTTCTAACCTAGATTTCCCCATGCATTTCTAAAAGGACAAAAAAAGAAAACTAGTAGGGGTTATTCACAAAATGCCTCATCATATCATATGTATGATTGGTGGACAAAACAATTAATTGAGTAATTTATTAGGAATATTTTTGAAATTAATCATCATCGATCGACTTTGAAGGGCGAACTACTCTTTCAGAGATAGTCTGCACGCCTCATCTCAACTAGCTAGCTTCGTTATTTCCAACATTATTTCAAAGGTCGTGATGATGATCATGAGCATTCTGCACAAGAGAAATATAGAAAAATATTAATAAATATCTTATAAGAATTAAGCTATATATATATATCACTTTATTTTCCTAGGCAGATGGGAAATGAGAGATATTATATATATACGTACCTTCTTGTGATGAGGATCGAAGTGGCAGTTCCCATAATCTGTAAGTAATAAAGAGGCTATATATCAGATCAGAGGATATATATATATATATATATATATATATATATATATATATATATATATATATATATATAATTAAGGTAAGTCAATTCAATTAGAAGACGTTTGCTATCAAAAATGAATTTTTTTGTTAATCTTGGTCAACGTTAATTAAATGATGTTAGGAGAAAATATGTGTAATTATGTATCAAGTTTGGTATCAAAGATTGAAAAGTTATGACTTAATCTTACATTAATTATTTGTTTGTTACCCATAATTAAGTTATCAAAATGATGCATTTTACATGTTTACCCTTCAAAATAAAAACTAAACTCGCATGACTCTTAACTGGCTATACGGATTTTTGTTTGTTAAAACCCATGGAACTTGTTTCTTTTTTTTTTTTTTTAACATAAACCCATGAACTTGTTCATCACCATAGAAAGACATATATTTGTTTCATAATAGAAATATAAACAAAAAATACTACCATTTTTTTTGTTTGAAGATAAAAATACGAGTTACATTGAAATCCTATATTTGCAACATCCACCACAACTTCAAAAAACTCACTATAGTTCAGTCATTTCAGTTGAAAATCATAGAGTCTATTTCATTGCAAACTTATACACACCTCTAGTCACGTAAAAAAAATAAAAAAAAAAGAAACTCGCGAATTTGAATTTCATCAAAACTAGAGTTTCTTTCTTTTTTTTTTATTTGAGAAACTAGAGTTTCTTTCTGATAACTCAAGACTTTGTTAGCGGCGTGTGTAAAAAAAAAATGAGAAGAAAAGAAAGAAATATATATTAAATCATAGAGAGTAGAATGGAACTTTTAATTCTTTAAAACCCTAAAGATGATGACTGAGATTTAAATCTCACCCCCTAGGGTGTGATATATATCTTACTAAATCTGCATAAATCTTAGCGTGCCGGAGATTAAGTGTTAAAACCCGCATGAGTTGATCTTACATACCAAACTAAAAATTAAAGTGGGTCAAAGCCCTGAATCTGCCATAATCTTCCATAGCAAACGAATTCTTAATATATAACAAAACTAAGATCGATCGAGTTACAATTATTAATAGATCGATCTATTCATATATACACTTACTAGGATTGGTGGAAGTTAGATAAGCAGCGCCATTCCAACTATAACAATCATTAGCGTTGCGGCCTCTGACGTGATAGAAAGCATTCAAGGCATACGAGGCATGATTTTTATAGGTGTTAGGATTGTAGCAATTACCACCCGGATTAATTGCGTCACAGTTGATGTGGAACGATCCACATATTTTATCGAGAATTGGATGCAATACATTAGGATCCGTGGAATTGGTCACACACCAATAATGCGTTTCGTGATGCTGTGTCGTCTAACCATCATGGCTGCTTGGTGTCGTGTGGGCATGTGGGCAATAACCTCGATCTGAAAGATTTAATAGATCACGTAGTATTACATATAGTACCCTTAAGGTTTTGCCGTAATTACGAAACACTCCCTGTTTTAAGAAATCACTTACCCGTGGGAACTTGTGAGACTGTTTCCCCGTGTCCGTTAAAGTAACAAGCGTCAAAACTGCGTTGTTTCTTCACATAGTACTTATTCATAGCATAGGAGGTGTGGTGTAAATAGGTATTAGGGAGGTAGCAGTTACCACCCGGTTGAATCGCCCGGCAATCGACGCCTTTGCTTCCGCACAAATCATTGAGTATATCAGTCAAAATTTTGTCGGGCGTACACGTTTGGCCACACAATAAAGATGAGTACCAGATGTCGATGAATGGACAACCGTGGCAGCCGCGAGCAAGAACATGACTATTGCAGTCACACGGTAGTAACTATTAAAATTCGCCATTGTAGATAGATCTAGCTAATACTCTTTTACTTGGAATTAAGTGATGCTTCATGAAATATTGCAGGGGGGCTTATTTTATAGCTACATCAAAATGTGTTTATGTGAAACAGCTGAAATTTCGTACGATGCATGGTTTCGGATAATTTAATTAATTTGTCTATGTAAAAATTCTTGATCCATTATAGTCTCTCTCTCTCCCCCCGTAATATATATAAGGTAACTATTTAAGGTACGCAATTATATAATTTAAAGTACTTAGCGCGCAGTTTCCTAAAATACTGGTTGTTATCCTATGCGTTGCACGGGGAAATCTATTTATAATTATTAATAAAATATATAAATAATTAATTTATAATTTAAACACATACCGAAATAATCATGAACTATACATACGAAAAACTCATTTTAAATGTATAAAAATAGTAATGATATTTTTATAACAAAGTAGTGATTTTGTATTTGTAATAGAGAATATATATATATATATATATATATATATATATATATATATATATATATATATAAACACTAATGCACGGACACGGCAATTTTGGTGTCCGTGCAGTATCCGACACCTGTCGGACACGGAAAAAAGTGTCCGAAAATTAAAAAAAAATAAAAAAAATTCCGACACGGCTAGGACACGCGAGGGACACGACTGGGACACGAGAAGGACACTGCAATCTCAATTTTTTTTATTTTTTTCTATTTTTTTTATTTAAAAGGGAAATTTTTATTTGAGAAAAAATAAAAAATTATAAATGAATGAAACGGTGTATTAAATTAATTTAAATTTATAATTTCAATCATTTTCAATTGTTTCTCACAATATTATAATCTATATAATGTTCTTTTAACATAATAATCAATTCGTACATTTAAATTTTCCTAATAATTATATTACATTGTGATAAATTTATTTTTTAATTAATGTTTGTACATATATTATATATGAACACTTATATTTTCATTAAAATTTATATTAGTTAGCCGTGACGTATCCTAAAATTTTTTAAAAATACATATCGCCGTGTCCGTGTCGTGTCGTGTCCGTATCCCCGTGTCCGTATCTGTGCAAGATAGTACATAAAATATTTTTTTAAACTCACGCACACAATTGATACAAAAATATTAAAATAATAATTCAAATATAAAAAATATTTAATAATAGACCATACAAATAATGATTGGAATCTCTTATATACTTGATATTATTTCATTATTAATTAATAATAATATTCATTTTATTATTGAAATTTCCTTTATATTATAAAAATACTAATATTTAAATATAATAACTTAATCAATTTATTCACCTTGAAATAAAATATAATTTTTCAACGCAAAATGAAAATGAAACACGTGTATTTAATTAGAATTTTTTCTAAAAACTAATTATTTTATTATTTTATAATATTAAGATAATAATAAAATTTAATTAAACATACATTTTAAAAAATGTATGTAATTATGTGACCCCTACAAATAATTAAAAGAAATTTTGGAAAAATAATTACATGATAGATAAAAAGAATACAAAATAAAAAATATGAATTATAGAACTAAATAATATTTTACCCAAATATTGTTAATATTTGTTGAATGGTAATTCTTCTATACTACAATTTCATGTACAAATTGAATATTATATTAAAATTATAAATATTTTTAAGCTCCTCTTTAATCATATATATATTTTTAGCACATAAATATAAAGTTCATAATGATTAGTAAAGTTTATTAAAATTGACTTAAAATTATTTCTTGATTGAAATTTTCAATATTAATATTATATAAAGTAGTTATATAATTCTATAATTAAATAGGAATTACAAATTATTTAATATAAATAGATATATGGAATGTCAATTAAATATATATGTAATTTACAAAAATAATAATTAATAAACTTAATTATAGAAACAATCTATATGGCAAAATGGACTAATTCTAACTAATCCATCTCATTAACACATAAGCATATTTTCTAAAACATCCCACTTAATCATTTTCATATATATATATATGATTTGTTAAGGTTAATATACTATTTCCATTTAAAAAAAAAAAAAACAAAACAAAACTTCAACCAAGGTTCACGTACGTTATTCTCGATAATAGAATTGACAAGGGAACCGATCAACTGAGCAAAAAGTTTCAAGTTTTCTACAATAGCGGGCAGGAGATATGGAACAAATTTGAACATGATCAAGTAATGGGAGTAAATTTACATATATTTGTAAAGATCAATCCAAAGATTTTTCATTTTCTAATTGTTGCAGGTTAATTATGCAAGTAATGTGTGGTGCATTTAACAATGCTCAATTCCTAACAAAAAAAATATATATATATAAAAATGCTCAATAAGAAAAGATTGCATATAATTAATATAATTATGCAAGTAATGTGCATGGTGCATAAAATATTCATTTTCTATTTTATCTAATAGTACATATGTCTTGAGATACCATGAGAAAAGTACATAGTTTAATATTGGATTAATATGATTTTTGTTACCGTAATTATACCCTAATATAATTTTAGTACCAACTAATTATTATTCTCAATTTCGATACCATAATTTATAATTTGTATCAATTTTGGTACATTTGGGTATGTCCCATTAATTACTAATTAATGATAGACTGTTAATATACAAAGCCCAAATGTATCAAAATTGTAACAAATTATAAGTTATGGTACCAAAATTTAGAAATAATTAACGTCTTAATTAGGCCCAAGTGTACCAAAATTAATACAAATTATAAGTTATAGTACCAAAATTGAGAACAATGATTAGTTTGATACCAAAATTGTACCAAAAATGAGATTATCCATTTAATATTTAATATATCTTATGTAAGTTAAACTTCCAATATTAATACTAAAGAGCTACTAAATAATTAATATATATTTTTAAACAAATTAAAATCAAAATATTTTTTTAGCATTATAATTAGCCTTTTCAAAAATTTAAAAACTTTTTAATTGCTCATATATCCTTAAATATATAAACGTTATTGTTTCTGTTAGGCATGTAAATGGTTAATCGAAAATCCGCTATTCGTTTGTATTCGTATCCGTATAGAGAGGATATTATCCGCATCCGTTTTGAAGATGATATTATCCGTATTCGATTATGGACATCCGAATAGTAAAAGGATAAGGATATGGTAGTCAGACATCCGTCCGTTTACATATACTATATTTTTTAATATGAATTAAATAATCTTTCTAATATATTTAATTTATATATGCATAAATATATTCTAAGGTTATGAAATTTTTTATAAATTATCTAATTGATATACGTTTAGTACTTTAAATTTAATTTAATATTTTTCTAATAAATAATAGATTTATGATTTATTATTTATATCAATAAGCATATAGTTTGATTTATATAAGTTTTCTGACATATTTGATTTATACGTATAAATGTATATTAAACTTATTGAAAGATTTTATAAATCATCTATTTTTATGAGTTATATAGTTTTTTCTAATATTTTTGATTTATACATGTATAAATATATTTAAAATCCTAACGAAGTATTTCATAAATTATTTAACTGATATTATATCAATAATTTAAAAAAATCTAAATTGGGTCCTTAGGGAAAAAAATATTTTGTATTTTTATGATAACTACTTGGGAAATAAATATACGATAATTAGTATTTGATAAAGCTGTAAATGGATAATTGAAAATCCGAAATCTGTCTGTATCCGCATTCTATCCGATTAGAGGATATTATCCGCATCCTTTTTAAAGAGAATATTATCCGTATCCGATTATAGACATCCAAATCATAAAATGATAAGGATATGGTAACCAGACATCCGATATTATCCGCATCAGTTTACACCCCTAGTTTCTTTAATAAGTATTTTAATCTTAATTTTTTACTATATTAATCCCAGTAGATCAAATGAGATTTGGTAATTATACACTGCCATGATTATTCACTATTACTCTCAACATATGTTTGAATCACGACTTGATGGAAAAAAAAATCAATACCTAATCATTTCTTCCAATCCCGAATTCAAGTAAACAATTATTATAATGAAATGAGCTATATAATGTGCGGACATTTTGTATTATATCGTGTTCGACATCCGCTACTTACGTTAGAACATTTTTTTAGTATAATATGTTGAAAAAAAATATATTTTATTGCATATCGTATTCATATCGTATTCATATTTATGTATCTCATAAAATTAGTCATGACTATTGCTTAACTCATCATTGATAATCAAACACAACCTTAAACTAAGAAAGTGGAAAGCGATATTTCTAATCCCTTCCAAATTATCGCTCTCCCTCTTTTGCCCTTTGTCCTTTCCGGCTTTCAAATAAAGAAACAGAGAAAGGGGAAAAGAAAAAAAAAACACAAATAAATCAAAAAGCCCTCTTTGGTACTTTCTTTTAGCTTTTTCATGGAATAGTGATAAAAATTAGAGCGAGTTACACCTGGTTCCCGATATTTGTCCTATTTATGTCTAGGTTCAGGAGAATCATTTTATTACAAATTAGTCCATTGACCGAGTCAAAGTCAACATTTTTTGTAAAAAAATAAAAAATAAATAAAAAAAATTATAAAATGACTACATTACCCTTTGGACTACATTGTAAAATTGTCAAACTATAAGAACCTAAATGTAAATTTCCTCGCGGTGGCGGAGCTTGTTGGACCTGGCTTTTCCAGCGACGGCAATGGTGGAGGCTGGCCGGTTCTCGACCGATTTTTCACGAGGAATCCAACGGTGGTGGTGCCGTGGCCATCCGATCAGCCACGGCGGCGCTACGACGATTTTACAGCCGCGATGACGAAGCGGCGATCTGGAGACTCCGGTGACGGCGCGGTCGTGCACCACCTGGAGATTGAAGCCCTCGACGAGAGGAAATGTTTTGCGGTAGTCTCGCCCTCATCCGATCACCGACGGCGAAGATATGGCGAAAAGAAGGTGGCGCTGTGGTTGTTCACGGCGGCAGTGGTGGTCCGGCCACTTCCGGCCACCATTTTGGACGGGCTTTATACCTTTTTCAACCTCCTCGACATGGGTAAGCTATATTTGAAGTCGATTTCAAATTTCGTTGAATGAATCATCGTTAATTTCGAATTGAAATTTCTAGGATTTTATGTAAAATCCGAAAATTGGAATTGAAATTAAATCCGGTATGGTTGTCGAATGGGAAAACGGACTTGGGGGATATGACGGACTCGACGAGAAGATCGTCTTGATATAAGGTGTTGACTACCTGGGTGGTGGCGGCGGCGGCAAGAAATTTTACATTTAGGTCCTTATAGTTTGACAATTTTACAATGTAATCCAAAGAGTAATATAGTTATTTTATAAATTTTTTATTTATTTTTAATTTTTTTAATAAAAATGTTGACTTTGACTCTGTCAATGGACTAATTTGTAATAAAATGATTCTCTTTGACCTAAATGTAAATAGGGCAAACGTCGGAAACCCATATGTAATTCACCCTAAAAATTAAGGGAAAAAAAATTCTCCCATCCTGTTTCTATCCACCAATCATGCCCACATACCAACCCGTTGCAATCTTTATAATTTTTTTAAAAATAATCCGAGCCCAGAATTATTATAATTTTCATTAAAATAATCCAAACCCAGAATTTAATCACACATCTCTCTTCTTATCCTGCACGTTAAAGCCTATATAGTGTCAACGAACCCCAAACCAAACAAGTATTAAAACTGGGACTTGTTTGGATGTGTCGTTTTCGTTTGCAATATTTGGTTGATTAGTAATTAGTATTACATAAATGCATTAACCCGAAGGATTATGAATTATTATTTTTTTGTCAAAAAAAACGAAACAAGGGAAAACAAATCTTAAAGTAGAGTACTAGACTATTCTTCTAAAGTATTAAACTCCTCTGGATGGCGTTCTCAAATGATAGTCACTATCTCTCCATGCAAATCATGACCCATCCGAGCAAGCATATCAGCTGCTTTGTTCTTCTCTCGTTTGATGTGAGCAAATTTAACAGCCCACGGCATATGAAGAAACCGTCTCAATCGAGAATGATAAGTTCAAGGGGGTGATCACGAACTTTAGCCTCGTAAACCAATTTGAATACAATTTCGAAGTTAATTTCCATATCAATCCGTGGATACCTTCGTTCACAATCAATCTTCAAACGTTCACGAAGATCAAGCAACTCCGCTATCGTGATAGTGTTTCTTCCTAGCTTCATCCAAAAGCCAAGAAGCCAATTTCCATGACTATCTCTATTTATACCTACCTTATCCGAATGGTTATAGTAACTTTCGTTCGTGTTCAACTTCACCTATCCCGGTATTGGGTTTTCCCATACTGATCTTCGGTGCATCCCCTTTACCCGCTTCAAGCATATCAAAGGTAAAGGATTCGATACATTGAACTGTAAATTTCATCGGTTCTCGTCGAGTGCCATAAATCCATTTGTTTCGAGCTTTTCCACAAATACCAAAACATCACCATGCAAATCACGAGCTAAGGGCAATCACTAAGGATTATGAATTTGCAAGTTATGGACTTTCTTTTCTTCTTTTTCTCTTAAACCACTAGTGTCTGGGTTCAAGTTGAATCAGATTACTAAAGTATACAAATTTTCTTTTAATTAAATTCGTATAACCTAGAACGCTCTAACCACAAAATTAAATCGCTCAATAATACATATTTAATTTCAAATGGATTGAATCATTAAAGTATTTTAAAATCGTAGACTTTTAAAATATAGATCGGCGGCCCTACAAAGCGGTAAGGGGAGGGGCTTTTCTCAAATTTTTCTAACAGAACCAACTAAGTTTCTTAAAACTTTAACACGAGACTTCTGATTAATTAATAGAAGTTAATCCGATGATAAACTTTTTCAAGTTATGATGTTTGGATTTTTCTCCCAAACAGAGCTTAACAAAATTGGAATTGAAAAGCAATAATTGAAGATTTACTAAGCAAGAAATCAAAAAATCAATATTCAATTCACTGTTGTAATTAATTTCATACAAAAATAAGTAGATACCTCTTTTTTTTCCCTCCAATCATTCTCCACTGTGTTCCCTTTGGACCATTTTGCTTTGTGGGCCTCTCTCCTCCATCACTCTCACTCTCTCTCTCTTAAAGTTCCGTTTCTCTCTCTAAAAACATTATTTCTCTCTCTCTCTCTCTGTGGCGTTTACTGGTGTTCCGGCGGGAGAGAAGGAAGTGAAAGAGTGGAAGAAAACAATTCCTCTGCTTCCACGAAACTGGTTTTTATTTCTTTGTTCGGTTTTTTTCTAACTTGTAAATTCATTTCCCACTCCTCTTTAACTTCTCTTTTCCAGCAAGCCTGAGATTTTTTATTTTCTATAATTCCCCTCTCTCTCTCTTTCTCTCTCTTACATCTGCTTTTTTGGCAGTTATCAGTCTTCTTCATCTTGCTCATGAGGTACTCTCTTCTCTCCCAAGTCCCAACCCTTCCCCCCTCTCTTTCTGTCTGTATATGGCTTTCCGAAATTTTTGTCCTTTTCTGTTTTCAGTTGTATAATTGAGGTGGGTTTTGGTTTTATTTGTATTATAATTTCTGTTTTTTGGGTTTAAGATTCTGGGTTGTGTTCAAAACCTCGAATTAAGAGGATTTTAGGGTAAAGTTGCGATCTTTATATGGTGTACTGCAGTAAAGTTGTGATCTTTCGTTGGATTTTGTCTAATTTTTGTAGGTAGTGGAGTAGAAGTATTGAATTTCAAGTGGGCTGCATGAATTTTTTGCTTCTGTGTTGCGTAATTTAGGAAATTTATCGATTTGGGTTAACTACTATTTCTGATATAATCGTGGGGTTGACCTAAACTAAATTGTACTACCCGAGTTCATCGTAATATAATATTGCTCTGATTTCACTAGTTCTAATTGGGATTTCTGAGAACTGATCTCTTACTACGGTTCTGCGGCTAAGTACTTTTAGCAGAACAATTACATGTGATATTTTTGGTAAAACATACTCTGAACTACTTTTAATTTAGGTGCTGTTCTGGATATATCTTGTGGGTCATTTGGTAAATTAAAGCTTAATTTTCTTTCTGTGAAATATTTTCCAAAGTATTTCTTTTATTCATCAAGTAGGTTCTTCGTGTGGTCATTTAGTCAAGCAATATTTCATATGCTTGTGGTTTATGTTTTTTTTAATTGTATTTCAATTTTTAAAATTGCCAGCTATTTGTTTTCCTTAATAGACTTACCAACTAAGAGCTGTCATACTTATATCTTAATATGCACAGAGTTTTTTAGCAGGAAGTGATTTGAATGGAGCAACCACGAAAAAATTTCATTCCTGGTTAGAATATAAACCCACTTTTCTCCTGCCCACCTTTTATCTGGACTTTTCAGGAATTACATCCTCCTATAACCCGATTATTTCATGTTTATTTTTGTAGGTCCTTCTAACATCCTATTTACAAACACTCCAGCTAAAGAAAAAACTGCATGGGGCCTTCCTAGTGGAGCTAATGCATATCATGCATCTAGTGATGCCAGCTTGTTTTCTACTTCGTTGCCTGTCCTGTCACATGAGAAACGTAAGCTCGTGACTGAATTCTTTTAATATAGTTTTAACTTTAGACTTGTATCTTATAATTTTCCTTTTTCAATATATATAAATTTTGCAGTTAACTTTAATGAATCTGATCAAAGTGGTCAGTCTCTTGATGATAACTTTCCTAGCCTTAGCCTAGACGATGAAATAAAGGACCCACTTGAAGATATTGAACCGAATCAGATAGGAAGCTTTCTTCCTGGTGACGAGGATGAACTTTTAGCTGGTCTTATGGATGATTTTGATCTTAGTGGCTTGCCAACTCAGCTTGAGGATTTGGATGATGATTTCTTTGGAAGTGGAGGTGGGCTTGAAATTGAATCTGAAAATCACGAGAATATAATCAATGGTGTGTCAAGATTAAGTTCTTCTGAGGGCATAAGTATTGGTGGCAGCATTTCGCATTTTAGTTATGCAAATGGAGCTGGAACTGTTAGTGGTGAACATCCCTATGGAGAGCATCCTTCACGGACTTTATTTGTTCGGAATATTAATAGTAATGTCGAGGATTCTGAACTTAAGGCTCTCTTTGAGGTATTGTTAACACCATTTCTGTAAATTCTTTAGTTTTATGGAAAGAAATAAGAAAATTTCTAAATTATTTTAAAAAAAGTCAATAGAATCTACTAATTCATTGCTCTACCTTTTTTTCTTTTCCTAGCAATATGGAGATATCCGTACACTTTATACCGCATGTAAGCACAGGGGATTTGTGATGATATCTTACTATGACATCAGAGCTGCTCGAACCGCGATGCGTGGATTACAAAATAAGCCTTTGAGGCGAAGAAAACTCGACATTCATTTTTCAATTCCAAAGGTTTCAACACTAACAACGTCTTTAAATTCTTCAACTATGTTTCCCTATTGATGAATGGGATTCTAGAACAATTGCTTCTTGCCATGTGCAGGATAACCCTTCTGAGAAAGATGTTAACCAAGGAACTCTTGTTGTGTTCAATTTGGATGCTTCTGTATCAAATGACGACCTTCGCCAAATATTTGGAGCTTATGGGGAAGTTAAGGAGGTAAGAGTTTTTCTACTGTGTCAAGTTGTGTCAATAATACCTATTTCTCTACTTCTATTGGCAGAACTAATGCTTGTAATTTTGCATTAAATGTAGATAAGGGAAACACCCCACAAACGGCACCATAAGTTCATCGAGTTTTATGATGTTAGAGCTGCAGAGGCGGCTCTCAAGGCTTTAAATAGAAGTGACATAGCTGGGAAACGCATAAAGCTTGAACCTAGCCGTCCTGGTGGGGCTCGTCGGAGGTAATCTCTAGGGATCTCATTTAAATTACATTTGATGCAAATAAATTAATTGCTAGTAATTTTGAAATGATAATGAATGTGCTTTTCGTACAGTTTAATGCTGCAACTTAGTCAAGACCAGGACCAAGACGAAGGCCGCTCTCTCCGGCTTCAAGTTGGTTCCCCATTGGCCAACTCTCCTCCAGGCATGTTGTTTGGCTTTGTGTATTTATTGAGATATAAATGAACCGAGCCAATCTGAGCTTTGATCATTTTTTCAAGCTTGAGCTTGACCTTGGGTCAAATGAATCAAGCTCGAGCTCGAAGAGCCAAGAGAAATAGTGCACGAGCTTGGCTCGGTTCATCTGGCTCGATTTTATGAGTAAATTGTTGGCTCGAGATTGTGTTTGGGCTCTAAGTTCATAAATTTCAGTATAGCAATGTGTTTGAGGGACAAGCTTGAGCTCGAGAATTAATATATTACATATAACTATATATAAATAATATTAAAAAAATAAAAGCTCTTGAGCCGCAAACCTCTGAACAAGAATGATTTCACTCAAGTTCAGCTGGTAAAGCCAGGCTCGAGCTCAAACCTTTAACAAGCCAGCTCACCTGGCTCAGTTTGTTTACATGTCTATAATCATGATCCAAGAACTAACTAAAACATGTTGTCCATTTATAGGTAGCTGGCCAAATTACGGCAGTCCAGTCGAGCAAAACTCATTGCATGGTTACAACCAAAGCCCTAATTTAGGTGCGCTCAGCCCTGTTGGATGCAACCACTTGCCTGGTCTCGCCTCTATCCTCCCATCCCACGCATCCAGCCCCGTCAAAATCTCACCTATCGGCAAAGATCCTGCCCGTATGCACCACCCGAACCAGGTCACCACTGCACAGGTGGCACCGTATCAGCAGCATCATTTTTCCATTCCAGATCCTAAACTAAGTTCGAGTCCAGGGCTCCTTTCGTCATTTAGTGATTCCAAACCGTCGAGTGTCAGCACACTTTCCGGTCCTCAGTTCCTGTGGGGAAGTCCGACTATTCACTCAGACCAGATAAACAATAATTCTAATTCTTCTTCTTCTTCTTCTGCATGGCCAAAGGGACGCCCATTTAGAGGTTTCCCGTATAATACTAGTCAGCACGGCTCGTTTCTAGGCTCACATCATCATCATCATCATGTGGGGTCTGCTCCGTCTGGTGTTCAACTGGAAAGGCATTTTGGTTTTTACCCTGAGTCTCCGGAGTCATCGTCCTATATAAATCAGGTACCATTTGGAGTTGCAAATTTTGGTCATAACAATAACGGGAGTCGTGGCGTGAGTATTGTTGGTTCGCCTGGGGCTGTGAATATTGGAGTTGCTTTTGCTGGGAATTTTACTGAGAGTGGTTCACCGAGTTCGAGAATGATGACAATGTCGAGAAATGGGCCTATTTATTTTGGGAACGGTTCTTTTGGGGGCAATGATGGAATAATTGATCGGAGTCGGAGTCGGAGGGCTGATAGTGGAAGCCAGACGGATAACAAAAAGCAGTATCAGCTTGATTTGCAGAAAATTGTAAATAGTGAAGATGTTAGGACTACTTTAATGATTAAAAACATTCCCAACAAGTAAGAACTCGTATAACATTCTCTCTCTCTCTCTCTCTTTTTTGGGTTTGTACTGTGAAGTGAATTACTGATTTGTTTTTTGTATTTGTATTTGTCTCCCTTTCCATCTCCGTAGGTACACCTCGAAAATGCTGCTTGCAGCTATTGATGAAACACACAAGGGTACATATGATTTTCTCTATTTACCAATAGATTTTAAGGTAATCTTTCGTGTTCGGTCAGAATAATTTTTCTTCCCTTCGTTTGGTAAATTGTTAAAAAACCTAATTGTATATCATTTCTTTATATATATGTATCTTGTTCCAGAATAAGTGCAATGTTGGGTATGCCTTCATCAATATGGTGTCTCCTTCCCACATCATTACTTTCTATGAGGTATGAGCTCCATTATGAGAATCATCACCGGCGATTATGAATTTTCTCTCTTACAAATTTGTGATGTGTGGCTTGTAATTCTTAAATCTCTCTAGGCATTTAATGGGAAGAAATGGGAAAAGTTTAACAGCGAAAAAGTTGCTTCATTAGCATATGCAAGAATCCAGGGAAAGATTGCTCTCGTCTCCCATTTCCAGAATTCAAGTTTAATGAATGAAGACAAGCGATGCCGACCAATTGTTTTCCAATCCGAGGGCCAAGAAACTTCTGATCTCGTACGTTACACTTCCTATATATATATTTTTCTTAAAATTCAACTTATAGATTTTTGTATAACTATGGCGATATTATTGTTTTGCAAACCAGGAACATTTCCCGTCTGGCAATCTGAATATATTTATCCGTCAGCCGGATGGATCTTATGCAGGAGATTCTCTGGATAGCCCAAAGGGTGATGATCTGGATGACAAATTCTAGGAACTTGAATGTGCAGATCCTTAATAAGAATTGGTGGGTATATAATGTCCTAAGTTTTTTTTCTTTTTTCCTTTTAACAGTTTGGTTGTATATAAAGTGTCGTCCGTGTTAATAGTGAATGTGGAACTACTTTTGTGGTTGACAGTGTCCACTTTTTGTGATGGATGCTCGTTTTATAGAGGTGGCCGAGGGTCGGAAATATATGTATAGATAAGTTATGCCTCAACAAGTGTATAGCGGAAGGTGTAACGTCGGACCTTTGAGTCTTTGTGTGTCGTGTTGCGTCTCGTCTCGTCTCCTCTCCTGGGTCTTGTACTGTGGGAACTATGGACTTAATGACATGAAAATGTATTAATAAATACTTTCTGTAATCTGTATTCTGTAGTTGTGTTCTGCCTTGATATGAGTTACATGGACATGTCTGTTATACTGGTTTGGATTGGAAACGCTGGGGCTTTTTGCTTTTGGAGAAATTAAAGTAGAAGCTAACATTGTAAAAAGTTGTAGTAGGTACTAGTAAGGAAGTGAAAAAATTTTATATTTTTGCAAATGCAGATTCCGTCCCATGCTTATATCTGTATAAAGTTTGTTCTATTAGATTTTCGAAATTTGAAAAAGACATCCTAAATGTTTTTTACTAACAGAATTCATCCAAATTCCGTTAAACTTTTCCATTACAAAATTATTGAAGTTTTGAGGATCAATTTACAAATAAGTAAAATATTGGTGACGACAGGACAAAGCATAGATGCCGCGAAAGACCAACGAATGGCAAGTGCTTTTCCTTGTGTGGACCCTATTCCAATGGGAACTTGATGAGTCAATCCACGTACACATCTTGCTTTTACTGCTATATCGAGAGTTACTCCACGTATTGCTCGACACAAAACAGATAGTGGAATTGTTTCTGACACAAAACTCCTGTGGACTATGTATGAATGATTCTTTAAGGAAGTGGGACGAAAAAAAGTGCAAAAATACTTTTAAATTACAGAAGAGGAATCCTAGAAGTCAAAATAAGTATTGGAAGAAGTACTATTCAATTTCAAAGATGCTAGCAGAATATACTTAAACTACAAGTAAAAATATACTTTCTTTTAAGACACATAGAGGGAGGGTCAATCCTCATTGGAGTAATGCAAATACTGAATAATTTTGTATCCAGAACATCATGTTGGAGTAATGCAAATGCAGAATCATTGTATCCAAAACATCATGTTGGATCGGATGAAAGAGATTCAATCTTAACAACTCTATAATATAACAATTTGTCTATGAGATAATATAGCCTCACTTGTTGCTTCGATACCAAGAATGCGAATTATAGTTTTTATTTCGCTATCAATTAGTTGGTTCGGGTCCTCCATCTCCATCATCCTCAGATTTGGAGAGCATCAGCTATAGACCCCGCGAGACTCAACACTTCAAATGGAGCTTTCCCAGCTATGTCTTTAACAGTGCGCGGGCATGAATCCGTGATCCAAAAGTGCGTGAACGCCTTCACAGAATCTATAAAAGAAAAGGGAATAATTACGAAAAACTCCTGAGGCTTTGCTTTGTTTATGAAAATAACCCTAAAACCTTGAAAATTACAAAAAACACCCTAGTTCAGTGATTTTCCGTTAACTTTCAGGGTGTTTTTTGTTACCTTCAGCCAAATCTCAGGGTGTTTTTCATAATTTTCAAGGTTTGGGAGTGTTTTTCGTAAATGACGCAAACATTAGGGAGCTATTCAAAGAATAATAATGTTCACAAACAGCACCAGGCAGGAGGGAGGGAGGGAGGGAGGGAGAGAGAGAGAGAGAGAGAGAGAGCAAACGTACCATTACTCTTGTGAATAAATCGTTCCCACGACTTCTTTGGGAACACACCATGGGTTACATAGGCACTCACCTTTGCTGCACCATGAGTTGCCAAGACTTTCTGAAAAACACCAAAAAGCAGCAAAAATAATAAGAGAAATTCGAAAAAGCTTACATTCGTGCAAAATTAATGGTAGAAGGGCAAGAAGGTAAACCTGACATTCGATTAAGGTGCCACCAGACTGCACCAAGTCATCAACAATAACAACATGACAACCAGCTGGATCACCTTCCTTTATCCTAACTATTCTTTTGTCTCCTTCACGGACTTTGTTGCAGATCACCTAATGCGACACGGAAATATTCAAATGGTAAATCCAAATTATTAGTAAAGAAAAACAAATTTTCTTTATTTTGGGTATGGACAAACCATGGGATAATGATCGAGTAGCTTGTGGAATCTTTTCCAAGCTCCATCATCTGGGAATGCAACCACTATCTGGGGAAAAGAAAAGTATAGGATAGGGATTTAACATACTTATTTGATAAAATTAAGTTATCAAGAGCAACAACAGCAGCAATGTATTTCACAAAACTAAAACACTCACCTTATCCGATTGTGTAAGCTGCTGAAGGCGTTGCTTCAGAAGCGGGATCCCACTCTCAAACACAGGCAAAACCGTATCACTGAAATAAAATCTTTCCTGTAGAAAAAGACCAGATAGAAGCAAAATTTACGTATTTTAGTAAAAAGCATCATGATGGAACTGATATCATGAGATTCACAAAGGCGTTTTAGAAGGACAAAGGGCGAGAAGTCGAAAAAGTTGCTTGTTATAAAGTAGAGAGCAAATGACAGGAGCAACTATCACAATCTCCAAAATCTGTGAACTTCATCCATCATAAGAGAACATCTCATTCCAAAACTCTACAAAGTTTTACTGAATGAGATTGCTAACTAACGGTTTCACTAGCATCAAAACAACAGAAACACTAGATTTCCAAATATTGAATTTCATTAAGACAGCGAAATTCTGGTTGAACTTTCAAAAGAGATCAAGACACGTTTTCTAGTAAATTACATCGAAAGAAAACAATTTGAAAAGAGTGAGGAAACAAAGATTTGGACCTCTCCTTTACTTTATTAGAAGCTACTTTATTTGCGATAATAGCCACATTGTTCAATTGTGTTTGTCTTGAGTATCAAAAAGTTCTTCCTTGGTAGATGAAATTCACATAATGTTCGACACATTACAAAACGAGGTAGTGATACATCTCAAAGAAAACATAGGCATAATAAAGAGAAGCACTCGGAATAATATGAAAAGCACATTGTAGTGGCTTAAGAAAGAAACCTGCAAAGCGTGTATGTCATAGATAACTAAGCTGGTTGGACCACCTCTTGAGATGGGAGTGTTGGATAGCATCCTAGCCAAGGTAAATGCAGTTGCTACATCACCTTCCTCTTCAACCCGTTCAAACGAGCCAGTAGGAAAGAAAGGTAACACAACCGTAAATGAGGCAACGAACAACATGGGAAGAGCGTAAATCACTGAAAGCTGTTCAAAAATGACTTCGGTTGAGCTGAAAGATGCTAAAAAGGCGACATGCTGCCCTCGGATGTCGTGTGCATTTTGGATGAAAAGATTTGGAAATCCATCATCGAAGCTCCTAGATAAAGTAAAAAACATTTCAATAAACAGTGACCCATGCGAGAGTAGAAAAAGTATCAAGAAACATGATCTCCAAATTTCTTTAGAAAGCAAAAGGGGAAGAAGTTCAACTCTTTATGGGCTTTCCATCAAATAAAGATATAATTGTATCATGGCTTATCACTTATGGAGGCATTAGCAACAGCTACTTGCATGATTTTTTAGTCCACAAGAAGTCATTTGTATAAGCCCGAGCTAAAAAAAGAAGGAAAAACAGTACAGTTCTAATCAATGTCTTTTTCTCTCTCTGGGTAATTTCAACATATACCTGGAAGGAAAGCACAAATATACATGCCAGATGAGCTCCAACAAAAAGTCAATATTCATCAATAACAAAAGTTATTTTACTCTGGAACAACAATTGCCTCTGACATAAACTCAAGTATTCGACAAACTAAAAAGGTCTACTCTAATCTATAATACGACAGGAACAATAAATATATTCAGTATACATTTTTTTTTCTCTTACCAAATGAAATATCGAAACTTTCTTTCAACATACCAAAGTAAAGATTACATCTTTCTACGAGCACATATCTGGGTTTTCTTGTACATTTATTGTTACTTTTTCTGAATTGAGGGTCTCGTTGGCTTACCTCCAGTTAATGGATTGGAGCTGAATGAGGTCTGACTGAGCAGCAACCTTGCGTGCCAAATCTTCAGCCTCCAGACAGTGGAAAAGCACTATCTGTTTCTTCTTCGGCCTCTCCATTTCTGTCTCTCTTACTGCTCCTCCTTGTTTCTGTGTTATTCTGCGGAACTTTTGCCGCCAACAGACCCAGAATAAAGAGACTCAAGTCAGAGAGTGTGTATTGGGGAGGAGGAAGGAAGGAAGAGCACTTTCTTGCAAAACTAAAACGCGTGTAAAGGACATGTTGGGACGACAAAAACCTAAGTACGATTTTAACAGAAATATAAAAAATCGGAGAGACGGAAATAGGCCTGCAAACGAACCGAATCGAACCCTAGCATTTTTTTGAGGTTCGAGCTCGAATTCGAGTTCATTTTTTCGAGCCCGAATTCGAACCCGAGCCTATCGAATCCTTAAAAAATGTATTCAAGTTCGATTCGAGTTTGATTCGAATTCAGTTCAATGGCTCGATCAAACATATTCGATTCGTTTTTTAAATTCGGTTCGAACTCGAGTTCTAGCTCGGGTTCGGGCTCGAGTTCGAATGGAGAAAGTGAATAAAATTAAAAAAAGTCTATAGTCTGTAGTCTGTATTCTGTAATCTGTATAAATAGCAAACAACAAAAGTTCTAATGTCCCATTCTTGAGCCCATTGTAGACATACCCTAAGAGGCTGTAATTATGGATCATAAAACAAATTTTCTTTTATAAGAGACAGAAACAGTTATGAACATATTTTGTTGAGTAATGATACAAATATTGACATTTGAAGATTACATTGTGAAGTTGAAAAAAAGAAGAGAATTTCAATACTAAGTGATGGAAAATTCAGAGAAACGCATAACATTATGCAATTCATCATTAGCAGCCACACAACAAAAACAACAGGGAATTTCACTCCATCAATTAAGAAAATACATCAAAATTAAAATATCGATTTAGGGTTAAGAAATGCAAAACTCACCAGAAAAATTGGGCGGCGCAAATCGGCAAGAAGACCGTCGATGGTGGTTTGTGGTGGTGGGCTGGTGGTCGTCTGACTCGCTGGATGGTGGTGGGCTGGTGGTCGTCTGACTCGCTGGATTTGTGGGCGCCGGGGCTTCTGGTGGTGGGCTGGTGGTCGTCTGGCGGCGCCGGAGAGATGTGGTGGCCGCTGGTTGGTGGAGGAGTGGAGGTCGGGGTTTTAGGGTTTAGTAAAGAGGATTGACGAACTGATGACGAGGGGCGACGATTGATGGGCAGAGAGGCTGAAGGTGGTGGTCGCTGAGCTGGTGGTTGTCTGGCGGCGCTGGCGAGGGGTGGTGGTTGCTGACTCGCTGGATGGTGGAGGGCGGAGGCGTGAAGGGAGGCTGAAGAAAGAGTGTAGACGTGAATTGTGAAATTTTAGGAATGAATTTAGGTTTAGGAATGTTAGATTATTAGAATTTAGAAATAAAATAAATAAAAAGAAAAAAAATTATATTATATCATTAATATATATATATATATATATATTAATTATTTTTAATAATATAGGTAAGCGAACCTCGAATCAACTTATAAAATGTTCGAATTCGGTTCGATAATCAATCGAATCGAACCTAGGCTCGGTTGGGGTTCAATTTTCTCGAATACGAGCACGAACCTTTGTTGAATCGGCTCGATAGACTCGCAAGCCAGCTCGATTCGTTTGCAGGCCTAGACGGAAACCATAGAGATTCACTTTTGGGTCGGGTCTCGGGTCCTAGATTCCTTTTACGGGTGTGGGCATATCGACTCGAGTCAGTTCGATTATAACCGATTTATTTCGCTTCGGTTTTCCGATGTTAATGGGTGTTTTTCGGTTCTTTTTTCACACCCTTAATCCTTTATTATACAATTCAAACTAGAAAGGAAAATTGGGTGTGATTGATCAAAACTCAAGTCTATTTAATTATAATTAATCACACTTAAAGTATATATGTTTTATAAATATTTAAATTCTATTTAGCTGTTGAAAGTAAGTCTAAATTCTAAAGTAATTCTATTTAGTGACAGAGAATAATGGGTCCAGATTGACGAGTGCGAAATTCGTGTCCGCATGTCGGACGGCCCTTTTGATTCATTTTATTTTTGTGCTTGTTGCATTTAAGCTCTTGTATGCATTTTACTGTTGATGTACTTTTCGGATTTCCCGACTTGAGCTTTTTATATACGAGGTGGACTAGTCCTCTTATAATTCTACGGTCGGATGACCGGTTCTTAGAAAAAAAAAAATTCAAATTTGTTCCATATCGCGCTCCTGCCCGCTATTGTAGAAAAGTTGAAAGTTTTTGCCCAATTGATCGATTCCCTTATTAATTCTATTATCAAGAATAACTTAGGGCGGGGCCGGAACCTTGGTCGGGCTTTTGTTTTTTTTAAATGGAAATAGTATTAACCTTAACAAATATTTTAGGAAACTGCTGATCACTTTAAATTATATTACCTTAAATAGTTACCTTATATTACGGAGAGAGAGACTATAATGGATCAAGAATGTTTTACATAGATAAAGTAAATTATCCGATTAACTATGCATCGTACGAAATTTCAGTTGTCCCACATAAACACATTTTGATGTAGCTATAAATCAAGGCCTCATGCATTCTCATGAAGCATCAGTTTCAAGTAGAAGAAGAGTATTAGATCTATATATCTTCATTAATTCGAGATATATAAGCTTAGTTTAATTTCCTAAAATGGCGAATAATTTTAACATGAGTTACCGTGTGACCGCAATAGTCATGTTGATGGTCGCCGCTGCATGCACGGTTGTCCATTCAAACGTGGATTTCAATCCCAATGAAAAGGCTCAATAAATTGGATTCGACATTGGATCTATACATTTTTTAACGTCATCAATGTTCGGTTACCATGGGGACGATAACTGGTACACCAGAGGTGCATCCTTCCCGGTCCTCTCGTAAAATAAGAAATTGAAAGATTTCGTTGAAATTGTTCGTTTGGAAATTTCCCGAAAAGACGCCGTGGAATTCCGAATCACTCGGTGTATTAGTGAAAGGGACTCACTTTGACCGATAAGAGTAGGGAACACGTGCGTGGCTAGGGACTCAGCGACTACTGCAGCATTGCAAGCTATCGTTGATAAATACTGCTACGCGTCCTACCACTTGAACTGCTCGGCGATTCAGCCGCCATCTGGTTCTTGCTTCCATCCTAATGACGACCATCGTAAGCACGCCTCCTATGTAATGAATTCTTACTATCAGACCAGAGGCCGCAATCCTGCAGATTGTAATTTTAACGGCAACGCCACTATAATAACCCATCACAATCCATATAACAGTAAGAACGTTATTAATTGTTTCAATAACACTATATATATATATATATATATAGTACTTGCTGATATTGACATCCTAGCTCTTTGTTTGTAATTTTAGGTGGTTCTTGCAGATTCCTTCTTCTCAATCCACCACATGAAACCCACCCTCCGGTACGTACACAACCGCCATGCATGATCGACGTTCGCATGCAATATTACATGTTTATATATGTTGAAATTAATGGTTCCAAGATCATCGATCGATCATCTTAATTTATAATATAAGATCGATCTATCTTGATATATATTCTGAATTAATACTTTTCTGTATGACAATTCAGACAAAGGATCAGCACACGCGTCATGGTGTGTGGCCAAACCCCACGCAAATACTAGAGTATTGGAAACAGCTATCAAGACAATATGTGCAGATCATGAGATCGACTGTACGGCAATTAAACAGGGTGGTAACTGCTTCTTTCCTAACAACTTTGCAAGTCATGCCTCCTACGCCATGAATTCTTACTATCAGATCAAAGGCCACCGCGCTGATAATTGTAATTGGAGTGGCGCGGCTAATGTAACCACCACCAATCCTAGTAAGTATATATATGATCAATAGAATAATTAATTGTAACTCTTAATTGTAACACTACTAAATTGTGTCTAACTTAGTAATTATATATTTTACTGATCTGATATATATATATATATATCCTCTTTATTACTTACAGGTTATGGGAGTTGCACGTACCTTTATCTCAAGAAGGTACGTAATTAATATCTCTCATTTCCCATCTGCCTAGGAAAATATAAAGTGATATATATATATAGCTTAATTCTTATAAGATATTTATTAATATTTTTCTATATTTCTCTTGTGCAGAATGCTCATGATCAGCATCACGACCTGAGAAATAATGTTGGAAATAACGAAGCTAGCTAGTTGAGATGAGGCGTGTAGACTATCTGAAAGAGTAGTTCGCCCTTCAAAGTCGATGATTAGTTTCAAAAACAATCCGAATAAATTACTCAATTAATTGTTTTGACCCACCAATAATGCATATGATATGATGAGGCACTTTGTGAATGACCCCTACTAGTTTTCATTTTTTCCTTTTTTTTTTCTTTTACGAATGGGGAAGTCTAGGTTAGAACTCAAAACATTTTGTTGCATAAGATTAATCAAAAGATTGTACAGAAGGCATTCAAAGGTTGGCTTCTGCCGGGAGCCTGTGTAGGGATTCAGTCCCTTCTAAACGTCTTTCTTTCACGTCGGATTTCCTCATTCGTCTGTGGAGGATTCCGTTTTCGAAGGTCACTGGGACGTTGTGGATGTATACCAATTATGCCGTAACGTTTTTCTTTTCATAAAAGTAAAAAATATTATTTCAAATCCTAATAAAATGATCTCTGATCAGATAATTTCTAAATATAATAAATTAGCTCTAAGGGCATATTGATCTTAAGAACCTGGAAATTATATAACAAAGAGGGATGGTATTTTCAAGAAAAAATTATTTATTAACGGATTAATTGACGTTGGAACAGTACTTAACCGTTCAATTTTTCACAAACAGAATTAAATCTTAGGGACTATGCTACAATTAACAAAAATAAATCGACTAATAATTCATAATTTCTGAAATCTTAAGGTAACTAAATGTAATTCGATGTATATGTTTTTATAATACTGTATTATATAGTAGGCCAAATTATATTTTTAGTCCTATAACTATCGACTTGTAGCATTTTGGGGCCTACAATTTTTAATTTGATTACTTGCAATTTTAGTCCTTTAGTCGCTGGAAATTAAACCTACTTTCTAGCCGAAAATTGACACGTGGCATGTTGAAAAATACACGTAAGCTCCACCTCAGATCCATGTGTAACAATATCAGTTGGGGTAGATGCAAATAACAATATCTAACCTATATATTGTATATGCTATTATGGACAATGAGAAAACTGAAACTTATGTGTATCTCCAACATGTCACGTGCCATTTTTCGAAGATAAAGTAGAGTTCCGACGACTGAAAGACTAAAATTGCTATAATTTCGAAATTATAGGATTAAAATTACAAGTAAAAAATTTTTAGGACCTAGAATGCTACAATTCCGTAGCTACAGTACTAAAAATACAATTAGGTCTATATATTATATTGGCCACTCTTTTTTTTTTTTTTTTGTATACAGTTCGACACTCTAAAAAATTTGACCTGATCAAATGAACCTAGAAATACATGACGAATTTAAGTTGAGTTAGACCCACTTAGATGAATATATAAGAGTCAAAGACACATGAAGCAATTAATTCGAACCCTAAAGCAGTTTCTATAAAGCTATTTTATTAATTTGTGCCGGACCCCGCTAGCTCTTTAAATTAGTAAAAAAAAAAACAATTTCTGTACTACTTTTTTTTTTCGTTATAATAATAATAATAATAATAATAATAATAATAATAATACTCCTTATTGATAACTCAATCTTCATTTCATTTCTACTTCGTAGCATGGACTCATGGTTGCCTCAGCATGTAGCTATTTCCTTTCATGCCTGTTCAATGAATCCATCTATTCTATATATTATACGGCGGGCCGGGGGAAAATAAATGAAATCTACTAATATTGTTTCATTTTTCTCGTACTTGTTAAAGTTTAACCATTCTATGAATGATCGAATTAGGGACACAGATATGACGTGCATGAACACAATACGAAACAAATACGACGATATGCGGTGGCGTAGCCACGTTCAATTGAGGGGTGCAATTGATGACCCCTCAATTTTTCCAAATCCTATTAATGTTATTGTTATGTATATGTATAAAGATAATGTGGAAATTTTAATGAAATTAATGGCTTAATTGACCCCAATTACAAAACTACAAATATATATAGAGTGGGGTTAAAACACATAGATTTTATTAACTAAAAAATATGTCAAATATAAACTCTTTATGTTTGAATGATTTATCAAGAAAAAAAAGAGGGTAATTACACAACTCTTCAGATTTGTTTAAAAATTCAAAAAATTATCGAAATTTTGAAATTTTACAAATACTTTTCAGTAGATTGAAACTTTACAAATATATCCCTAAAATATAAAAGTATATATATACATAATAGCCATTGAAAAACCTTATAAATATCTCCCCAGGGCTAAGTGTAAGATTTCTAGGTGCCAATGGTATAATTGTAAAAGACGCAAACCTCGGAAATTTTTGTATAATTAACCCTAAATAAAATTGATATCAAATTAAACAAATTGTTGTACGAGGGTACGAGCCAAATTGGATTTTCATATCATTTTTCAGTTCTTCTAGTCACAACTTAGTTAGTATTTTAGTTATTCGTTTAACATAAGATTACTAATACCATTTATATTCATTGACCTCTCTTATTGAATTTTTTGGCTCCGCCACTGGTGACGGTACGAATTTCTTTTGATATTTTATACTAGAAAAATATTCAACATAGTATAATATAATAAAATTTATAGTATAATATAATAAAATTTATAGAAGTGTACGTGGATTATAGTCTATGGTACTAATTAATTTGAGCGCGAAAGAAGTTTTAGCTAGGTAGTGGCTTAAGTACTATCATGTTACTAAAGATTATGCATCATGCATGAAGCCAAATTTGACCAAAAAAAAAAAAAAATCAAATCTGTGTCTTTAATTAAAATTTTATCAAGCAACCGGTTAACTGCCAATTCAGTAAAACTTGTCCGGCACGGGCGTCGCATATCAACGTGTCAAGTTGGAGGGAAATTAATTGATTTAAATTGCAACTTTTTCAAGAGTTAGTGAATATAATTGTAACTTGTTAAGACTATTATTGTATTGAAATTTTAACGTGTGCCAAATTAAATTGCCAATTTTACAACGGGATACTGATTTTTTCCCATCTCAAATATGGTGATTTTTGTATTTTACCATCTAAAATTATTTTTTTTGTAGTTTGTCTCCTGAACTACTCGAATTAATTAGCACTTTGCTATCTCAGCTGCCGGCATCAGAAAATTACATTGTGTCATATATATGAGAAATATAGGTCCACGTTATTTTCAATGTCTCAAAAATAAACCCTCAATCAATTCTATAAAAGTTGAAATTCTTATACCTAATTAAATATTTAAAAATAATCTATCAAAGCAGTCCTTATTCTAATGGGTGATAAAAATTCTAAGTTTTTTGAAATTGATTGAGGGTTTGTTTTCGAAACGTTAACAGAAGCAATGTAATGTGGACTTATGTTTCTTATATGACACGATGCAATTTTTCGGTAGAATTTTCGGCGGCTGAGATGACAAAGTGCTAAATTCGTGTAGTTAATAAGGAAAACTGTAAAAAAAAAAATTAACTTTAAATGGTAAAATACAAAAATCGTCATAGTTCGGATGGAACAAATCTTTTTCCCTTTTACCATTTTCTCAATTACTAAATATTAATTAATGGTGACAACGACTTAAACATAGTTTTGATCTATTCACCAATAACGTTGTATGTGAACAACATTTTTGAAACAAAAATAAATATATTTAGTCTATGTATATATATTATATTGTCACAAATCAAAGAGAGTGACATATTCCACCAGATTAATTCCTAATTAAGCATCGTAAGCTCGTGATGACTATTATATTTAACAGAGGAAACCGTAGCTTTATTTCCAAATTAACCGACTAATTTTCCACTGTCTCATATTAAAATTAAATAAAATTAGAAGTCACAAATAAGCTAAGAGAAAAAGTTACAATGCAACATATTTGGCGTGGTTGGACTATTCAAAGTTGCAGAGATGCATGCAAATCTTATGCAGGAATTTTCAGATTCAGACACTCACATAGAATGATTGAACACTCACCAAACTCATTGACAAGAATTGCGTGATGATCTATATACATATAATATTATTTCTTAAATGTTACATTAAAATTTCAAACGGGAAAACCTAATTGCCGAAGATTACCAACTAATTAGTTTTATGTTGAAATTCGGTCTCAATCTAACGGTCCAATGCCTTAAGGTAATAGGCCAAAAAAAGGAAGTTTCGAAATTCTTGGTGAAATACTGCTGGAGTTCCAACTAATCAACCCTATCATATTTGTCTCGATCAATACTACATGGGTTCTCAATTTTATTAATAATTATTAGTGTTTGAATTACATTTATCATAAACTATTGGGGTTTCATCTAGTGTCACGAGATATTATTTCAGATGTGGAGGTTTGGGGTTCGACTCCTTGCAATAACAAGGATCGAATTTTTATATTACGACCTCCGATTTCACCCAATATTCAGAAAATCCCCAATTTTAAATGCCCAATGGTATTTTTTTTCCGACCAATTTCAAAAACTTCGATGGAGAAAGGACTAAAATTGCATAATTTATTCAATTATAGGACTATAAATTGAGAAATTGGACAAGGTTAGGACTAAAATTGCCAATCACAATAGTTATGAGACCAAAAATGCGTACGTTTGTGTAACTTGGTGGTCGTCAAATAATATATTGGAATAAAAAAACAGTAGTTACTGTATGATTGCTTGGGACCAAACCTCGTTTGGAGTTTATTAGAATCTTTTCTAATTATATTCTTTATATGATTTGCGGACATTTCTAAAAGTCCTATTCTGACGTGTCGTATCGTGTCCGATACCGTATCGGCCGACATCCATATCGGACACTTCTTTATTGTAAAATATTAAAAAAAATCCGTGTCGTTGTATCCGTATCGTATCGTATCCGTGTCCGTGTTTCATAATTCTTTCCCTAAAAATGTACTAAATAAAGTAAAAATCAAGAAGATCATAGAATAATACCCTGTATGAAGAGATCAAACTTATAAAAAGAAAAACTTAAATAAAAGTCTTGACCAGTTTGAAATTCCTCTTAACGCGTACATGTCGACTGATTCTTATCATCAGCTAGCCATCCCCAGTTTCATTTATTACTTCCAACAATCAACAAGTGCAAAACAAATACAGTAATTGGTTATTTTGAGCCAATTTTTTTTTTCTTCTTTCTTATTTTAACCAAAACGAAAGTCAACGGTTTAAATTTAGGCGGTGCATGGTTGTAATTAACTGCAGGAATTTGAAAACAGTAATTACCAGTCAAGAACACGAAAAACCTTAAATTGGTTTAGTTAGCAGTTAAAAAAAACATTTAATTAATAACTTAAAGATCTGCACACAATCCAACACGTACACAAAAAAATCACATAAAAATTGAATGATTTCCAAAGGGGAAAAAGAAAGCCAAATGAAGATGAAGGCGGTCACCAACATATAACCTACCCAATATTGCTCACCAAGCTATGAATTATGAAATTAAAATAAATAAATAAATGGTAACTTTATTGTGAATTAACCAAAATAAAACAAACCAGAAAATAATGAAAACCCCATACATATATGAAAGAATTTAATTAATTAAATTACAAGTAGTAAAATGCATGTACGCGCAGCATTAAAACCAGCGGTATGGGTAACCAATGTGCATGCATGGTCAACCCACCCCCGCCCCCGCCCCCACCGGCCACGACCCCCCACCCCCTTTATTACTCCTATAAATTCTTCTGCAATATGTCCCCATTATCATCACTGTCGTCTCAGTCCTAATTTCCTGTTTCCTTTTTCTTAATTCTTACACCGTTTAATTTGTTTTCCTCTTCATCAAACTGTTTAAACAAAATCATACGTGTATCAATATCTGTTACATACAATGACAGCATCAGTAAAAACTATGGAGTTTCCAATGCTACTTCTCAAATTAGCAGACTGGTTTCTATACCAGTTCCTAGCAAACTCATGTTACAGAGCAGCCATGAAGCTCAAAAATCATGGTAATATCTGCCTAAAATTCCCCTCCTGCGTCAAATCTTCATCACAAAATCATTATCTCTCTCTCTACCCTAACATAGCCAAATACAATCCCAACAACAGAAAGTCACAGACACTCATCTGCGACATCCATGGCTGCTTGCTAAGATCTCAGTCTTTCTTTCCTTACTTCATGCTGGTTGCATTTGAAGGTGGCAGCATTTTCAGAGCTCTATTTCTGCTCCTATCATGTCCCATTCTGCTTATTTTGGACTATGAGATGAAAATGAAGGTCATGATATTCATTACGTTTTGTGGGCTCAGATCAAAAGACATGGAAAGTGTTTCAAGAGCTGTTCTCCCTAAGTTTTACTTGGAAAATCTGAATCTTCATGCTTATGAAGCTTTAGATTCGGCAGGATCTAAGGTGGTTTTCACAAGTGTGCCTAGGGTTATGGTGGAAGGGTTTCTTAAGGAGTATCTACGAGTTGACTCAGTTGTGGGAACTGAGTTGCACTCAGTAGGGCAGTTTTTTTCTGGCTTGGTTTCCAATTCTGGCTTGCTTGTCAAGCATAGAGCTGTTAAAGAGTTCTTTGGTGAAAAAAGGCCTGATGTTGGTATTGGAAGCTCAACCCTTCATGATCATCTGTTAATCACACTCTGCAAGGTATGCATCTACCTGAAAATTAATTTTTTTTTTTTTGTTTCTTTTTTTAGGGTTTTTGATGAAAAGTTGTAGATCAATGAAACAGGATAAGTATGTTTAGTTCTCGATTTGAGTTTTTCGAGGGTACACTTTTCAAGGTTCTAATTAATTATCTCTGCTTCGGTTAGATCATATGTACTAGATTCTCTTCTTTCTTGGAGTTTCTCAATTAAGTAAGAAATGTTCTCTCATAGATTCATCACTAACTCAATAAAATAATAACCACAAATTTATTAGTAGCAATCACTTACTACCAAAACGAATTTTGATAAGAAACCATATTTTGTGCATGTTTAGATTTTTTTAGTATAGATTAGGTTCTTTTTTATAGCAAGAAAATAAAATTGCTCACAAAAACATTTAAACATATATATCCTTAATCAATTTCTATATTTCTCACCATTTACAACAAATTTAATTATTTTACAGGAAGGATATGTGATAAACAGAGAAGACAACAAATCCAACAACACAAGCTCGATAATGCCCAGAGACAGATACCCAAAACCCCTAGTTTTCCACGACGGTCGTCTCGCATTCCTGCCGACACCATTCGCAACTCTCTCCATGTTCATGTGGCTTCCCATCGGAATCCTCCTCGCCGTCTTCCGAATTCTCGTAGGAATCTGCCTACCCTACAACCTCGCCATCCTCCTCGGCGTCGCCAGCGGCGTCAGCCTCCGAGTAAAAGGCTCCGCCCCAATGAAATCAGAAAATGGAAAAGGTGTCCTCTACGTCTGCACGCACAGAACCCTCTTAGACCCAGTTTTCCTCAGCACCTCCCTCGGGAAACCCCTCACCGCCGTCACCTACAGCCTGAGCAAAATGTCGGAAATCATGGCGCCGATCAGGACCGTCCGATTGACCCGTGATCGGAAACAGGACGGCGAGACAATGCAGAGATTGCTCAGCGAAGGTGATCTCGTGGTTTGCCCGGAAGGGACGACGTGCAGAGAACCGTACTTGCTGAGATTCAGTTCTTTATTTGCTGAATTGGCGGATGAAATTGTTCCCGTCGCGGTTAATACCAAAGTGACGATGTTTTACGGGACGACGGCGAGTGGGCTTAAGTGTCTGGACCCGATATTCTTCTTGATGAACCCGAGGCCGTGTTACAGTGTGGAGATTCTGGGTAAGATGCCGAGGGAGCTAACGTGCGCCGGTGGGAAATCGTGTTTTGAGGTTGCGAATTATATACAGAGACAGCTGGGTGATGCTTTAGGGTTTGAGTGTACTGGTCTGACGAGGAGGGATAAGTATTTGATGCTGGCTGGAAACGAAGGTGTTGTTGGGCAGGAGAAAAAGCAGAAAAAGAAGACCTAAGTTTGTGAAATATTATGGAAAATTAATTTTAAGTAATTAATATTATTATTTTTTTTTTGTGAAAAATATTTATTTTTATCTATATAGTTTAGGAATTAATTTTTCCTCAATTGGATGGAATTCTCGTTTGGTTTGGTGAACGGTTTGTGTCTGTATCAAGGATGCAAGATTGAACTACTTTTGTCAATTATATTTGATTTTATCCGTAAGGGAAACAATTATATTTAATTTCATTTGAAAATTAATAAACGGATAAGCACCTTTATATATATGTTGTATTGTTGTGATCTATGGCGTCAACCTCTTGATTTCCCTTTCATGTTTTCATATAGGTATTTACACGTGCTAAAAATGCAAAGATAAGTTAAAATTCGATTATTAATAAGTGGATTGTCGGTTAGTAAAAATGTATATTATATCCGTATAGTACATATACGTAGGAATATATAATTGAAAAATATTTTCATTTTCCATAAATATTTTGAACTTAATAAATAATACGTGTAATTTTGATATCATATATTTAATACATGTACATAAAAAAATAATTATTTAAATTTTGAATATATACTAATTATTTAAAAAATAAAATATGTCAAAACTATTAATTTACACTAATGAAATATTATACAAATATATTAGTACTTTCAAAAGAATATAATTTATTTTGGCTAGTTTATATGTTTGATCTAGTTTAATAATTTTCTCAATATATACTTTTGGTTTTATGAGTTTTCATATTTGAAAAATATTAGTTTATATTTACTATTTATTAAATTTGTTTATCACTTAGTTTTAATTTCATTATATTTTCTCTTCACTGTCTTATAATCTTCTATTAATATTTATGTTATTATTGAATATTGAATATACTTATTTAATTTCATTTAGTTATTTTCTACAATTATTAAATAAAAATACATTGGATTATTGCTGTTTTTTTCATCACATTTTTTTTTATTAATAAACGTATTGTACTCATATATTTATATCAAAGTACGTAGTATTACAAACTCTTTTTTTTTTCCGATTTTTTGAAAGTATTTTTTAGAAAAAATATATAAAATACTTGTACGTATAAAAAAAAAATAAAGTATTCGTCCCGTATTTTACTAACCGAGAATGCATTTCACACATTTTTAATAAATTAATGTCCAATTTAGCCTAAACCCGTGAATAGAAAATTTTCTTCTTTTTTTCAAAGAAATATAGGATTATCGTAAATTATAATTAATCAAAAATTATATAATTTATTATAAAATCGATAATATCACTCGAGTCAACGCATACATGAGCTGCATTTCTAGCCACACTGTGGGTAATAATAAAAGTAAAATTACAACTACGACTAAAATTTTGCAGTTTTCCAGTATTTGAATTAAATTTTGATCTATTTTTGAAATTTAATTTTTATGAATGAATCGAAAAATAATATCACGTGAAAATTAAATAAAAAGATGCACATGCTATCATGTGGATATGCGTTTGGGCAATTTTCAAGATGATAAAGTCAAAAAGAGAACATTAATTAAAGGAATGGCACAAACAAACATCGCTGCATGGATTGCTAAGTCAAACAACAAAATTTTCATGGGGCTGAAACGGACAACCCATGAGTCCTTAGACTATATATATTTTGAAACTTAAATATTAGTCTAATTAAGTATATATAATGATGAAGTTAGGTAGAAAAGATAAATTATGAGACCACTACCATGTTCTTCTCATTTATTACCAGCTCATATATTTTTTTATACATATAAATTGTAATAATTCAATTTAAATAGATAAATTAATTTCTCTAACGTTTGATTTTCATATAATTTTGTTGAAAATTGGGAGACAGAAAATCTTTGACCGGTATTGTAACGCCCCAAATTGAGAGCCACTCACACGGCCTCATATCACGGCCATGTGAGTAAGGCCGTGTGCAATTTGAGGCCTCACACGACCTCATGTCACGGCCATGTGGTGAGGCCGTGAGAATGGTACTCACGGCCTTACAACAGGCTGTGTGGACAGGCCGTGTGAGTTGATTTCCGTCCCATATCGGAAATTCAGATGTAATTCGAAGGGTTTATAAGTTAGAACTCATGTACAATCAATATGGATTAATCCCTTTTGGCAAGTGCTTCCTAAGCCAAACTTTAGGGTTGTGCACAGTAGATTCGAAGCTTATACCCGCGCGTCCAACGGGCGCCGTCGTGAGGGTTCTCCTCTCCGCGCACGGGGGTCGTGACAGGTATCCACTAAACTAATTTAAACTATGTTGATATTTAATGGAAAAAGAAACAATGCATTTCTGCTGGTGTGAACATATATTATCAAAATCCGGCCAAGGTAATATCTAATAAATGTTTTTGTAATTTGTAAAAAAAATAATAATTGTAATTAACTCTACCGAATACCAGGAGTCTTAGATGACTAGATGTAATTATCTCCCCATTTTATAACTCAAAAATAAAATTACTTAATCTCCCAATGGCCAATACCTATACATTTTTCTTGAAAGACAATTCCATTATATTAAAATTCAATTAAGTATCAATTTATTATAAATATAGACTTAATATATCCATGCAAATTTATTTTAAAGTATATATCATCATTATAAAACATTAAGTCTATAAGAAAAATTGCAAAAATTGGTCAAGTGTGCATCATTAAGCAAGGTATAGGGTTACAACTTTATGCACCAAGCAACTGTGTCCGTTTTAATTAAGCCTTTGCAGTATCCGAACGACATGTATGGAGTGGAATTCATAATGCTGTTAATATAAAAAGTAGAATTAAAATATTTTCTAATTAATTAACTGATCATCGTGATCGGTATATATATATATATATATATATACAGTTTTGGGGATTCAGTTGTCTGGCTTGCAGTGCATGGAAGCGCGTGCAGCTGCAATATAATGATGATCGGCTGTTGTTGTAAATCGTAATGAATGTTACAATAATCAAAACCAGAGCAACCTCAGCTCTGCTCATCAATTCAATTCGCACTTCTCATCATGCTCTTGTTACTGCTCCATACATCATTCAATGTTGTAGGTGTGAAATTCTCCTGTGGACTCACAAAACCACAAATATTATATAGGGCCAATTATATAAGGGTTACGTATTGTTATATTTATGTATAGGTTTATCTTGTTTTGTTTTTTATATTTTAGTTTCTGAATCGGTCAATTGTTAGCCTGTTCTGTTAATTTCTTAGTAACATTGTGTTCGTCTCATCAAGATATTCAATTTGGAATATAAATTTGTCTGATTCGATGAAAAAAACGAGAAATTTGAACTATAGACATAATTGCAGAAAATTTTCTTAAACTTTTAGCTTTCTCATTTCTGCATCGAATCAGACAAATTTATAGTTCAAGTTCATCGCGTCTCTATGAAACGAACACAGTGGTAACAAAAAATAAATTAAATTGACTAATGGTTGACCAGTCAAAGGACTAAGATGTAAAAAATAAAATAAAAGATACATATATATATATATATAAATATGACAATTTGTAGAGACATCACAATATATAATATAGATATCACAAGCTCTCCATCAGGTTTCTCTATAGAGCAAATTACAAAAAAGTACTCTACATTATAACTTCTACAAGAGTTTATAAATTCGGGACACTAAATTGTGTATTTTATATTTTTGCCATAAAATTTATTAAAAGTTTCGATTTCAGGACAATTTTAGCCCAAAATAATTTTGGGACTAAATTGCTCCTACGTGAATGGCATGCGACGTGGCATATATCCAACTTGACAATAATTACTTGGACAACTCACTTAAAATATAATTTGTTGGAATAAAGAAATTGAGTCCACGACGATGCACGTGACTCAGATTTTTTTTTATTATTATTATATTTGTATTTTATTTCAACAAATTAAATTTTGAATGAGTTAGCAATTGAAAACCTTCCACATCAGCAATTATTGACAAGTTGGTTATTGGCGTCACGTGCCACTCACGTGGAAGTAATTTGGACAAAAAAATCAAATTGAGGCTTAAATTGTTTCAAAATTGAAAATTTTGACAAATTACAGCGCAAAAATGAAAATGCGCTATTTAATTAGTACAAGTTATTGTCCGTGTTTTACAATTTGCCCTTTCTCTATGTATTTTTTTAATTTATGTTTTTAAATTTTAATTATTTTTATGGGTAAACAGTTATAAATAAACTAAATTTACTTGATTCCACTGTGTAAATAAATTTATATTTAATTAAATTGATTATTAGAAAGATTGTTTTTATAAATATAAATAAATAAAAACAATATTTAAAGGTTTGTAGCACAAAAGTTCTCTAAGAAGTCTTAATAGGTTTAAAAGATCAATTTGAACTCCAATATGTCCAATTTCAGTGTCGGATATTTCACTAGCGATAAATGTTTTAAAAAAATCTTAATTGTCGTGTCCATATTGTATATATAGTATTGTATTTGTATCGTTTGTCGCGTCCGTATCAGTGTATCGTAGAAATTATCTTATTAGTATCTTTCGAATGTTCTCTAACCTCCTTGATTTAATCCAAGTAGGATAAAACGGGCTTCCTCCTCCAATATTCAGTTCTCAATTGGATTTGTATTGTTTTGGTATGTAGATTAAGAAAGGGATCTTGGTTTGCAAATTCAAATGAATCACGAGTAGAGAAATATAAATTTGGGCTTAGAGTTGTATGATGAGCCCAATTAACAGACTTTAAAGTAGGCCTATTAGAGTGTTTTTATAGCATGAATCATTATTTTAGCACATGAATTATATTACACGCTAATTAGATTATGAATATAAATTATTAAGGAAAAACTATACTCTACTTAGATCCAAAAGAGTTTATTGTACTTAGAGTTTGTTAAATTACAACTTGTGACTCTCTTAGTCAAACAATTACAGTTACACCCTACACAAAATTGAATAATTATAAAATACACTCAAGCATTAGGATTCCGTTATTAATTAATAGAATTTTTTTTTAATTTTAAAAAATTATACTTAGACCCTCAAAGAGTTTATTATATTACACTTAGACCACAAAAGAGTTTATGATATTACAAATAACACCCAAATAAAATTTAGGAGCAACCCATGGTATAAAAAAAATAAGGGTATTTTCGGTATTTACTATTCAATTTTGATGATGCCATTCACTACATAACTGAACCCTAACGGAATCCTAATTAATGATTGAGTGTATTTTGTAATTATTCAATTTAGTGTAGAGTGTAACTGTAATTATTTGACTAAGAGGGTCACGAGTGGTAATTTAGCAAACTCGTTTGAGATCTAATTGTAAATTTCCCAATTATTAAATAACAATAATACATAATAAACTAGCAATTACTATACGAATATATAAATTAAGAAAGCCAACTATTATGGAGACCGAACATAAAAAATATACAAACAATAACGAATTATTATGAATTAAAAAAACAAATGTCATACTCAAAAGCCAACAACATCACAAATTTAAAATATAATAAACCAACTCGAAAAAAAAAAAAAAATCACTAGAAAATAAGAGATGTCCCTTGCATGCTACTGATGCGCAAGCTTTGGATATCCACGGAACGTAATCTGACGATCATCATGAATAGCCTGCCCCGATCGAACACATCCAGACCGTTGATTTCCTTTTCCCAATGTGCCCTATCCCAATAATTAATTGCTGATGCGTTTCTTGACCAATCATAATAGAGTTCTGTCCCACGTCACATGGGATCGAAATGATCCCTTGAAATGCATGCACTACACGCTGGAAAAGTTGTACCTTAACGACTCATAATAAGTTGTACATAATTTCTGAACCGGCTGCCCTAATAAACCGTCTAGCTTATCATCATCCCATCCCTCCTTCATTGCTTGATTCAACTTCCTAATGAACCCGGGCCCACGACGCTCGCAGTAATTCAAGAATTCCGCCACCTGTCGACAATCCTTGTGGTTCCAGCACGGCTCAACCCCGTCGTACGCAGTGGAATAGGGATGTGTCGCTGTGTCTGATCGACCTAAGTTTCTGGTTACATATTCCACGACACCATTTACTAGATTTTCAGGAGCTTTACCTTGACCATCCCATAGCCAAGTACGTGTCATGCCTTGCTGCACGGCTAGAAACACGTCATGTTTAAAATCTGTACTTTCCATAATCGAAGGACTTATGGTAATCACAAACTCATGATTCTCCATGGAATCAACGATGACATTTTTGGCCAAATTCTGACCGGCCAATTTCAAGATTATGTGTTCGACCTGCTTCTTGTTGGCGTTGCTATCATCGGAATCAAGATAGAGAAGATTTTCAACGGTTTGACTCGCCCTGATAAGAATACGTGTCGCTTCATCGTTGGATACGTAGAAGAGTTGGAACAGCTTACCGGGGACCGTGTTGCCGGATTCATTCACTATAGTTATGGCATATCCTTTGGAGGCTTCATGGTTTGCCCATAAGGACACTAAGCCGATTACAGCCACCAAAGATATCCGGAAAATGATGCTTGAATTTGATGAGATGCACGCGACGTCGTTGAGCGGTTGGTCATCTAGTGGTGGCACGGCAGAGGTGGAGGTGGTGGATGGATTTAAAAGTGGGTGGAGGAGGAGTTGGTGGTTTTCCTCCATATCTATGTGGACTTGTGGAGGAAATTGTGCTATAAGAAAGGGAAGGAGTTTGGCATTTGGTTCATTGGATATATTCAATGTTGGAGATGCCTAAATGGATAATGAATGGCTAACCAAATGGGTAGAGGGACCCTTATGACAACTTTTATTATTTATAAAATGTGATAGTACCATGTGACACGAGGCGTTGGGTAGACATTCTTGCCTTGATTAGTTGTCTTATTTTTTTTTTTATAGTATTTGTACTTGACAATTTGTTTCTTATGTGACAATTGGGACTTAGGGGGGTTGATTTTGTAATTATTCTCGTTTAGATCTATCACATGCCAATATAATTGAGTTTTGGATTACGTAAATTTATATTCAAATTTTTTATAATTTGGACATAAGTTATGCTAACTGGGTGCATTAGTTATGAGATGGATCCACCAATAATAAGATGAAAAAAGAAATAGAATAAAGTCTTTAATTGTTTTGTAAGTTTAAAGAAAATAGAACGAATTTAATTAGAAATTTAATTTCTGAAAAAACAACGAAGGCAACTAACCATTCAATGATGAATTATTAATAATGGAACAAATTCTATCACAAATTTTTTAAAATTTTTGACCGATTAGTAATTAATTAAAAAATAGAGGAAAAATAAGTTTAATTTTTAAATTTTTTTAAAGTAATTTGTGATGGATTTTATATCCGTCACAAAATAAATTAGTGAAAATACATAAAATGACATATTTGTGAGAGTCAAATTTGTCACATAATGCACCTTGCGATGGATTTATTAATTTTGTGACGAACTTTTCCATTAATAAAAGATTGCAATTGCCTTGTAGTGAATGAAAAAACTAACTAAAAAAAAAAGAGAAAGAGAGACTTGTTACAACACGGCAAAGGTCCTGCATAATTAGATGTAGGAGAAGTCCTCTGTTTTTTTTTTCTTTTTTACTATTGAAAGGAGATACAAAATGATTGGCCATTTGGCCAACTCAAAAGATACTATAATTAGGGTTGAGCGTAATTGGGCAGTGGGCACAGCAGGCCCAATCATACGGAAATGGAAAAATTCCAGTTTGTACCATACACCAGCTTGGTAATAAGTTTTCCAAAACTAGCTGGTTCAGTTGGCAACACAGGTTGAGTTTGTGGGAAGAGTCTCAGGTTCGATTCCTACTAATCACATTTGTCGGGAGGGGTGAAGAGTCTTAACTATGACTATGCCCCAAGCTGGATTAAGGGCCCTCAATGTAGGATTACCAGAACCGATAATTTACACCAAAACAAAAAAATAAGTTTTCTAAAATTTATGTAACAAGTTTTCCACATTTTGGTATATCGACCAGATCTTACTGAAATTAACAATTTTTTTCATTCTTGATAATATGTAATTTATAATGCACGAGTGCTCCTAAAACTTATTTTTGTTATCGATTTCCCATTCTTCTTTTCATTTAGTTTGGCCTTTGGTTCGATTTTGAATGCACACTCCTAAATTCACAAATGCGCATATATTATTATTATTATTTTACACTTATATAATCTAGCACGAACACTTGAGGTTCGAGTTGATGTTCTAACTGGAAGGTATGAACACTTGTTGTAGTTCCAACTCTAATATTACTCGCAAATCATCGTATTAATGATGCATATGCATAAAAGGAGCTTTTTATAATGATTCTTTTTGTAAAAGAAGATCCACTACTAGAAAAACTTTTTCTTTGACACATCAATAAATATTTCAAGAAGGTGCATATATCGATAAGATGATAGCAGAGATAAAAGTTGTCAAGTATTATAAGATAGTAATTAGTTGTAGTTGTTTGATGGGAGCCGGTTAATACCCGCCTTCACTTCCAGATCCGAGCAATCAGCAAACAACTTGGAGGGTATACATGCTTTACCTAGCTAAGAATAGCTAAGGCATACGTTTATCCACTTACATCCAGTTGTTTGATTTTAGAAGTCTAGACATTTCCATGTTATTGTGCTTCAACCCAAAATTGAACTAGGACAAATTTACTATATTGTTAACATTAATATTAATCATTTCCATAACTATTGAATAAATAAAGAAAGTAATTGGGAATTAGTTGTTTAAAAGGGAGATAAGTGTAATTACCTGATCTACCTCTAACCACTTTTCAGTTTTTCAATTTCTTGGAGGACGTTTCCATAATTATTGGAGAAGTTAGGAAATGAAATTAATTATTTATAGGTGAGAGATATGTGTAATTACTTATTCGTTCAACATCTTTTAAGTTTTTAATCTTCTTGGGGGAGGTTTCCGTAATTATTGATGAAATGAGGGAATAAATTGACAATTAACCATTTAAAGGGGGAGATAAGTGTAATTAACTCTTCGTTTAATTAACCGTCTCTTATTTTTGTACTTCTTGTGGGAGGCGTTTCCATAGTTATTCAAGAAAGGAGGGACTGAATTGACAATTAGGCATTTACGGGGGAGATAAATGAAATTAACTCTTCTTTGTACTACTTTTCTATTCTAAATTTCTTTCTTCCATCACTTGTTCCATTCAGCAGTACCCCTCAAAGACAGAATCAGACAGTTACGCTTTCAAAGTTCATCTGCAGATATAGAAGACTGCTTTTCAAACACAATTCCCTACCAAGATTCTCATATTTTTTCACCTTTATTAACATCACCAGGGAAAAGAAAAAGCTTGAAAAAGAACTATTAAAGTAGTATCAATTAGTATACGTGGTTAGTCTAGTAAGAGGAGACACTGGCCCCGTTAAATAAGATTTAGAGTTCGACCATAACTAGCTTATGTATGAAGCAACAGGGTTGACAAGATCGCCCCCAATTGGGCTCTGCAGTATCCCGAAACGGATGGGACCGGAAACCAAAAATAAATTAGTATATGTAGCACAAACAACAGTACTCAACAGTTGCACAAGTAAAAAAATCCAACAAATTTCCTATATATGTTCTTCATCTCTAGATCCTATACATTTTCACTACAAAGCATATGTCACCTCGGCAAATGATTCAAAAAGTTCACCAATTGACATCGACTTCTCGTACATTAATTACTATTAGATGCTACCACTCAAACCAAGAAAACATTAGTACAATCCTTAATTATACAAAAAGCTTTTGTATACTAAGAGAAATTTAGTAAAATATTTCGTCGATTTATTATGGGATAGATAATATATGTATAATCATGATAGATAGTGTTATGCAGTGGAAATAAGAAATGCAAGTTGATATGGCAGCTGCAGCTGAAGTAGTCGGGGTGATTGGTCGACCGCCGCCAAAAACATGTGATCCGATTGAATTTGTTATGTTCAACACAGATGAACTTGTGCTGCAAATTTAGGCATTCATCATAAGTTTTTCTTCATGGAAAGAATTAGCTTTAATTTGTGTTAGAAGGATATAGATCGAAGTAAGATATTCACCTAGTTGATGGATATTGACATGTACCATAACCTGCACAAGAATAATTTAATTTAACATACATCAAGAAACAAATATTGCAAGAACTTGTCAAATTCTTGGTTTATTTGAGTTAGGATCACATTTTGGTTCTAGAATTAATTATAAGATGGATTCAAATTGAAATAAGAGTTATATAAGTAGACACTTCATTGGGTGGGAGGGACAGCTGGCCACGAGATTTAAGGCTGCTCTATACCAAAGTCAGAATTCGAACTCCTGATGATATTTTGTTAATTAAGGATGAATGAGTCACTCCCACTCAACCACACCCTTTGGTTATTTTTTTATAACATATACTATTTAATAAAGTATGACAATTAATTGGTGCTTTGGATGTCTATTTTACTTTGGCCTATCAAATTCATTTTTTTTTTTTTGGAATTCACAAAATATTACTACCACTTCTTTTTAACATTTTATTTACTTCCGGCCTTTGGCACTCTTTTATTATTTCTTCTGTTTTCTTTCTCCACTTCGAGATTGATTTTATTCTTTTAGTTTATATGTCAAAATCATATAGTCTTATTTTTTATTCATTATTTTATAGTAATAAAATAATAAATTAATATATAATTTAGTATTTATACTTTATATGATGATTTATTTAAACAATATATTTTTATTTTGCACAATCATCAATATACCTGGTCATATATATATTAATTACACAAGACGATGTTTTTATTATTGGACCAGTCACGAAAACCCCCTAAAAGTACATACCGTTTACGAAAAATATCCTCAAACCTTGCAATCTTATATGTATTTCTTTTAGGGATCGAGATATTTGTAAGGTTTTCAGGAGTATTATGTAACATTTTTATGTTTTAAGAGGAGTATTTGTAAGGTATTGTAATGTTTCAAGATTTCATGGGGTTCTCATAAAAAATGACTTTAACATCGTGGGGGTTATTGTAATTATCCCTTCATTAATCGAAAAAAACAAATATAAAGCATGAAGCTATTTTATTTGGAATGATGAAAGGAAGTAAAAGGAAGTGCTTATTTCTGCGAATTTAAAAAATTTGATCAAACCAAAACGAACGAACCGAAAAAAAAAAGCATCTTACTTGGATTAGTGCTCGTAGTAACAGCAGTCCCACCAAAGTTACAGCTCGTAGGAATCGGTTTCTTCTGATAATAACTATTAAACGCATACGAAGCATGCCCACGAATCGTATTCGGGTTATAGCAAGCCCCGTTTTGCTGGATAGCCGAGCAATCAGCTCCGCCATGGCCACAAGCATAATCTAAAGCCGCCTGCAACGCAGCTTCCGACACGGATTGGCTCGCCACGCACCAGCTACTCGTCGATGATGACGGAGAGTTTGTCGATAATGGAGTCATTCCTGGATTTGCAGGATTCATTATAACAGGAGGTTCAGGATTATCAGAATCAGTCGGGTTCAACATTGGAGTTGTCGATGTGGGATTGTTTGTCGGAACTGTTGTTAAAGGTGTTGTAACATCCCCTACAGACAAGAATTCAAGAAACTTATAATAAAATTTCACTACATTTTTTTTATGTTGCAATGATAAAAGAAAGAACTAAAGAAAGAAATATGGGATCACCTGAACAGAGAGTAAGAGCAAGAAGGTGGATTAATGGAAGACCAGTAATGATTATATTTCTTCTACCCATTTTTTGTTTTTCTTTCTCAAACTGTTCTTCCGAAGAAGGTTTCTTCTTCTGCTGCTTTTTTTTTTTTTCAGAGTGTGTTTGAGACAGAGAAAGACAACTACAAGTGATCATAAACCATGCCAATCCAAAGCATCATGATTACTCTTTGAAAAAGTGACATTTTCTTGATATATATATGTTGATGAGTGAGAAGTATATATGTGAGTGTGAGAGAAAGGGAGAGGTAGTGTGTGTTGTGCGTGTGAATTGAAGGTTGAGGGACATGGATAGGGTGGGTGGGTAGGTGGGGAGGGAGCAACAGAAAAAAAAAGGTGGTGGGAAATTTAAAGTGGTGAAGAGAGGTGAAAGAAAAGTGGGGAGGGAATTGTTTGGAATTTTAAGTGGGGTTGAACTTTGAAGTATTGATGATGGTAATGATGATATTTGCTATTCTGCTTTTTTCTATCTTTTTTTGCTGCTTTACACCTTTTACTATCTCTTATATAGGACTGATCCTGATGCCCAGGAGCCAAGATCCATGCCACTATTCAGTATCTTTTGTATATCTTGTATTTTCATTATTTATTTACTCTAAATCAATGGAGTTATGTTAGTCATCACTTGTGATTTTAAAAATCTTATTATGTCACTGAGAGAATTGTGTTAGTTAGTACTTGTGATGCACTACATGAATATTTTTAAAAAATTTATTATATCGTGTCGTGTTACATTTGATATTGTGTTCAATACTTCTTTAATACAAAATATTGAAAAAAAATACATATTATCGTCTTGTCATGACGTATCGTGTGTATATCCCCTGTGTTCATGTGCGTTCACTACAAGAAAATTTAATAAGAGTGACAAAAAAATTAAGTGGCAACTTTAAAGTTGTCACCAATGATAACATTTAGTGACAATACCTTCTATTTTGTCACTAACTAATTTCATTTGGTGACAATCATTTTTATATTGTCACAATATGCTTCTATAGTGACAAGAGTTTGTGATTATATTATCACAATTGACAATTAGTGACATAGCTATGGTAACAATTTAGTGGCAAAAAAAGTTGTCACTATGATTTTTGTGATAAAAATTACTTGTCACAAAGTTGCCACCATAACTATGTCAGTAATTGTCAATAGTGACAACTTAAACACTATTTTGTCACTATTATGCATTATGAAAATTAATTTTGTGACAAAAATAAAACTTTTGTCACTAAATGAATACAATTAGTGATAATTTTTACATTGCCACAATGCATTTTGTCACTCATTCTAATTTTTCTTCTAGAGGTTTATCACTGGTCAGCACCGTGTTTTGGAAATAAATCAATTTAAAATAAGATAATTGACACAATTTTATATTGTTTAATTGGTAGACACACATAAGATCAGTTAAAGATCTAGGTACGGGAAGAATGATAATTTTAGCTAGTTCACTTTTCTTTGAATATCTTTTTTATTTTTTTGGTTGGGTAGTTAAATGAGCTCGGCCACCAACTACAAAGTTATGTTTCTTAAGCAGTACATTAATTTGTATTAATTTATGTACACATTTTTTTTTTTTTTTTTAAGATGTTTGTGGATAATTAACTATATATATCTTGTCAAGTTTTGCCTTTAAGGCTGGACAAGGTAGTGACCCTGTCCTTCAAACAACATGTTTCCTAAGGTACCCTACAATTCATCATATGTCAAATTGTCAATGCAAGTCAATAAAATATAGCGATTTTTGCAATTCATAAATAATATATGACAAATTACATCGGATTATCTCTAAATTTGGTGTATTAACAAATCGATCCCTCTATTTTGAAAAATTATTATATAATTTCTAAAACTACAATAAATATATAAATATTTCAAAAATAACCCCTACTGAAATCCTAATTTCTAAGTGGAAGTATTTAGGAAAAGCTTACGAACACATACATTTATTGAAAATGTCATACCTGTAATACCAACAATCCTAATTTTACATTATCGGAATGTGCATGACAAAAACTTAGGTGCAATATATTATAAATATAATATAATATATTATATTATACTGTTTAATTTCTCAGAAAACAAAGTTGTTATTAAATATTTCTTTCTTGCACATATATTAGAGTATCAGAGGGACGAAAAAGAAAAGAAAAGGAGAGAAATAATGGAGAAAAAGAAAGAAAAGAATTTAATTATTCTAGAAAAAAGGAAAAGAGAAAGTAAGGAGAGATGCTAGATAGATACCGCAATAATTGCTGCTAAACTTTGTACCAATTGAGGCTTTATTTTTAATTTGTTTAGAATATTTAGGGATGGATCTTCCCAAAATCCTAACCCAGACATGTACTTTTGACCAATTGATATTCACAAATTAAAGTTGGCTTAGCTATTATTTTATACATCTCTTATGCTTCTTTTTCAAGCCAAAATAAAGTCACTTCTTGACTTTTGTACTATTGAAATGATAACAATAGAGAATGTATTCGACAAAAACCCATAAAAATTATTAAAATCTATGTTGGATAATAGTGGATGTTGGGATCAGATTATACAATACATATGGTCACATTATTTAATTCATATACAACTGATTAGAAAAAATATTGTTTAAGTAGAGAATCGTTAGGTGCTCAAAAATGATGAAGGCGTGATGGTAGAATTGTTTGCAAACTAAGTTTCAAAATAAAGAGATGGGGATAAAGTTTGTTGATTAATATTAATTATTGAATTAGTCAAATTTGCAAAAGAAAATTCAGAATAAGTTCAGAAAGCACATGATGTTTTATTCTTTATCAAATAAAGTTGTGTCAAGAAAATTAAAAAATGTATATATTTCGAACTATGATACTAAATTAATATATATACTTCGAGTTAGTTGAAATACTATGACTTTGTCCGTTTTTTTTTTAAATAAAATCGACACGAGTGTATCATAGGATTATTAACGAGAATTCCCTCATATTATTAAAATAACCAAAGACAATCCAAACAAAAATATTCAAGCATAAACATAGTAAGATTTAAGTCATGATCATGCCTAAGAAGCATGCAACATACACTACAAAATAATATACCCTTTTGTGATGGATTTTTAGTGATGGAGAAAAATTTTGTCACAAATTTTTAAATTTGTGATGAATTTGTGACGGAATAGTAACAGATTAGAAAATAGAGGAAAAATAAGCTTGCTTTTTGTAAAATTTTAAAGTAATTTGTGATGGATTTCATATCTATCACAAAATAAATCAGTGACAAAGCATATAGTGAGAGATAAAATCCATCACAAAATGTATTTTGTGAAGGATTTTATTGAGTTTGTGACAAACTTTTTTATTAGTGAAGGATTGTTCTCTTATACTTAACAAAAACAGGTTCCCAAATTCCCGAGTACTATATATACTTCCAATTGCTAAACTCCCAACAATAATATCTAATCTCACTAAAACCACAATTTCTTAAAAAAATAATAGTCTGAAAAATACATCCTAAATAAATCATAAGCAAATTTCATCTTCTTGATCTGAGTCTTCCCGAATGGATAATTATCCCTCTTCCCTTATAATGGGGCTCAAGTTGAGTCCCTCTTCCCATAAAATTGTACTCAGTACCTCCTCAACAGCCGACCTCCAAAGACAGACGCTGGATCTTCCCGAAGAATCCAAACAACTTGTCGAAACAAGGTGAGTCCTAAAATAGTATCCGGTGCCACAATCATAGCTGTTATCTATGATATACGGATACTTCTAAAAATTCCACTATGCAGTGTCGTGTCGTGTCTGACACCGTATTGGACACTTTCTAAGTACAATATCGAAAAAAATCTATATTGTCGTGCCCCTATCCTATCGTATCTGTATCGCCCTGTCAATGTCCGTATTTCACCCTAGTTCGTCATCTAAATATGAGCGTTGAATAATCATATCTTCCGGAGTTCCAAAACCTTTGTCCCCTTCTTTTTCATATTGCTTTTTAATATTTTTCGTCATAATTCAATATTTTGTAATCTAAAATCATATGAGCAATAAAGCAGAATACTATATGTTATCCATTTCTTTTTGATACAAGTGTATATGTTATCCATTTGAACGTATAAAAAATTGAGAAAAATGTGAACTTAAATAAATTCTAATGTTCGAGATTTCAAGTAACGTTATAACCCATTTGCCAAAGACAGAAGCATCCATTGAGCTCCAAAAATGTATAATCAAGTATTTAAGAAACTCAAAATATGATCATTTTTTTTTATTCAAGATTGAATGTAAAACACGAGTTCCTTTACCAATAGAGTCGGGGATTATCTCATTTTTTTGTAAATTATTTGATAATATAATCTATATAATGTTTGTTAAGTTGATACTTGACACCACTTCATTTTCTCTGAACAGTATAAATTATAATTAATAAGAATTGAACTTATATATGACATTAAATATGTAAAAAATAAAATAAAGAGGTTAACTTAATTGTAAAATGAGATTATCCTATGGAGTTTTTTGTTTTTTGTTTTTTATAGATTATTATATAGAGTTGTATTTAATCATTAACCTTATTTTATTCTTTAGAGAAAAAAATAAGAAAAACTTTGTCCGTCCAGTCATCATGTGGCCGAGACTATCCAACCTCCGGAGCAGGTGGGCTCGGCCAAGTCCGGGTTGCATCAAGATCAATTTTGACGGGGCTTTGTTTGCCGTTGCTCGGAATGAAGATGGCAACGTTTTTGGTTGGGAGATGAATAGGATGCCGGGACCTTGTGACCTGCAGTTCGCAGAATTCTTTGCAGCATTTTCGGCCATTCGACTTGCTAGGGATTTTTGATGGCGTAATGTTAAAATCGAAGTAATTGTCTTTCGGTGATTAGGAAATTACAAGTGCAAAGTGAAGATACATCTTACTTAGGGAATTTTATAGAGGAATCTAAGGCTATGTTATTTCATTTTAATTCTTGTAAATTTATTTTTATCAAACGAAAAGTCAATTGTGAGGCTCACATTTTAGCTAGAAATACGGCATGGGCCTGCATTGGTTCGGGAGATATTCTCAATATTGGAATGAATTATGTAATTTCTTGTTTATGATATAAAATTACACCTTTTTCTTAAAAAAAAAAACACAAGCTAATTTTTGTTCTCTTCGTGATCCTTGCCCACTCATGCCTCCAAAACACCTTATCCATTAGTACAGAGAACTGAAGCTAAAGCTACTGGAATTTGTCGCATTTTCTCCATTAACAAAGCTTCAAACACAAATCAGAGTTGCCAACAACCCATGCATTAACGGTAAGAATATCTATTGAGCTTTCATAACCATGCAATTCTTCTGCAACTACACCTTCATTTGATTGACAACAGAGTAAATAAAGAAGAAACTCACACAAAATCATAGCCGAATGCCACCATGTTTCTGCTCCTTCAATCCACCATCAACCTCTATATCAAAGTTTATCTCAGACCAACCATTACTCTCGATGCTGGAAACCCATTGTCACACAATCAAAGATCTGAGGAAAATCCATGCCCAATTCATCAAAATAGGGCTAGCCAAAGACACCATAGCTGCTAGCCGACTCTTGGCTTTCTGCGCCACCTCCCATCGGGCCCGCGACCTCCATTATGCAATTTCGATCTTCTCTCAGATTGAGAAACCGAATCTGTTTACTTGGAATACCATTATCAGATGTTTTTCCCAGAGTTCGGATCCTCGTGTTGCAATTTCGCTTTTTGTTGAAATGTTGATGAGTTTATCAACAGTTCAGCCAGATAAACTCACCTATCCTTCAGTTTTCAAGGCTTATACTCATCTTGGACTCGCCAAAGATGGAGCTCAACTCCATGGAAGAGTCATTAAACTAGACTTGGAATCCGACCCCTTCATCCGAAACACAGTAATCCACATGTACGCAAATTGTGGGCTTGTGGACAATGCACGGAAGCTGTTTGATGAAAATACAGACTGTGATGTAGTTGCTTGGAACTCAATGGTTATGGGCCTTGCTAAGTGTGGGCGAGTGGAGGAATCTTGGAGGTTGTTCTGTAAAATACCGTGTAGAAATGAGATTTCTTGGAATACTATGATTAGTGGTTATGTTAGAAATGGAAAGTGGATTGAGGCATTGAATCTTTTTTACGAAATGCAGGAGAAGGCAATTATGCCGAGTGAGTTCACGCTTGTTAGCGTGTTGAATGCTTGCGCAAATCTAGGAGCACTTGAGCAAGGGAAATGGATTCATGACTATATCAAGAAGAATGGTATTGAATTGAATGTTATTGTAGTTACAGCAATCATAGACATGTATTGCAAGTGTGGTGACATAGAAACAGCCCGTAAATTTTTTCATACCGCCCCACGAAAGGGAATCTCGTGCTGGAACTCAATGATGTTGGGCTTAGCAACAAGCGGGTTCGAAAACGAAGCATTTGATTTGTTCTTGGAGCTTGAGTCTTCAAACTTTAGACCAGATTCCGTGAGTTTCATAGCAATTCTAACGGCCTCCAACCATTCAGGTCGAGTGGATAAAGCAAGAGAGTACTTTAAACTAATGAAAGAAACTTATGGGATTGAACCGACTATTAAACACTACGGTTGTATGGTCGATGTGCTGGGAAGGGCGGGAGAGGTTGAAGAAGCATCAGAACTTGTAAGAAGTATGCCTATAGAGCCGGATGCTATCATATGGGGATCGTTATTGTCGGCTAGCAATGGATACGGAAATCTTGAAATTGCTGAACAGGCAGCACAGAGTTTGATTATGTTGGATCCTGATGAAATAAGCGCCCATGTACTAATGTCTAATGTTTATGCAGCCTCGGGGCGTTTCGAGAATGCCGTGGAGGAAAGGATGAAGATGAAGAAGAAGGGGATGGAAAAACAACCGGGATGTAGTTTGATTGAAGTGAATGGGGTAGTTCATGAGTTTGTATGTGGTGGGAATTGGCACTCTCCGGCGGAGTGGGATTAGACGATTATGTTGGGATTTAGCATCATATCGCATGTTATACTTACCAATGTAATTAGTTAATAAAATAACAATTTCCCTATAATTGACTTATATTAGTCCCAAAATAACCATTAACTATGAATTGGGTAGGGGCCGCGCGAACGCAGGCCCCCTCTGGCACAAATTATGACGTAGGCTCGACCACTTGGGCCGACCTTAGGCGGGTGCCCCTCCCAAGTGCAATGGAGGTCGCCAACCTAGGCCATGGGTCTTTTTGATCGCCCATTGACCCCGTCCAGGTAAGTATGTAATACAATGCCACTAGGTCTCTATTTATTCACTTCTCCATCCTTGTCGAGACTGCTTTAATCTATGTGGGATATAATTAAACCCTCAATAACTAAGCATCTTGCCTCACTTAATTACAAACTTTTTATTATCCCATAACTAAAAAAATCATTGAATTTGGAGTATTTGTTATGTTTTAAGGTTTCAAAGTGTACTATGTATATTTTGCAAACCTCAAGAGGTATCTGTAGGTGTTCAAGATTTCATGGTGTTTTCGGTAAAGGGCGTAAACTTCAAATTTATTCACAATTGGCCCTAAAATACAAAAAACATCAAGGTCTTGTAATTTGAAAGTGAGTCGTTAAAGTGCTCCCTTGTATGATTATGAGTACAACATGCCCCGCTGTGCTTATTAATTTCTGAGATTGATGACAAATTTAGGTGATTGTTTAACATAAACTTATTAGAAGTCATTGAAGACTAACATTCTTGGAATCCTAAAACATATGAGCAACTTCGCTCCTATCATCCACCTAATTACGTAAACTAAAGTACATTATAGGGGAACATTGAATCACAAACTTGATGTGAGCTAAAAGTATTATCAAGTTAGTGATCTAATGTTTGTAGCAATGAGAGAGAGTGAGAGAGAGAGAGAGCGCTATAAACAGGCAGCAGGTATCTGCTTTCCATAAGAAGAGCCCAAGACATGAGAACAGAGAGCTGTGGCTTGTCCTCCATCGCCATTGTATGCCAAGTTGATGTTTATGAGCTTAACATTCTTGCAAGGCAGAGATTCACTGCATTGTAGATTCACCGCCAGTTTCGTATTCGAGATCCCCCGAATTCCATTGAACGTAACATTCTCTATTTGCACTGCAGACTCACCCTGTCATTAAGAAAATAACATTGAATTTTAATAAGGGTCAATTACAAATACCCCTGAGGTTTACGAGTTTATAAAGAACACCCTGAAACCTTGAAACATTACGAAAAACACCCTGAGGTTTGCAAAACATGATGAATATCCCCTCAGACGAACGGAGAATCGTTGACTGAGGGTAGTTTTTGTAATTTTCCAAGTTTGAAGGTGTTTTTAGCTAAACAGCTAAATCTCAGGGTTTTTTTTTTTTTTTGTAATTATACTTTTTAATAGAAATACATATAAAAAATAGTGCTATATATAGAACTCAGGGACACGACTGCACCTTCGAGTTTCCCAACTCCACATCCGACTACATTCCTAATAACTGGAATGTTATATTAAGTTTTTTTTTTTAAAAAGAGATTGACCTTACCTCGGGACAATGTTGAATTGGACAATATTGTTGATCAATAACAATAGGGTTATGCACATTTTGCATGATAATATCCTGAAAAGTAATATTCGCAGCCACACTCTTCAACGAGGGCGCCCACGTCTTGATCCTGACGCCATTATCCGAGCCTATAAAAGTGCAATTTTTTACTCTTATTCCCGCGACATATTCACGTGCATGGCTTTTTCCAAGGCTCCCGATGCTGATACCATGGCCGGGCCCACATGTGACATCGGATATGTCAATGTCTTGGCTCCCGGACACCATGGCTACGCAATCGTCTCCGGTGCTAATTGCAGCATGTGTGATCTTGATTTTGTTGGAGATGCCAATGCGGATGCCATCTGTGTTGGGACTGTTTGCTGGTGCTGTCAACCTTATCTGGGTAATGTTCATGTTGTAGCACGCAAATATGTTGATGTGGGAGTTTTTGCTGTTGACTGATGTTAGATTGTGGATTCTCGAGTTCGTCACGAAATCGAACCTCAAACTCTGCACACATAATTTACATGGAAGATTGAAAAACATTACATTGTAAACTGGATAATCTTATAACAAATTTATGTATTTATTGTGTAACAGAGAATTGGAATCGCATAAGAAACTGGACATTTAGTAGTAACTGTTACAAAAAGAGGGAATAATTAAAGTTTAATAGGATATGAAACACAAATAAATAATAGTAGATCCAGATCGAATTTTCTGAGCCTAAAGTTTGAATAAGGGATAATTACACTTACACCTCCTCGACTTAGGGGTAAATACAGCAAGACCCCCTGTACTATTGGAAATTACAGATAGATCCTCTAATCCTAACGAAAATCTTAAAAACTTAACAAAAAGTTGTAAAATGACTAAATTATCCATAACATTTTTGTTATAATGTTTGCTATACATGAAATTAGCGAAGCGATTAAGTTGTTGTCCAGTTAATAAAACGTTAGAAATTACTTGGAAATAAAAAAATGACTAACGGCAGGACTTAAGTGTTAGATAGAGCCATAGTCGAGGGGGTATCTCTGTAATTTCCAATAGTATAGGGGCTCTTGCTGTATTTACCCCTAAGTCGAGGGGGTGTAAGTGTAATTATCCCGAATAATAATTACATATTTACTCCAATAGGATTTTGTGGTTCTAAATGCTCTACTGATATGACCATGATCTTTGAAATATCACAAAGTTCTGTTTCCTCACAAATTGTTCCAAATCAATCCTCATATATACATCTATGGTAAGAAAAATAATTCTTCAAACCAACCAAGATAAAGAAAATCTCCCACCAAAAGATTCATCATAACCAACAAAAACAAAATCAATTGAAGATCAAAACTTGATTCTACAAAAATCTTGCAACTTAAGACTTACAGCAGGAAGAGGCTTGCAACTAGGGTTCTTATTGCAATCGTTGAATTTCCATGCAGCAGCTCCTTTTCCATCCAAAACTCCACCTCCTTTGACTGTCAAACCGTCTACATAACGAAAACCGATCCACGTATCGGTAAAAAACTTCTGTGGATCCGTTGTTGCCCGAAGAGTTCCTTTTATCAGAAAAATCACAGGCCCATTGCATGGACCCTGAAAGGTCAATGACCCTAACAGATATATCCCTGGAGGGACGTCTACCCTACTCCTTCCATTAAATGCACATGCATCTTTCCATGCCCTAAGAAAGGCCTAAAAACACACACAGAAAAATGAAAAGGTTACATTAACGAACAAACGTTTACAAAAAATGTATAAATCATAAAAAAACAGCAGGCCTGGTATATTTTTTAGGGTCGGTTACGAATACGGAATACCCCTTGATATTTACGCTGTTTACGAAAACCCCCCTAAAACTTTGAAATATTACGAAAAACACCCTCATGTTTGCAAATCATAACAAATACCGCCTTTAAACTAACGGAAATCGTTGACGCAGGGTGGTTTTTGTAATTATCAAGGTTTCCGTCGTTTTCCATAAAACGAACAAACCTCGGGGAGGTTTCGTAGTTATCCCGAACACGATTAGTCCTTTTACTTAGTTCTACATAGTTTGTGGTTTGTCGTACTAACCTGGCTGTTATCGACCTTCCCGTCAGCAACAGCACCATATTTGATTACATGAAAGAATCTTGGTCTCGAACCACCGTTGACAGATATTGCATTAATGGAGAAGAACAAGAGAAGAAGTGGTATGGCAATCTGAAAGCTACATTTCATGATTCCCATATTCTTCTTCTTCTCTTAGTTCTTATGGAAATGCAGATTAGATACGCTTTTGTTTTGGTGGTACTATATCATTTATATAGGCAACTGAACTGCTCTAGTTTAGTGTATATTTGTATGAATATAGAATCTTATGCATGCCACAGATTGATGCTTTCTAATTTCTTTCGTCGACAAATGTAGAGTATTTTTCTCAACTGCCAACTGGTATTTAATAGTTTCCTTTTTTAGATTTTATTAAAACAGCAGTAATATAATTTTGTTAATTTAATTCATTTGTTTTAACATATAAATTCGAAGAATTGACCTAAATAAAAAAGAATTTTGGATTATTGTAATTGTAAAATCCAATCTCCCAAACCCACACCATCGGGTTGACTGAAAATAAGGCTACGAATTTGATTGCTATTGATATCGAAATCTTATATATGTTTGGCATGATTTCTGAAACATGGAAAAGGAAAATTAATTAATTACTCAAAACGCTAAAATCTTACATAAAAAAAAAAAAGACAAAACATTAGAAGTTAAAAGTTTTAAATGCAATATATGGTTCGTTTTTCTAACTCGATTGACACATAAAATACTCTATACCATTAAGTTCTTATAAATTTTGGAATAATGGTAATTAGGCACAAATGATGAGCATAATATCATTTTATGATTACGAATTCTAATGTGAATTATTAGTATTAAATTTCTAATTAAAAGGTAAATTAGTTACTGATAATCGATTAAACAGTTGAAAAGAAGTGCTCCCATGATAAATTCCAAACTACGTTAGGTAGTCTTAATTTCTATAAAATGCTTAATAGTGTATACATAGCTACTTCATGTTCGATCCCCACTAGACACGTTTGCTGGGAGGGGTGAGCAAACCTTAACTGTAGCTAAACCCCGAACTGGATTAAGGATCCCCCAATGTAGGATTATCCGAATTGGTGGTTTACACCAAAAAAACAAAAAAAAGTATACATAGCTACTTCCTTCTAAAAATAAAATATCTTTTCAATTAGCTATTCACTGAATGTCAAAAAGTCGAGGTCAAACTCAAATAAATTGTTAGTGGGTTTGGTCGATAACTCACGAGTTATGATGCACGGACGCTCCTAAAAATCCTACCCTGCCGTGTTGTGTCGTGTCCGACACCGTGTCGGACACTTCTCTAGTGTAACATATCCAAAAAAATCCATGTCACCGTATCCGTGTCGTGTTCGTGTCCGTATTTCATAGCTCACGAGTCAGTTCACGAGTCTTCTCATTTTAGATTTTAAACATTGGTATGAGATATTATTATTTGTATATAAATATAAAGTATATAAGTATCAGTAATTAAATATCTACTCATTAGACTTAGAACACTTATTAAAATAAGATAATAACAAGGAAATATGATTATCTTAAAAATAACCCATATTAGAGATAAGTTTCTATAATATAAACATAAAAATAAATTTTATATTTTACTTAGGTTAATACTATATAACAAGAAGGATGATATATATATTACTATTTAAAATAATTTGATTTTGTAAGTCAATATTAAGAGCAGGGCCCCAAAAGAACTCGAGCTCCAAAGTAGAAAATGATGAAGATGATCGATATATAGAACAATAATTCACAAAAAAGAATATAGCCTGCATGGATTTCTACTCATACTCATGGTCATCTCTTTTCTTTTTCATCTTATACTACTATAATTTAGAGTATGATTTCCCGTAATAGAGATGTGTAACTGAGATTGCATCGCACTTCATTGGAGCTCTTTTCTCTCTAGTTTCATAGTTGCAATTCTGTAAACATATAGATTAATTATCGGTAGACAACCGTAAAGAGAAATCAAATAAATCTGATGAAAAAAAGTACTATGGCATAACCAACGGTTAAGATTGGGTCAAGAAGTTACCTTTCTCTAGTATGACGAACACTCTCAAGAATGTCTGCTGCGTGCTGCACCTTAACATATTCCTGATTTTCCTTGCTCCCCAAAACTATATTTGAAAACCTCAAAAATGTTTCAAGTTCTTCTTCTATTTTGTCGAGCTGTTTATCGATCTGTTTTATGAAGTCTTCATACGTGGAGATTTGCCTCAGGTTGTCAACATCATCTGAAAAGCCAGACCTGTTTCCACTTAAAGGTTCCTCATGGTTATTCAACTCATGTTCAACATCGGTGTTTACTTGGCTCTCAGGAACAGCTTGTAGTTCCTCATTATGTCCTAATTCATCATAATTCACATCCAATTGCTGAGTATCGTCTGTGTTATCCTGACTTTCTTCTGTTGGAGATATAATTCGAATGGGAGTAGATTCATCCTCCTCACCAACTTCAAGATCTAATGACATATTCCCAATTAGTAGACTTTCCTTCATGGAAATTGCCTGAAACCAAATGGGATTTTTCAGAAAAAGTTCTAAATATATAACACTCGATGACTGATGACAACCATTATGCATCTCAACAGGAAACGAGGACCTCAAGAAAAGAATAGCATTGTCATTAATTGAAACTACTTGAGATATTTGGCACAATTGAAATTAAGCAAACCCTTCTTATAACTGAACTCGCATAGGGCACGAAAAGCATTGCCAAATTAATTAGTAAAGAGCTTCCATCTTTTACAGAATAATGCATTGTTATGTCTTTCCAGAATTTGTGTTTTCTGTATCTTTCCACTTTGGTAATGAAAGAGAACATTAATCTAATCTCAACTTTACAGGCAGATGTTCAGTGAACTACAATTTGGGGCCATGTAGAACAAAAAGGTGCTGCATTTTTTTGTTTCTTTATTTTTAATTGCTAAGGTAAAGTGTTTCTGGTAAACAAAAAGGGGGTTTTTTAATTGCAGCGAACTTTTTGAAAAAGTTATCGTACAGCCCTAATTCCAAGTGTAAAGTGTTTGAAACTAGTAGTTCTTTCTCTGGAAGAGTACAGAGTTGCACAAATGAAATTTACTTAAACCTCGTTCAGTTTTGCAGAGAGCTCGTCAAACAGCTCGATACGACTCTTCAACTTCTCCATCGCTTTCATTACTTTCTTCTTTTGGAATAATAATTCCCTAGCATCATTTTCCTTTCCAGTTTGAACACTAACTGCTGCTTGCCGTCTAAGCTTCTCAACTGCTTCAGACAACCGCATGAGTCTCAATCTTGCATTACTGGCTGGAATATAGACATAAATCAGAGTTTTTCTGATGGAACATAACTCCTTAGCTATAGATAGAGCCATAAAATCACTAGGTAAGTCCTTTATAACCAAATAATTGCGTATCTTTAAGTATCTAAGTCTAAACTAGAAGGGGAATTTCCATCATTTCCTTCACTCACAGCTTGAAGCAACAATACTGCCTTCTATTTACATTGGTCTCATTGAATTGCTTAAGAAGAGTGAAACAAGTATCAACAGGTATATTATTGATCACCAAGCACAAGAAAGAGCTATGACAGAGTGATCTAACTCAAAAGTTAACAAAACATCCAAACAAGAAGCCGAACAGCATGTGTGGAGTTCAATAGCACAGGTGACAAGACCACTCCATCACTTAAATAATCACTCTCAGCATTTATGTCCAAAACCTTTGGAGAATAAACCTAGATACAATAAGGTACTCAGTGAGCAATTAATCATAAGTTAATCGAATTGAAGCCCAAATGACTTTTCCACAATGCAACTAATCATCAACTCGGGTCTCCTGTTGTGGAAACAATCACCTATTAGGGGTAGTTCTTCATTTGTAATGTCCTCTAATCTATTTCATACAGAAAACTGGAAGAACTGTCCTCAGACAGAAGCAGGATTTGTTAGAACCACCTAAACCTTGAGTGAATTCATTTAGTAACTATTAACACAACTTCTGAGAACAAAATCTAGAACAATTTCTTCACCAAGGAGGTATTAATTAAAAATCAAGTTCTGCCTTTCTTTCTTTTTTTTGGGTACCATTTTTTGATCATTTGGGTGGGTATTTTATACGCAATTATTGTTTGATAATTAATACATCCTGAAATGAACCTTGAGTGCAATTTCAGCCTCCCCAATATATGATTAAACAAAACACCAAACAGAACCCTATGCACTTTGCAGCCAACAAAACACATCAATAAACCAGCAAACATATCAACTACAGAATAATTAATCCATCCATGAGACATTACAAAACCGAGGTGCTAGGATAACAATTCTTAAAAAACTATGCAAAATCCAGCAAATGGTGAATTAACAATAGCAATAAATGAAAAACGCAAAGGTTCATGAAATAATCAATTAAAATCATTAACTATGCTAGAAAAAAATACCTTTTGCTCTTGTGTTGTCCGCCTCCTTGTGAAGACTATCAAGTTGTTGGCGGAGGTGGTCCGCAGTGGCTGATGTAGTCGCCATACACACTGTATTCATCCGTGAACGCGGTCGCCATTGAATCAACGTTGAGCCAACATTCAGCATCATATCATCTGTCTAGTTTTATCTCTCTAAATTTTATTTGAAAATTTTCGAATATAAACTTGTAGGAAAATAGCATACAGGTACAAATAAAATTGAAATGCTCTGAAGAAGGCTCAGGAAACAGTAGGCCCATTAGTCCAATAATTTCGGCCCATAAATGGAAGTACTAAAACATGCGCGTCTATGTCACAAAATTAAAAACGGCCCAATAATTGGATTTGTTAAATTATTATTATTTTTTTTTTTTTGGTGCAAAGATTTGTTAAAATATAAATTAGGATCTTTAACATTCTAATATTTACATAAAACTTATTTTCCTTTAACCAAAAAAAAAAAAGTTATTTCTTTTTCCTTTTTTTTCTCTACACATCTGTGAGTTAGACTGTAAATCGATTTCTACAGTACCCAAATCATTTTATTTTTTTAAAATTCGATTTTTATCATTGTAAGGAGTCGAACTCCAAAACCATAAATTTATGGTGCTAAAACAATGCAAACCCTCACACTAGAAAAAGTGATATGAAGCTTAAAGATGGAAATTTATAATTATTCCTCTTCTTTCTTCTAAACACAAATCGGGACGAGCACACCGCAGAGTTTTTATTATAATTATTTTTCGATTGCTCTCTTCTTCTTCTTTTCTCAATTTTTGTAAAAGTTCATATATTATCAGTTCATTTTCAGCCAAAAATATAAACAAAAATACTATTTAAAAAAAAACATTTTTTTTTTAATTTTAGTTTAATGAAAAGCAAAACGTGATTTTTTTTAGGGATAATTACACTTAGACCTCAAATAAGTTTGCTAAATTACAACTCATGACCCTATTAGTCAAAAAATTACTGTTACACTCCATACAAAATTAGATAATTACAAAAAACACCCACAGATTATGTTTCTGTTAGGAAACATTAGAGTTTCGTTAGGAAACATTAAGGTCTCGACCATAATTAATAGAATAGTCCCTTTTTGATATGAAATAAAAGATTCAATTTCAATTTTAATTTGAAAAAATTACATATAAGCACCAAAGATATTTATGATATTACAAATAACACCCAAGTAAAATATAATATTACAAATAACACCCAACTGAAATTTAGGGACAATCCATTATATAAGAAAAAATAAGGATATTTTCGGTATTCACTGTTCATTTTTTATGACATCACCCAATGGATATCGAAACCCTAGCGGAACCCTAATTCGTGGGTATTTTTTGTAATTATCCAATCTCGTGTGGGGTATAACTGTAATTATTTAACTAAGAGGGTCACGAGTTATAATTTAGCAAACTCCTTTAGGTCTAACTGTAATTATCTCTTTTTTTTTTAAGTTTGCTACTTCAACTTAAAATAAGTTAGAAACATAAAATACGATGCACATTGAGGATATATATATATATATATGCCTTTTTCAGCTTCTAGATTCTTTATTTCTATTATTAGAAGTGTGTTTCCAAAAAATAAAATATCCCAAACATTCTCAAAATTTACTATATTTTTTTACAAATTAATTAACATTTTTGACCAAAGATCAGTTTGTCTAATGGGATGAGACACTAAAGCCCTTAATAAAAGTCTAATTCAAACTCTAGCTTATTATACATAGAACAACCGAATTGAGAGAGTTGCCCCAACTGAACCTCTGCATCAGTATCGATCCCGGAAAAAAAAACTGGCTGAAAAACAAAAGAAATGAAATTTTTAGCTTTTATATCCAACAAGCAAAAGATTTTACACCCCTAATCGGCCAAAAGAAATTATGTAAGCCTTGACTCATAAGTATATATTCCTCTCCTTTTGCACATTGTCACTAAAATTATTGAAAATAGAAAATTACACATGCACACACATAGTGGTAAATGGATTATGGTTTAGATACAATGAATTCAATTGTGTGTTGGGGCCTTATATTTCAAATCAATCAACAAAATTAGGTTACAATTACTCTTAGAGTGGACCTTTGCTTCTCTATCGACATGGACAAGGTGCAGGCTTTGAAGTGGACTTCTGAGAAGACTGAGGCCTAATCATTAGATCATTTCTCCTTTTTCTAATTTTCTATTTTTTTTTTTCAATTTTCCATTTTTATAATTTTTGGTATATGATTTAATCTGATGATGCATGGACACTTCTAAAAATCCTATTTTACTGTGTCGTATTGTGTCCGACACCCTTGTCCGACACTTCTCTAATATAAAATGTCGAAAAAAATCCGTGTTGCCATATCCGTGTCACCGTATCCGTATATGTGCTTCATAAATCTAATCAATATGATAATCATATCAGTCAGCCTCAACTAAAAATACCAACTATAATTATATTGGCTGACCATGATAACCACCCAAGAAACTGACACCAATGTTGGGACCAAGCTTTTGGATTAATCACTGGGAATTTTAATCGAGTGATCAGTTTAGTATAATGATATAGTTCTTATTTTAAAAGGGGATAATTACGCTAATCCTATCGGGATTGCGCCTTTTACAATTAACTATCAAATCGTCCAACTTTACACTTACTCTAAGTATTTGTAAGGTTCTTTAGGGGTACCGGTTCTATATATAAATTTTTATGTTTCAAGACGGAGTTTGTAAGATCTCAATTTACAAGAAAGATATTTCTAAGATTTCAATGTCTAAATGGTTTTCTCGTATTTTTAAATAAACCTAAGAAGTTTGTGTAATTTTTCCTTTGAAAAATATATAAATTCTCTTAAAATTTTAGTATTCATGTATTTGTGATAATTGTGGTAAAAAGAGAATTTTACCTGCATCAACAAGACTTTGAACCAAATTGATATTTAAACCGATGGGCTGCATAAAACAAAGCATTTTTAAATTTTAACTGTAAGAAGTAAATAGAGGTAGCAACACCACAGTCTCCACACTAATTTATGGGGGGGAAAAAAATTAGAATTAAAGGAGTACTCGAAATGTCTACTGCCTAACTTCTACATGCATTATTTAATTTGCAATTTTATTAAATTTATGTAGAATAGTTTAATAAGTACATTATAGCTAATGGCTCAAATCTCAATTAATGACGATTATGAAAAGATTAATAATGTCAAATGCTCCGAGTTCTTAGTTTTATCATATTGCGGAAGTACCTTAATTCTTTTTTTAAACTCAAACCCCTTGAAACCGAGGAGCCACAAACTATATTAACTCAAATCGACAAGCTTGAACAAGGTTCAAAACAAAATGGGGCACAACACCCACATAATTTGTCGAGTGATGCAATTATCATTATATCTTGAATGCTAAATTTTTAAAACACAGATAGGATGACACAGACACAATAATGCAGATTTATTTTGATATTTTATTAAAAAAGTATCGGACACAGTGTTATAACTACTTTAACTATTCTTACATGGTTATTCTACGCAGTCAAAAGAGTTCTAACTTCCAAGACATTTGGAACAGGGTTATAATTTATATACTTATATACAATAATCTTTAGAAAGAATAAAAAACAAAAATTAATAATATGGTAAAAATGCAAAACTGACGCAAATTTTTAAAACATTAAATTTGTATTTTGATAAAATTAAAACGAACGAAACACAAACTCAAAAAAATAGGACTAACTTCAAATAGGAATAGAAAGCGTAGGATATATATATAATTAAACCCCAGAAAACAATTAATTATTTTATTTGAAAGTATGGGTTATACTAATGAGTAGGGTAGGTAAGCTGCTAATTAAGCTTATCTATTAGGCTTGAGAATTAAGCTATTTAACCTAACATTTCATGGAATGGTATTATTATCACTATCACTGTTTAATTCAAGTGTATTTACTACACACGCTAAGTATACATCAATCCTAGCTTGTCTAATTTACTTAACTTAAATTAGTAATTAATTACCGTTCTGTTCACGTAATAACCAATTAATTATATACGTCATCAGTTTTCCTACTACAATTATATACGGGGCCAATTAAGGGGGCAGAGAGTAATTATTAATTACTAGTTAATCATATATGTTAGTGATAGAGTCTCAGGTTTGATCCCCCACTAAACACATTTGTTGGGAGGGATGAAGAGCCTTAATTGTGACTAAACCCCGTAACTGGATTAAGGCCCTCAATGTAGGATTACCCAAACCGGTAAATATCACCATATATATATATATATATATGTTAGTGATCACAAATGAGATTTATTATCTGCTATAAACTTAAACTTGATAACTATACTATAACAATTAATTGCATATTCATGGTAATATGTTGTTTTAATCACAAATCATATCTAGTAACATTAATTACTAGCACTATAACTACTAGGTACATGACAACACAACTTTCAATCACGGTTTATGATGGAGAAAGTTTAATGGATTTGTGACAGAATACTAATGGATTAAAAAATACATGAAATTTAATTTAGCTTATTTGCAAAATAAATTAGGGACAAAACATATAATGATTGATTTGTGAGGGATAAAATTCGTTATAAAATACATTTTGTAATAGATTTTAGGGCTTACTACATAGAGGTCCCCACATATTGCAATATTTACATATAGGTTTATCTTGTTTCATGTTTTACATCCGAGTCTCTTGACCAGTCAACCGTTAGTCACTTCCGCTAATTTTCTGATACTGTTGTGTTCGTCTCATCGAGACGATGGATTTGGAATATAAATATGTCTGATTCGGTGAAAAAACGGAAATTTTGGACTATACACATGACAATTGAAGGACAATTTCTTAAGTTTGTAACTTTCTCGTTTCTTCACCAAATTAGACAAATTTATAGTCCAAATTCATCGTTTTGATAAGACAAACACAACGGTACCAGAAAATTAATGGAACTGAATAACGGTTGACTGATCAAGAGACTAAGATGTAAAAAAGGAAACAATAGAAACATATATATAAATATTGCAATTTGTGAGAACACTTATATAATTTGGCCAACATTTTATAAGGTTAGTGACAAATTTTTCATTAATGAAGAATAACTGCTTAGTAGTGAACCATAACTATCACGATATATAGATATTATTATTAATAGCTAGTAAAATAAATATTATAGTTTGACCAAGGAAAATAAGGAGAACCAGTGATCTGATCGAAAGGTTGAATCTTTCAATAATTTGTGGTTTTCTTTAATTATTAAGTAATTTCTCCATTCTTTGCATGAAAATTAACCTAAGTAGCCAATATCAGTTTCTTAATTTTTCAAACGATGTTATAAATTCAAACCCAATATATAGAATTAAGCCCTACTCGATCTTCATAATATTCAATTATTAATATTTGACTAAGAAGAGTACTCTTTAAAAAGATGATCAATTATCTATTGCCAACATGTGGAAATTAAACCTAGAAATGTCATGCGAGATTGGCTACCACACAAATTTTAAGGTCAACAATTTCATGCTGATCATCATCGATCTTATATATTTATTACAGGGTTGTTTCAGTTGTGAAGATAACTAGGGAATCTGCTACCACCAAAGTTATGTTGTATTTTGTATACATTTGTAATGATTCAGTCCAATAATTCATAGATAGCTAGCCAGCTACTAATTTGTAGCACACTGTACAATCGGTTAAAACAATGGGTTTATTAATTATCTTAATTTATTAAAGTATAAAATTTCTTCCATTAAAAAAACAAAGTTGTATTTCGAGATTTTGACCAATTAAATCACATATATAAATATGTATGAACAATTAGAGTGGATCTTAGTCATTAATTTTGACTTGTCTTGACAAAGAAAAGGGTGTTGAAATTTGATAATCGATCACTACTTGTTTGAACATAATTAGAATAATTAGGACATATTTCGTAATCACTTCCCAGGCCAGGAAATTCAATTCGTCTCTCCAGTGACCTGGATATATATAATCTTTTCCCTAGTTTCTTTTAAGACTTTTCTGTTGACTAATCATTAATTAATCTTTTTTCATGAGTTTCCGTTGACTAATCATTATGTAATGGCCAAACTTATATAGTATTTACGCAATCTTTCTTATATAGAATACTAGCCAATTAATAACTATGAATTAAGATCAAGCAAGAAATGATCAACAATTATACCAAATGATTAATTATATGCAACTAGGCTTGTAATTAATTATTATTTTATAGGGCAATTCCACTACCTTGATCAGGTTTTGTGTAATTATAAATTTGTCCCTCTTCAAGTTTTATAAATTTAAAAAAATATATATTGTGGTTTTATTTTTTTGTAAAATCTGTGAAAATGTGGCCAATAGAGGCTTTTAATACCGATGCCGATTAGGTTTTAAACTACATTGACTCATAGACTAATAAAATTTAGGAAGGCAAAATGTTTCTAGTGGTTTGATCATAGATATATACGATGAAATTCTTACGAGAATAATGAATCCTCAAGAGTGTTTTTACAATTTTTAAAATAAGATGGATTAATTTGTAATAAATTAAAACCTCAAAGGTGCGTGGTATCTATATATGTAAATCTCCCTATTTTATAATATATTCAGGCAATATGTAATCTTCAATTTTTGATTCACTCATTCAAGGACTTCAGACTAGCTACAAGAAAGTAATCAATATTTTTTCATTGGTTAGTAAAGGCTGATCGTTTAGTTTGTGATTTAGCAGTTAGCTTAGTTAATTACTTAATTTCCTATTAAATCAGCCAAAAGAACATATATATGTAACGAAATTTTCTTAGTAAATTAATAAAAATTAAATTCCGCCACAAAGTGGTAGAGAAGTTACGTTATTATGATGGATTTTTTTAATGAAGTAATACTAAATAGGAAAAATTATATATGGATCCTTGAAGTTTTTTATATTTATATTTAGGTCCACCTAAATGTGTTTATTACATATAGATCTATAATTTGGTCAATATTATTACATATAGGTCCCTAAATTAGTTAATATTACTAAATCGGTGTTGGGACCTAAATGCATATAATATAAATTAAACTAAATGATCTTGGATGTTGCTTTACATCTAGAGACGGGCAGTTTATGTTAAATTTGATCAAATATAAACCAGTTCAAGAACCTAAATATAATAAATGCATCTAAGTGAACCTAAATATAAATATGATAAATATCAAGACTCATATATAATTCTCCCATATTACATCACAAACTAATCATTTATCGACATTTAGACTTAGTAATGGATTCCGGCACGAAAGGGGTTCCATCACAATTTGACAATTTGGAAATTTCATAACATAACTAGTTAAAATCCAGTGACAAGACACGGGTGTTAATTTATTAATAAATTTTTTTTCATTTAATTAATTTTTTATTTTAAGAAATCAATTTGCTATAAAATTTTAAAATCATTTATTTTAATTTGAACGATATTATCGTGTTTCTTTTATATTTATCTTTGATGATTTTATTTTTATACTTAATTATTTTGAAAATTTGTTTAATATAATTTATTTATAAAGATATTGTAGGACTATTATATATAGATAATGAAAATATAAATAATAATTTAATTTGAATTAGATCTGTAACTAACATATTTATACAAAATCTTTCATTCTTTTGGATAAATATGAAAATAATTAATAGATTTAATTACATGGCAAAATAAAATTCATTAAGGCTATCCACGAGTACGTAGTACATAGTTTTAAGTCTCCAAAGTCCAAACTCAATAATTAATTACTAAACATACTATATATAGAACAGATCAATAATTAATCATAATTAAGGAACAATACTAGCTCATTGATAGACATATAGGGCATGCATCCCCATTTCTCGAAATCTAAAAAAATAATACAATTACAATCTCATATATCCAATTAACAAATTAATTCAGAAGAAAATTGCATTAAGAAATGCTCTAAGTAATTAATCCATACATAATCTCAAATTAATAACCCCCAATAAGCTAGCTAGTCAAAGATTAGATACAATTACACAATTAATACAGAAATATACATGAGGTATATATAACTCTTCATTAAAGACAGAAAAAGGGAGTAGATAATCAATTAAAGCTAATTTTGATCATTCATTTGTGGAGGAAAGAAGAAACCGTATTGATGATCAGGAAGTAACTGAGGCTGCTCCTGCTGTAGTTGTGTGTAATTATAGGCGGTATTTGCGTGGTTTTGATGAGTATTAGTTGAATTAGGCCAGAGAAAGAGTTCTTGAGCAAAGAAGCCGCCGGGAAATGGCGGTGGAGCTGAGAACAAAGAGGGGGTCAACATGGCGGCGGCACTGCCTCGAATCGTGGCGGGGCTGTGGTGGTTGTGTTGGCCCTCGTAGGTGGTGATCACCACCGATGGATCCTCGAATGATCTCTCAATGCGTTTCTTCACGCCGCATTTCTGGCTTGTGCATCTGTAATAACTCCTGAAATATATAATGATAGTTGATTGATTAGATTCCGTTATTAATTTCAAGCAACATCATCTGTTACGTTTCAGGCGTTAGGAAAAGGATTGAGGTGTGAAAAACTGCAAAGTCGAAAAGTATAAGTTGGAACCAGTAAATTATAAAAATATAGGGTCGTAAAATGTAAAACCGTGCATATTTTGGGTCGCAAGTGTAATTAACCCTAATTCATAACCTAGTTCTTGAGTAAACTGACAATATATCCATTATTTGTATTAAGGTTAGTTACATTTAGATATCATGGGAGTTTGTTAATCTACAAGTCTACAACTCTTGATCCTTTTAATCAAATAATTACAAAAGTCACTCAATTTTTAGGTTTTGACGGAATATTCCATAAAATCCTAAGGAACCAATCATAACCCTAGAAAACTATGGTGTTTTTTGTAATTATGAAACTCCTATAAAATATAAAAAGTGTAATTGTTTGATTAAAAGGATCAAGACTTGTAGTGTAGTAAACTCTCACGGGTTCTAAATGTAATTAACCAATTGTATTACAAGTTCAGAATGGTTGTCCATTTTCCTCAAAGAAAACAAGAAAAAGGAACTAGCAAGTCATTGTTCCTGTTTTTCAGGTAATATGTAGAGAAACCTTGGAAAAGGGCTATTTTTGACTGCTTTTTGGCCATACTTTCTCCATCTATATCCATCTTCAAGATTGTCTACATCGCTTTTGGTCATGAATGCAAACCGCGGATTTCTTTGCTTTTTCTCATCCTTCATTTTCGCTTTGCTGGAGAAAAATTCAAAGGAAAAAAGATAGCCAAAATTATATCTTCTGGTCTGAAAATTCCTGCAGTTAGTGTTGCCAAAACCAGACATGAAAGTAGTAGAAAGAAAATGCTAGGGTTTCTTATAATCTTCAATTTCCCATCAATTTAATATTAAGTTATCAGTAAATTGCTTTACCCTTCTAAAGATCTTTCAATTGAATATCTCAAAAGCAGATCAAAAGTCAATATAATATATACATTATGCATGTATATATCAAACGGAAGCAAGTGGGAAAATCTGACTATGATCTATGTAAATATCCTGTTATCTTCAGCTTTGAAAGCAGGCTAAAAGAATTTTCAACTAGAATTTGCAACAAAGTCCACACATGGATAGTAATTAACTAATGCATGTAACTATTAAATTTTCCCAATTGCAAAAATATCAAGTAAGAAAAAACAAAAAGATCAATAAAATAAAATAAATTAAACCTACACTTTCTTAGACGATTTCCCATCTCCTTGTTCACACACTTTTGGCTCCAAATCATTCTTGACCTTCGAAGAATCATCTTCAGCTCCAGCAGTACCCTCTGGTGAAGAAAACGAAGCCGACGAATTCTGCGTCAGTGGGATTTCAGCAGGAGAAGCAACAATCACTTCGTTTGAGTTATTTCTGGTATTATTATTATAAATAGCAACTTCAGAAGACGAACAAGACAAGTCAAAAGTGTTTGAGAGAGTGTTGTAATCTACTGCCCCATCTTGCAAGCAGTGTGAAAAGCCTATACTAGAATAACGATGGTCAAATTCTTGAGTACTGCTAGGGGTTTGAATAGGCGGCGGGCGGTGGTGGTGGTGGTGGTGGTGGTAGGTAAAAGGGTTGTAATTATGATCTGTAATTATGGGAAATGCAAACCCTTGATCTGATGATGATGATGTTAACATGGTTTGATCTTCTTGGTGAAAGGAAAAGTAGGGATTATGAGAAATACTATTCTTGTTTTGATCATGATGATCACTAGACATGGAGGATATTATTATGTGTGAGGTTTCAAGGGTTGATTGAGAAGAAAAGGGGTTAAGGAAATTTGAGTGGCCGATAGATGTTAGTGATTTTGTTTATTCAATGGGAGAAGATGGAGAGAAAAAGACTTTTGTTGCATTGTGTGCTAGAGATATAGCTTACCGTTTGCTTTTTGACATACTTTATGCTTTCTTTTTCATCTTTCTATTCAATCTTTTAGAGAGAGAGAGAGAGAGTGATGTTGAATAGTATGTTGAATAGTGAATTGTGTGAAGAGGACGTTTTCTTGATTTTTTTTGTTTTGGGTAGTGGTTATGTGAGAAATGATTTGAGGAACTAGTTTAATTATTTATGGAAAGATTTTAAATAATAATAATAATAATAATTAATTTATAGGGCTGTTTAGATAATCTACATTTCTTGAGATTTGAGGTAATTACAATCAATCCATTTTGTTTCATAAATGACAAAAAGACCCTTGAAGCTCATTATTGATCATGTAATCTTTTTGAAAATGTGGCAGAATAGAGGCTAGGCTTTGACTGACATGCATCGATTGTGTTGACCTTACACCATTAAACTGCTGGAGACAAGACGCTTATGTTGGTGTGAGCATAACCAAAATCCGATGAAGGTATTATATGAATTATAAAACCTTAGGGATGTTTTTGTAATTTTTTAAATAAATAGACTAATTTGTAATTAAATCAAACCTAAAAGTAAACGTAAATCTCCCTAATTTGTATGCTATTTAGTAATGTTCTAATAAGATTTTTCCAAAATTGACTAAATTGTTAATTCTTCATGAATTTAGATGAAGTAAAATAATATTCAAATTTATGATATTATCAATAAATCTATTATAGTAGATATTTAGATTTATTTTCTGAAATGAAAGAACTATAAGAAGCATTAATTAAAGAGCTTTTATGCGGCCATATATCCTAAATATTAAACCTATCTTTGTTTTCAACTTTTTATACCTATTAAGTAGAACGACGTACATACTAGCTAATTACATATTTTTACTTTTTCGTACATGACATGCCTCCATTAAAGATAAACAAAAAGAAAATCATTAATATTGAAAACATGCATGTTGGAACTAAATTGACAAATATCCTACTTTATGGGACGAAATCGGTCAATTATGTAATTAGCTTTATCTTTAATTTCAGCCAATTATGTAATTTCGTACGTGACATGCCTCCGAAATTGGCTAACAAATATACTTTATGGGACGAAATCGGCCAATTATGAACATGTTGGGACCAAATTGACAAATGTGTCACTTTATGGGACCAATTTGGCTTTTTTCTCAAAACAAAGATTTGATTCAAAAACGGTAGATATACTTAATAAATTAATAATTTAATATATATTCTAATTTCTTTAATATAGTTCAATAATCAAATTAACTCAAAATATAGTTTTTGTATGCAATTAAACGCGGAGGTTTTTTTTTTATCAAATTAAAAAATGGAAGTTGCTAATTGCTTGTTTATATTTGATTTAACTTTAAAAGAAAAAGGAAAATGCAATGAAGTCGTGGTTAATATCCTTGCAGGAAAATATCAGGCACATCTTCTGTAATTTGGAAAAAATTGCACCAATGTTTCCAAGATGAGGGATTCGTTTCACACGTGAGGACGAACACGGCACCGTCTTTTGACCGTAACCGACAAGCTCGGCCGGCACGTGTGGAGGTAAATTTTTTTAAAATTTTCCAGATTTTGTTACGTTAATTACGTCTAATTGATGGGGCTCCTCGTCATCCTCGAACTTTAAGAACATTGCTTTCTGCCGGGAAATAGGCAGCTTTTGTTTCTCATTAATTAATTTATTCTTTCTTGTTTTTGGTTTTGTCTTCTTATTGTGCTTGAGCTATGGAAGAATTTAGATGATAAATATATGTCTAAAAGGATATAGATAATCTAGATTACATATCACATGCTATATATGTAAAAAGTTCAAATGAATTATAATATGTTTAATTTTGTTACTTACAAAATGGATAGCTAGGTTTAATTTTAAGAAGCGCACGGAAGTCGAATTGGTAGTTTAACTGGTCAGTGGTTTGATTATTACAAAAAATAGATTGACTAGTTTATGTGTTCCCATAAAAAGTATAATAGAAAGGATAGAAGTCATTATATTACACATAGAAAGTATGTACACATATGTTTGGAAAATGAAAAATATAGAAATAGAAAACTGCCATTAGAATCAATAACTAAGCATAATAACTCAGTTGGTTATATTCTTGTTTATACGTAGCTAAATCCTAATTTCAAATCCTAGATTTAACATTTTATTTTTTTTTTCTTAAAAAAGAAAAAAATTAAAATACATCAAAATACCGGTCAAATTTCTAAGAGCAAGACCGCCCGATTTTTTGACTAATTTTACTGGTTCATCCCGATTTCTGTCCCAGCTAGTTTAGTGGAGGCATTCGTACTGGACCAAGCATCGATCACCGGTCGAACCAGCCGATGTAGTTCAATTTTCAAAACATTGGCAAAAACGAACAGTAGATTACGGGCATCAAATATAGGTTTGGTTTGACCAAAAAAAATCAAATATAGGTTTGGTTGCTTTTGGTTCAGATCAAGATGGTTCAAGTGAGGATCGATCGGGTCCAAGACAGGTCGTTTCTTAATGACTTGAGTGTGGGTCATAAATGGGTCAAAAACGGATCGCTAATGGATCCAACCACAATTTTTATGGGTTTTTATTCAATTCAATGTACGAATTTTGAAAAAAAAACCCTCAATATTCATGTACTATATACTGAACAAATTATATTACTAGTCACTGCTAGCACATCAATTTTGTAATAATTCAAAGAACGGTTTCTTTTTTTTAAAAAAAAATCGGCCATCCCTTTAACATAAAACTTAACAAAACCAAATAGTAAAGGATCTAAAGCTTCAGTAACTTCATCGATATGAATAGACATTGAAGAAAACCTCATTAGTATATTATTTACAGTTTTCTCTCAAACTTTTTTACTTTGGCCGCAGAAGCAAAAAGCATACAGATCATTTTAGTGAAAATGACAAAGTGATGAAATATATTAACTCATCGATTTTCAAAAATTACTGGACACTGCAAGACCAACAATTGCAGTAAGTTTGTCATGTTTTGCCTCCAATATCGCTTGATTGTCACGTTTTCTACTCCAGTATTTTCAATTCCAGAAGCATAAAATGCAGCCTTCTTTTTCATTTCATTCATTTCGTCTTCAGCTCCATCATGGATAATCCTTTTTAGTTTGCGCTTAAAAGCATAAGGATGTGGATCACTATTATCGATCTGGAGCATATTTAGAGACATAGCAATCGGAGCCCCCCGTACTTTTACGTCATCGTCAGATATCGAAAACTCTAGCAATGGTATGGCCTCAACAGCTCATGTACATGATATTATTGGAATTTTCAAGAGTCGAAACATTCAGTTGTTGTCATGACCATTCGACCCTTCTGAGTGATCTTCTGTTTCATTGCATCATGGTAATCTTCATATTCCTCTTAGCTGTGTTTTCCTTGCGACTTTCGAATTGTTTTTTTAATTTTAATGAAGCATTGTATCTGCATTCTGAATCAGTGTATGCTGGTGTTTCCCCCCGCGAATTTAATGATGTGATAATGTTATTCGTGGAGCAAAATTGGTTCTTTATATGCTAATTGAAAATTCAAAACCGCGTGTGTTCATTGTAAATTAAGCATGTTTATGAACTATTGTTGCAATTGAACATGATTTGCATATTGAACTTTATGAATTACTTTGTTTCTTAATAATTTAAACCTAAATGCAATAAGTGGTTAGTTGACGTGCTTTTAAGTGTTTTATTGCTTTCGTTTAAGCCGTGCATCGTCGTATGTCTTACATGGTTGTGTCATTTGTCAGTTGCAGGCACTACTCCCGTGAAGTAGTGTGTCAGTGCTATTGCAGCACCATGTCGAATGTATGGATTCTTGTACTTAGTTAACAGCGAAACAAATTTACGAATTTGTGCATGATCATTCTACAAAACAAATCCAATTCGGCTTCAAATGTCTATTTATTAATTCTTTCCTAAGCAACGAAAATATCATCATCCAAATAAATTTTGAAGAAACATATGCCAAGAGTGAGAATTAAACAAATTCCTTGAACATATCATCATCTTTAGTAATTATATGAACCACATGTCCACGCAAGCAAATTAATATTAGAGCCTCCACAAGTCCAATAACGAACGAAGTTACCAGTGCAACCAATATTGACAACTTTGCAACATTAGAGTTTCATTTCCAAGTTCATTTGAGACTCGAGCACTAGTTGCACTCAAGAAACTAAGCGATATTACCATTCCTCGACTAGTGATGGTAAGACATATAGAGAGAGCATTATTTTCAACTCTTAACACATCAAGAATTTTGTCAAAAGCATTAGTACCGTATTATATCACTCCTCAAGATAGAGAATTGTAGTAGATTCTATAGAAAATAAGATCACTAACCAAAGATAATGGAAGACTATAATTATAAATTGTCCACTTATCCGGTAGTCCTAACAACAAGTAAAATATTTTTCCAACAATCATAATGAGATATACTACAATGATGTTAATTCTATAGATTTCAAAAGCATCCTTCAGTATTATTTGAAGTTGATACCTTATGGTGGATTGAAAATGACAATAACGTCATATCATGATCATTTTCTTGTTCTGTGCATCTAAGAACATTAGGAAGCTGTTTGAAAAACCGATCGAATATATCAAAAGAATGAACTAGTAAACAAATATCCCTGTTATTTATGTATCATCTTTGTCACATTTCAAGAGAGGAGATGCAAACATGTACACCGACAATAACAACGTTGAGATTACAATCACAATAATCCATAATCTTTGAAGATAAACCCCAAACATTTGTCATGTTTTGCCTCCGATAGTAGCTTGATTGTCACATTTCCTACTCCAATATTTACAATTCAAGAAGCATAAATTGCAGCCTTCTTCATTTTGTTCATTTCGTCTTCAGCTCCATCACGGATAACTTTTTTAGTTTGCGCTTGAAAGCATAAGGACGTGGATCACTATTATCGATCCAGAGCATAATTAGAGACATAGCAATCAGAGCCCCCTGTTGGACTTTTAGGTCATCGTCAGATATCGGAGACTCTAGCAATGGTATGGCCTCATCAGCTCATGTACATGATATTTCCAGTGCCATTGTAACACCATGTCAAACACATGTATTCTTGGACTTAGATAACAGTGAAACAAATCTACAAATCTGTACATGATCATTCTACAAAACAAATCCAATTCGGCTTCAAATGTTTATTTATTAATTCTTTCCTAAGCAACAAAAATATCATCATCCAAATAAATTTTGAAGAAACTTATGCCAAGAAAGAGAATTTAAGTGAACGTCCCGATTAACATGTCAATACAAACACCCTTAATTGACTTAATAACATTGCTTAGGTAAACTCCAAGAGAAATTCCTATGATGTCATTTTTTTTTTCTCAAATCAAAAAATTTTAATTTTTTTTTCCAGGTAAGAAGGGAATAAAGTCTGAAAAAGGTTTGAAATCACAGCCTAGAAAAAAGAAAAGCAGTGTACTCAGGGAATCAGGGCAATCTACAAAAATACATATAAACGTATATGAGCTCATGTACTACTTCATGCATGCTCCACTTGGCTCGAGGGATATAGCGTATAACACAACTTTTAGCCTTCTCAAACAGCTCCCATCACAAGATTTTTTGTCTTTGGGGTTCAAAATCATTCACAGGAACGCCTGATGGGGTGAAGCCTTCACTAGCACCCGTCAGAGAATCTTCACATTGCTGAATAGCAATAGTCACGACATATTCATCTCCCTCGACAGCAACAATCCTAGCAACTTGACCTCCCCCAATAGCACATGTATCCCTTCCTGACCTTTCAAAGTATACCCTTATCTGAGGGGCTAAAGTTATAAGATACCCTAAAATAGCAATTGGAATCATTAGTAGCAACCTATTCTCAAAATTAACAACAAGTTCTAAGACCACTGCAGTCACATCTTGGTTCAAGACAACAGTAGCCTCTGGGTTGTAGGTGTCAACTCTAATAATTCTTAGAACTATAATAATAAGGGTGCCCACGCAAACGGAAATAGTATGCCCTTTCCAAATTAATCCTAGGTAAATTGGAGCGATCTGAGATGCCACATCCAGTACAATATTCAAACACCACAAAACATACCATAACCAATTTGTACCCAGAGAATTGCATTTCGCCTGATTTGCAAGATAAGCTAAATCAATATGGAGGAAGAGTATTACTATATATCATTATCCCACATAGGATGCCAATAATCAAATTAAGGAGAGAACAACCAACAAAATTTATTAAAAGAACCAATCACAAAACCATGAAGAGGAGAAAACTGATAAATATGCTCCAGTATAATATTTTTTCCTCTTTTGGTTTAGCGGCTAGATGTTTTACGCAAAAAATCGCTAAGAACCACGACTTCAGCACTATGAATTTGCACATTAAAGTAACAAAGGCTGCAGAATGCTGTCATCCAGCCCCAACTGCAATAGTAGAAAGTTTTGGCTAAATGCTATTCAAAATTAAAATGATAGTGGGAAAAATCCACAATTCAACAAATTCCTTGACCATATCATCATCTTTAATGAATATATGAACCATATGTCCACATAAGCAAATTAATATTAGAGCCTCCACAAGTCCAATAACGAACAAAGTTATCAGTGTAATCAACATTGACAATTTTGCAGCATTAGAATTTCCTTTTTCAAGTTCATTTGAGACTCAAGCACTAGTTGCACTCAAGAAACCAAGTGATATGACCATTTCCCGACTACGTGATGGTAAGACATATACAGAGAGCATCATTTTCAACAATTGATACATCAAGAAGTTGTCAAAAGCATCGGTACCATATTGTACCACTCCTCAAGACAGGGCATTGTAGTATATTCTACAGAAAGTAAGACCACTAACCAAAGATTATGGAAGACTAAAATTATAAATTGTCCACTTATCCGGTAGCCCTAAGAACAAGTAAAATACTTGACCAACAGTTATAATAAGGTATACTAAAATGGTGGGTAACATAATACTATTGATTTCAAAAAGATCCTTCAGTATTATTTGAAGTTAATGCCATATGGTGGATTGAAAATGACAATAACGTTGTATCATGATCATTTTCTTGCTTTGTGCATCTAAGAACATTAGGAAGATGTTTGAGAAACCGGTTGAATATATCAAAGGAATGAACCAGTAAGCAAATGTCCCCGTTGTTTCTATATCATCTTTGTCACAACCTAATAGTTTCAAGATAGAAGATGCAAACATATACACCGACAACAACAACGTTGAAATTACAATCACAATAATCCATAATCTTTGAAGATAAACTCCAAACATGTGATGTTAATTTTCATTGTAGTCTTGTATGCATAGAGTTTTCAATCCGCTAATCAACCTAAACAATAATTCATTGGAGAAATTTGTTACTAGAGTAGAGATTAAGGAATATGCAGCAACCTTCTTACGACCAACGAAGTTGGTGGAGTCACAATAATAGGTCTAGCTACGACTCAATTTTTTTTAGACTCCTCCCATATTCTACTAATCAAGTTCGATACAACCAATACAAGTACAAAATAATACTGATAAATGACAAATCCACACTTGTATGCAATCAACCAAACCCATAAATACTCCCCTTATCCGACCATTCAACATCCTAGAAGTTGTCTATATGCAACCACTTAACATCCTAAGGGCTACCCACAGCCAGTCGATCAACGTCCTAAATATTGTCTATAACTAATGAATTGAATTTCATATGCTACCAATCAAGTTCACAAAAGTTGTCCACCACCAACTCATCGACCTCTTATCATCCACAAGACTCAAAGAAGGTTTTATAATATTACATTCCATCTGATTGATTGATTCTTTTCAATATCATTTTTTTCTTATTTTCTCTTCTTGGTTCACGTATACATGATTAGAGGTGTGCATTCGGTTAACCGATAATTTCGATTAACACTTGATGTTACATCTAATACATGAAAGATTAAATTTATTAAAACAAATGAATTACGGTATTAAAATAGAATAACAGCTATTAATAAAATATATATACATTTAGACACCTTCTTCCATTCTTAGTAAACAGTAAACTCTTCTTCAATCGGAGGTTGTGAGGTCCATTTTGAAGTCAATCTTGAACACAAATAAGAGCTTAAATTGTTCTTGAAATATAACATGAAAAAGTGTCAAAATCGCTAATTACATTTATAGTGCGACATATAATAAAAAAATCACAACAATGACTACCTAACTATATCAATGATCTTCTCTAAAAAAATATATATCAATGATCTCAATGTGAGAAAAATCACAACAATGACTAACTAACTACATCAATCATCTCAGATTCTCAATGAATAATTACACTTTCGGCTTTCCTCTTCCCCAAAAGATTTCTCACTTTCTTCAAATTCTTCTTCCCACAATTCTTCGTCGGCCCCCAAAGATTCATGTACCTGAATAATCTCAACAATCTTGTGTTCCAATTTGCATATGATATATATCTACAAAAATAAAATAAAATAAATTATATTAAATAATCATATAAAGAATTAATAATGCATGTTGTACTTACAGTGTCAAAAGATATTAGACTTTTATTAGCATCTTATTCCTTCATCTCCCACTTAGACACAAATGATGATCGGAAATGATCAATCACACAGTCTGGTACATTAAAAGTAAACTCTGAGGCGACCATAGATATAAGCATAGTCAATTAATCTCAAGCCAATTTTGCTAAAATCACATATAAAATAATATTGTACTTTCACCACGTGAGGATGTCAAAATTGGGGTCATTCCTCATCACTTATTGACTTCGTAAGATAACTCATTTTGCACTAAAACTAATAGAGATTATGTATTACTTTCGAGTCTTGGCTTATGTTTGAACGAATTAATATTATAATGTCTCATTCTCCGTTTTTACTTCATAGTTATGAATAAAAATGTTATTAATATATAATTATTTTGAAACTTATAGTGGTTGAAATTTATAGAATTAATTAATAATAGAAAGCCCAAAATCTTTGGGGTTTTTGCACTTCTATACTTAGCGCAAGAACAATAGTGGTATCTATGTTTTTTTAGTGTGCAACAATGGTTAAAAAAGTAATAAAAAAAATTAGAAGACAATACAAAATTTGCAATAGTACAAAAGACAAAAAATTATTTTTCCTAAAAAAAATTCAAAATATAAAATGATTTTATATAATAATAATAATAATAATTTTATTGATTTGTCAAAAACAATTTTCTTGAAAATCGTCTACCAAGAAAATGATTTTATGGACGAATTACATGGGTTCCTAACATTTTTCATATTTACATCTAAATCTTTCTAGTTTCGTTTTTTACATCCTAATCCGTTGACCGGTCAACTGTTATTCAGTTCTGTTAATTTTCTGGTACCGTTGTGTTCCAAGTAATTAAGTTTTCTTCAAAACTAGGTTTTAAAGTAAACGATTTTGTTAAAAGATATAAAAATATATATATAAAAACAAGATATCCCGTACTTAGTACTCGATTTCCTTCAAAAATTTAAAACCACCTCGATTAATACCATTCTTTAATAAATAATATTCTTGAAAATTCTTCCATGAACTTGCTTCTAGTTCGGTTTGTCAAAATTAACGGGTAAATAGCTTTCTCTTCCATTTTATTTGATTTCTTTATTTTATTTTTTGATAAAGTTTATTGGAGGTCACAATTATTTTTCTTAAATTGCCTGACTAGGATCGTTCATCCATGTACTAGAAACCGAACAAAATGGCAAAAAAAAAGAGGCCCAAATCCACTTCATTTAAAATGGATTTCTCCAGAATTGGTCTCATTCATTAAAAGTTTTTCAAATGATTTTTCATAAAATCTAAATTATCTAATGTTATGTCTCTAATCTTATTTTTTGTTCATTGACTAATTAATGAATTTAGAGGAAATATTCTGTCATTGAAATGAATCTGAGGAATATTTTCCATTAGTTAATTGACAAAAAGTGAGTGAATATTTTCTAAACTAAACATTATATAAAAATTTCGTAATGAATAAGACCAAATATTAAAATAACATATTGACTAGTAACTTTCATAGCCTTAGTAATTATAAGATTCTAATATAAGTTGTCATCACCGATCATTATTGACACCTGTTTTGTGAAAATATAAAATTTATTACAAACTATAGAGTTAATTTTAATTTATTTTTCGCGTTTTCATATAGTTGCAGATTTATCAATTAATTGGTTATGTGAATCAAATAAAGCACAAACTACTACATCAATATATAGTTTAGTACTCTCTACGTTTTCTGATTCTTTCAATCAGAAGAATGTGGTATACGTACCTATGTGCAACACTCCCAATTATTGGAAATCACATAAACACCCTTTTTGTTATGACTCTGTCTAATACTTAGATCTTGTTGTTAGTAATTTTGTTATTTTTAAGTGGACACTAATGTTTTATTAATTAGACAACAACTCAATCACTTCGTTCATTCCACATATAGCAAGCAGCCAAACAATATAATAAAAATGTTATGAGATAATTTAGCCATTTTGCAATTTTCTATGAAATCTTTTAGGTTTCTATTAGGTAGGAAGTATGTCTGTAATTTCCAATAATTAAAAAAGTATCATTATATTTACCACTAAGTTGAGGGATGCTGCTGTAATTATCAGAAAATTTTAATATATCAAATTACATTGTCATTTATTTTTAGACAAAGCTTGACAGAGTTGAAATCACGAATGAAATAAATAATATGAGTGGCATAGACTTGATAGAGTGGCAAAGGTGTAAGATATGAGTTGTAGACCATTAGTATTATGTGCTGAAATGATGGATTGACATTACTTATGCTACACTTTTAGTACAATTGTTTGCACAATAAATATGGCAAATCATTTCTTGATTGGGATTGCACATGCACATTGCACACACACTGCATAAATTCTGCATTCACTCATTCCTAACTATCTTCACTAGAAAATTATTCTAAATTTGACCACATTCAATTTTTTGACTAATCATGTCGTTGAATTGTAAACACCTCAAAAGAATGGAAAGTGAGAGTTCTCTTGCTGAATTGTTGGCTCCTCAAATAGTTGAACACCAATCAGAATGTTTAAAGTTGTTTCATACCCCATATATATGCAACGTATAAATTATAGGGGAAAATTGCACGATTTATTCGTCAACTTTGATTTACTTAGGTTTCAGGAACATAAGTTTCTAAAGTTGTAAATTTCATCTCGTAGCATTTAAAATGTGACAAAATACAGACAATAATCATTGCTACAGGATGGAATATTCAGTGCTACGTACGAAATTTTCAATGCTACAGGATGAATGTGGCGAGCATTGTCTGTATTTCATCACAATTTCAATGCTATGGATGAAATTTACAACTTTAGAAACTCATGTCCATAAATTCAAGTAAATCAAATTGACAGATGAATTATGCAATTTTTCCTAAGTTATAGGGTGAATTACATCAACTACTCGAGAAGTCGAGTGAAATTACAAATTGATTCCTCTCATTTTCAATATTACCGTATAGTTTCTAAAATTTTCAATTAAACAATAAATTTGTCGAACATATCCCCAACCAGAGTTTCTGATGGGGGTATTTTTTTGAAAATTTTACACATTTATATAAACTTCACGAAGTATATAATAATCTCTCAAATTAGATGGATCAATTTGTAAATACACCAAACTTCGAATTAGAGAGGTATAACTCATCCTAAATTATATGCTAATATGTCCTTTGAGTGAAAGAAAAATGAGGATAGGTAAAAGTCAAGAGGTAAAGGACACATAATTCAAACGTTGTAGGGTACTAGTACTAGATACACTGTCCGAATTTATGCCATGTTATATCACACTCTGATACAGCCTGAAAAATCACAGTTTCAACAAAGACTTTCCAGAAAAATGATGCCAATAAATACTATTTCAGAAAGTATGCCCTACAAACACAGACCCCACAACATTATTTATCAACCTGCCATGATCAATCATGAGTCCTTATTTCTAGGAGAATTTAATTTTTAGTATATGGTACACAATTTTCTAATTATCATGAAAATGGAAAAAAAAGTATTATTGCACTACATCTGGAAGCTGCATTGCTAGAAATAGAGACATATACAAAATACAAAGTTTCTTGGTCAATGATTTTTGAATTTTGACATAAGAACTACAACATAATTAATATGATAATCATAATAATAAACTAATGAAAAACATGTTATCATCCGTAAAATCAGCAGGAAAGTATCCTCACAATCAAGTTAATAATTACCAACCAAGAAAAAAAAAAAAACACGAAATCGGGAAATAAAACGATCGGATGATCATAATGTTATGAAAGGATAGCCCCTTTTGATCTCCCATACTCTTCTGTACAACAAGCAACATTCTCAACCCTCTCTCTCTAACATAAGTTATGCATGGCAAACTTGGTTTAACTTCATCATTTTCAGAACTGCCAATAATGCAAGATTTCAAACTGGGCCATCCTTTTTTTTTCTTTTCTCTGTCACTCTTCTGGCAGCTGAGGAATCTTTCCAGAAAACAAACTTTGAAAATGTGAATAGTATTAGAGATCTTACTCGAAGCTCTACAATGACAATAATTTAACTGCCGAAGTCAGTTTCTATCCACTTCCTGAGATGTAGCATTGCTCTCGGATTGCTCTACCCTTATTTCCGTCTCGTTTGAACAACTCGTATCCTGCAGTGACATATCCATGCTCGTTGTCCTGCTTTTTCTATTCCGACGATCCTGTTTGTAAGAAAATTGGAGAGGTTGAGATGGGATTCTAGTCATCATATCGAGGATAATCGCACTTTTACCATCCAAATTTACACTCTAAAGATAGCCTTCCGAGGTTTGTAAAACATTCTTACACTACTAAAACCTTGAAACATTATAAATACCCCCAAAGTCACCGAAAGTCGACAATTTTCTGTTAGTTTTAGTTTTGCAAATCTCAAGGTAAGATTCGTAATGTTCCAAGGTAAGAATGCAAACAGTGCAAACACTTGGGGGTACTCATAAGATTTCAAGGTCTCAGTGGTGTTTTGAAAGTGAGCCTCAGGGTGTTTTTCGTAATTATGCCTACTTAAATATTAAGGAAAAACCATGGAGGCTTGGTTAATTCGTGCATTTATTAGTTCTCACATAAATTGATTTTAATTTAATTTTGAGCCTATTAACAATATCTATTTATTGTCTATGAACATAGTGACAACGCGTGTCGTGCAACACTATTCCTTTTTCAACTAGTGCAGCAACTAAAACATAATGGGAAAAGAAATGTGTAGAGCTCAAGACACTCGACCTTTTAAAAGGCGTGAAGAAATAGACAATAGAGATGATAATCTCACCTCGCGATAAGGGTAATCATCAGTTTCGAGCATTCGAACAACTTGACTCATTTTGGGGCGTTTCTCCGAATCGGGATCAACGCACCTAAGTGCAACAAGAAGTGCACGTTTCAAGGCACGAGTTGTAGGTCTAACTTCAAGGTTAGGGTCCACAACTTCTTCTGCTCGTCTATTTCCTACCATCATTTTCAGCCACTCCACGAGATTAACCTGCCACATACACAATTAGACTTTCAAACATATATAAACTCTTCAAAGATTAAATTTTACAAAACAATTCTCCGTCCCTGAATGCAATACATCCTACTAACATATATAAATTAATCAAATTGTCTTTTAAAATTCATAAAACACAAAATTTTATATATAAATTAATGAAAATTGTATAATTTGCCCCCTAAAATAGATTAAATAAATTAAATTCCTGGCTCCATCCTTGATCCTATTTAACAAGAATTAAAAAAGATATATTAAACAGATTTTAGTACCTCATTGGCTGGTCGTCCATAATCGACTGGATCTCGTCCAGTAACAGCTTCCAATAATAGAACACCAAAACTGTAGATGTCACTCTTTTCATTCAACAAGCCAGTATTTGCATATTCTGGAGCTACATATCTGAAAATTCACAAAGTCAACTGATTATTATGTGTTAAAATGGCAATAAGAACACAAAATGTAGCTTAGAATACCCAAGTGAAAATAAATGATGAAAAGAATATATATTTACCCAAATGTTCCCATGACTCTCGTCGTTATGTGGCTTTCTCCAGAATCCAATAGCTTAGCCAAACCAAAATCAGAAACTTTTGAATTGAACTCGTCGTCAATCAAGATGTTGCTTGATTTTATGTCACGGTGTATGACTTTTGGCTCTATAGCTTCGTGCAAATAAGCAAGTCTGCAGAAATCAACAGTAAGTGCCGTATAATTTTAAACAAATTAATGGCTCTAACCCAAAATACACCAAAGTAAGTTATAATCATTTTTATCTAAGTAGTTAAAAGTTTGAAAATTTCCACTTACGCCTTTGCAGTACCGACAAGAACCTTTATACGGGCTTCCCATGTTAGTGTTCCATGTTGCCTCATAGCCCCATGAAGCCATTGTTCCAGATTGCCATTGTTTACATACTCATATACCAACATCCTGAACATAAATAATAATCACAAAATCTAATTCAATAAAAATTCAAGTACAAATATTTGAGAAAGAAAGAGAGGACAAGAAAGGACAGTTTAAAAAACAAGGGATAAAATACTCAACCATTCAAATTGCGACCGTTTTTTCAATAGAACTTCAATTTTTTTTTACAAATTACCACCTCATGTCTATTTTGTGGGATATATATTCACAAAAAACGATCCTAAAAATAACAATAGTTTGTCCCAGTGCATGCAACAAAAAAACTAGAACAATATGTGCAAAATTATTACAATTGTTTTCATAGGGAAAATCTCCATCAAAAAGAGGGTAGAGGTGGTAGAGTGTCAGAAATAAAAGTTTGGTCGGAAAAGTGTAAAAGCGGCCATAGTTCAGACGGAAAAATGTTTTCATCTCAAACAAAAGAATTATTATTCTAAAAAAAGCTAACCTGTGAACCCCTTCTATGCAATATCCAAGAAGCCGAACTAAGTTCTTATGTCGAACATGACCAATTGCCTCAACTTCCACCCTAAATTCTTTCTCCGCTTGGCCACTGTAAAATTCAATTTATCACTCAAACAACATTATAATGATACTTGAACAAATTTTATATTAAAAAAAAAACTCACAGATTATTAAGAAGCTTCTTAACTGCCACCTCCGACCCATTAACCAATCTTCCCCTATAAACTACACCATAACCACCTTCCCCAATAACATGCTCAGGCGAGAACCGATTAGTAGCAACTTCAAGATCTCGAAGCGTGAACCAATGGCCCCACCCAAGATGAGAAACTTCAGGCAAACCAATCAAAGGAGAAGCCATAGAAAGACCGTACGACAAAGAAGATTGTTTTCTTGCATTTCCAGAACTTCCTTCTTCTCCCGACTGAGAGCTACAGGCACGTTCATGATTATACATGGAGCTACATTGGCTCATATTATCAACATCACTCGATTTACTCCGTCCCAAATGATGAACTAACATCTTTCCCGAGTTTTTATCACTTGATTTATCATTAACGGTCAAATATAATCTTTCTGGATCATCGTGAGTGCCTTGGTCAGCGATTCTGTCCACCCTTATATCTTTTGAAATGTTGGGGATTTGGCAGTGGGAATATTTGTCCAAGGTTCTTCGGGATTTCCTTCTGAACATGACCCATATGGATAAAATGCCGAGGATTAGAACTATGAATGCGCCCACACAAATGCCAATGAGAACCCAGAGTTTGAGAGCCCCATATTTCTTTGATAACTCGGTGTTTAAGCTTCCAGATGACATTTTCCTTTTTGCAATTCGATCTGTTAAGAAGAAATTATGCGTTTGCCTATTTTCTGAACAGGGATTAATCCATTGACTCCTGGATCCAGAAAACACACCACATTATCAGATAGCAGAAAATGGTAATGTATGTCTAAAGTCAGTAATTCTGTTCTAACTTCTCTTGATATGATATTTTTTGTTCGTTAATTTAATTATTTCCAAATTAATAAAGTTTAAAGCAAACTTAGCCCTATATTCACTAACCAAAGGCACTAAAACACAAATTTAACCAATCAACAGAAGCCCTTCTCCACGGAAACCATGTACATTTCAAAATCATCACACAAGTCATAGCATTTCAAAAAATCTCTTCGGGCAAATAAAAAATAAAAGATTTCCCATTGATCTACACCGGTAAAATCCTCAAATCCAAACCCAAATCTGAATCTTGGAGGGATAAATGTCATGAAAATCAAGAAATTATGACTTTTAATCCGAGCACAAAAAGAAAGATAAATGAGGAAACAGATTTGAATCCAGGAACACATAAATTTAGAGAGAGAAAGTCCTTACCTCTTGCAAGTGATCTGAAATTAACCCCCTTGATCTTCTTCCTTGAGAACCCAAATAAGCAAAGAAAGGGCACTTTTTTGTCTCAACAGGGGCTCAATGAGCATAGATACGCCAATGCAGAGATGAAATGCCCAAAACCCACCAAAGAAAAACTTAGATAAGGGGAAATAAAAGGAAAAGGAGTAGCCAAAAAGAAAGGTAAACAGCTGAAATATGAGTAGTTTACAAGTAGAATGGTTATAGCTCAAGTGGGCCAAAAGAGAATTCTACAAAATAATAACAACTAATGCAGATGACCCAGTTTCCTTCAAACAATGCAGACAAAATTCTAATCTTTGTACGGGAGTTTTTTTTTTTTTTTTTTTTTTTTTCTTCTTCTTTTTTTCTCCAAATGATGGAAAGAATTAGAGTTGGGTGAAATGGTAGGTAGGGTTGTGTGAATGTGGCGAAGGAAAGTGGCACATCACTAAAGCTGTAAAGAAAGCTTGGTTTGCAATGGAGGAAACCAGAGAGAGAGAGAACAGTAAAGGAAAAGCAAAATAGAGGTAACCACAGTCCACAAGACTGGATTTATAGCTGGAGTGAAAAAAAGAAAAGAAAAAAAGAAACAAACGAGAGAGAGAGAGAGTCAACTTAAGAGGCAAGAATTGAACAGCAAATCTAGGATTTCTGAGTTTAAATTTACAGATAAGTCCTTTTTATCTTTCGTTGTGATGAGATTATTACATAATCTGATGGGATTATTACAGTATGTCAAATCTGACAATCTTTTCGTCATAATTTAGAAAATCCAAGACAGAATTTTTTTGTTACTTTTTTATTTCATGTAAAATGTGAAGAGAAGAGAAACCTGGAAGTTTGACCATGGGTAGTGTTGGTTGACAACCCACTATCTGGTTGGCATTCAATGTGCTTAAAAGCAAATTAAATGGGTAATTATGTTGTTGATCTTGATTGAAAATACTTTTCACCAAATAAAATAATGATATTATTATCATATCACAATGGATTTATTATTCTCAATCATTTATTTTCACTTCAAACATATATATTCTGTGACAATTTTATAAGTAATGAATCCGCATAAATTCGAAGTGAGATGGTTTAACAAAAACCTAAATTACATAATTCAAGTTAAAAATTTCGAATTACTTACATTTTAGTGGTTGGACATAGCTCAATTAAACCCTAAAATAAACAAAGTTTTAAATTTCCTTCAAAACTTTAACAATAGAAATCCGTGTAAAATCAAACATAAAAGAAAAAATACTTTTTTTCACAAGAAAATCTCATAAAGTTGATACATTAAAAAGGGGAAATTAAATTATATGATCCTATATCTCTTAATAATATGAAATTCATCAATGAAAGAATCGGGGAAGCTTTAAGGGCTCCAACGGTGTTATTGATCAGTCATTAATGGTTTCAAAACTTTTGTGCACTTCTTTAAATGTTTTTATCTGTCCATAAATATTATATACCTATCTATTTTTCAAATCCACAACTTTATTTTCTACATGTAATGCACCCACGCTCGTATCGAACACTTTTTTAATACAAGATATTAATAAAAAAAATTATGTAGCCTTATCTGTAGCGTATCATACCTATGTCGTTGTATCTGTATATGTGTATGACCGCTTCATACTTAGTCCATAACAATTAAATAAATATATGCTGCTTAGTCCAAATTGGAAGCAAGGCTCCAGATTGCATTAAAATTCTATGTGCAAGATGATGACTTTTTGACCAATGAAAACAATTTAAAAAATATTTTTGTGCAACGGTACTCAAGGGTATTATGGTCATTTCATCTCCTAGTAAACAAATGGTCTTTGTTTTCTTTTAAGTGTCATTATGGGGATAATTGATAAAGCCTCTATTGGTGGAGGAACAAAGTCTTTGTTTAGAAGCATAAACCTTTTTTCATTAAAGTATGTGACTCAGACAAATCCCTTTCCAAACTTTATATACTTTTAAGTAAGATTAATTAGGTAAATGGGATGGGTTTAATTTTAATAAAAAGTAATTAGTGGGGCCCACTTATTGGTGTTTTTGGTCCCTTAAATAACATTTTAAAAGAATAGGGCCTTAAAACGCAATTCCTTTTAGGGAAACTTGCATTTTGGTCCACTAACTATGACATGTTTATATAACTTGCAAAAACTTGTGGTTCGGAAAATCCTATATTGAGAGCCGCTAATTCGATTCGTGGCTTAGTCATAATTAAGGTTCTTTATTCTTCCCAGCGAGTATGTTTAGTGGGAATTGAAACATTTTTTCGATTTGTCTTATAAGTATTCATTTAACCTATTTAGTCTGATTTTATACATTCATGTTTAGAATACAAGTTCTCAAATTCAAAGTCCTATGGTGTGAAATTGATTCAGTTATAAAATAATTTTTCTTCTAACGAGCCTACCTTCACAATTTAAAGTAAAAGATTAGAGGGGGAAAAATATGAATTAAATAGTTATAAGGAGTATCTTATTGTCAATTTGGTTGAATTTCGTCAATTACCAAATGTGTTAAAAATTAGTAAATTACAAGAGTAAATATATTAAACGAAAACTATAAAAGTAAAACTTGAATTAGGGCCAACTCAAGTGGTTAAGGGTTCTTTCCCCACAGCAATGACTTTGGTTTAAATTCTTCTGACCACAGTTCTCTGTTGGTATATAGATCATCTGTAAATTCCAAAAATCTCAAACTTTTTAATAGATCAAACAGGATTCCGTAAATCTTGAAGAGTCTCTTGACCTTGGTGATGGGATAGTCACTCTTACTCCGATATGTTTTTCGACCCCTCGAAAAATAAAAACTCGAATTAGGATATACTTACGATTACGAGACTGTAAATAAAATTTGCCATCTTTATTAGAATAGGGCTTTAAATTAATATAATTATTTACTGAAAGACATCTCATACGACCTTTTAGGCATTTACCTTAGAATTTTTGTACAATAAGAAAAGGCCTTGCACGTGCGAGGTCACTTTACTTTTTTGCAATCCTCTAATAAGGGCTTGTTTATTTTCAAAAAAAATAATAATAATAAGGGCTTGTTTGGAAATCTTCAAAATGTTACGGATTTACTTAATTTGGGTTGATATAGACAATAAAATACATTTCAAGTAAATTAAAATATTCATATTTTTCTTTTCTCTTAATTTTCTTTCTTTTTTTTTTTTGAAGAACAAAAGATGCATCCAATTTTGGACGACCAGTATTTTATTTTTTTTGATACAATAAAAAACATTTCGAGTAAATTAAATTAATACATACTTTTGTTTTCTCTTAATTTTGAGATGATTCCAATTTTGGGCCAGTTTTTTTGTTTAAAAAAAAAAAGAACACGTATTTTCCTAGCTTGAAATGAAAGACAAGAATATAAAGCATGTCTGATTCATAAAAAAGCTTTTGTTGTCTTATGTACTAAGAGAAAACATAGAATAATTTTTTCATTCCTCATTTAGACAAAATTCTGTTTTGTGGATGCTCCATTTGTTTTTCTTTTCGAGTGTGGGTACTGCAGAGTGCAGAAATCTTCTAATTAGCGGTGATTCTTTCAATTCAATTATTTCATACATAAGATGTGGTTTGAATCCTAAATCTTATTTTGTAGTAGCTCCATTGTATTAATTAAATTGTGTGTCTTATTAATTAGACATATTTTCAATATATATGTAGTCAAATATATAAACCTTTTGTTTTACTCATATATAAGTCATATATTTAATTTTTAGGTACTTAATTGCACTTGTGAATGATGAAACATATATTAAGTTGCAATTTCAAAGATTTGAAGTTGTGGGACTGCAATTTAAATTTATATATTACAAGTGTAGAGCATTTTCAAGGCATAGATGTGATTTATGTTGTAGCGATCCTTTAATTTGAGAAAATACAATTAATTGAAATTTATATGCCCAATCTGTGGTCATGTTTTGGGGGAGTAGTACAATCCACAATTATCTCCTTAAATAGTGCCATGATTCTGATCAAATGTATAATTGATGAAATAAAGTTGCTGTCTTTACACTTTTTTTTTTTTTGTCAAAACAAGAAACAAGATAATTACTTGGCTGCTTGCAAATTCTATTGTTTTTGGAAGAGTTAAAATAGAAATAAAAGTTGAAAAAAAGTGTGTGTAATAATAAAAGTAGGGAGTGTTTGGAGAAAAAAACTAAAAGTAGGAAAAAAAATAATTGAGTGTTTGGAATAAAAGTTGAGAATAACTACTAATTAAAATCATATTTTAATTATGAAAATACCTAAAATCTATTAAAATTCACTGCCTGTTCGGTTTTATTAAAAAAAAAATTATCCTCCTCAAGATTCCTATTCCTAAAATCTTCAGGAGAGTAGTCCGAAGAAGCAATATCATATGTTAGGTCGTGCTCTATGGAACATGTATATGGACACGATAACACACATTTTTTTCTCATATTTTATACTAGAAAAGTATTCGATACTATATCGAAAACGACACAACATGGCAGGATATGATTTTTAGAAATATTCGAGCATCATAGATTATGTCCCATTTTCGCAAGGATATCGACTTTGCAGTAACAAACTATAATATAAGCAGCAGTTCTCAAATGTATTATCTCATAGAATTTAGAATCTCTTATTTGTGGTTAATTACACGTACGTGCTTAAGACATAAGTTTAAAAAAGCAACTGAACTTAGAGTCTATGATGCACTTATCATGTTTTGACAAATATTAATATCAATTGACATCTGTTTAGTTTTAAATATTAAAAAAGAATTACATGTCATATTTATAGACATGTTCGTATTCTATATTCATGTCTGTGCATTAGAAATTAGCGACCAGATTGAATATATGGTATATGGCTATAGATCTATGTTACAATAAGACACTATTCCAAATCGCATAAAATTAGAAGTTGGAGATCAGCTAGCTGGAAATATGACCGTGGATCTTGTTATTATATTTCTCTATATATTATCCTTTTTAAGGCTACCTTAATTACATAATACATATATATGCTAATGCCACCCAAAATATGAATAATTTAATTATTTTATAGCTCCAACTCAATTAAAATTAACTTTATTTTGGACAAACTCGATTTAGGACTCTTATGTTAATTGCACAAACCACTTCCTCCCCACGTAATATTTGTTTTTGAAAATGTTATTAATTACCAGAATATAATATAGCCAGAAGTAAAAAAAAAAAGTGTTATATATATCATAGAAATTAGAATCTTATTCGTGGTTGCACGTATTTATCTAGCACTTAGTAACCTTCACTAATTAATTAGAAAGCAACTTGCATACTAATTGACTATATCTCATTATAATTCTTTTTCTACCTAATTTTTTTCTAAATTTCGATACTGTAGACCTCTAATTGATCAAAAAAACTCTTCCAACTTAATTATTCTATTCGCAAGGTGCCATATTTCTCACTAGATCAACTAAAATATATAATGGATCTAATTATAATATTGTGATATAATATTAATGATGGTTTTCAATTAATGTGACATGACATATATACTTGAAACTTGAAAGAGAAAGTATAAATGTTATTTGAGTTGTATTTTAAACATTTTAAATTAAACAAATCATCTAATAAGACATATTAAACGTAAAATCAACATTAGTATCCGATATTTGCAGTAATTTTTGTGCTTAGCTTGGTAACTTTGCTAGTTGATTGATTTGATGACTATGATTTAGTTTATGGACTCTTTGAAAATACTTCAGAATCTAATTGCTGCTGTAATATTAAATCATATTGTAAGTGTTGCTAAATTGGTTACTTAAAAGAGTCTTTCTTGGAGAGTTCTTGATACAGGGGCAACGCTTATAGTGATAAACAGATTGAAATTTGAGAAACCTATGATAACAATGAATTTTGGTTTTGACTCTGCAGTTTGGTTGAATTTGTCTTTCTGTTCTTCATAAGATGTAACTTGGAATGATATGATTGGGTGATGATACCATTTAGTTTGCTCTTAAACTGATATCCCATAAAGACCTGGAAATCCTAGTCTGTTTCATTTATTTGATGAGCTTTTGAGACACCATACTTATTTCAATTCAACAAGTATTGAGAAATTGAACCTTTCCTTTCAACCAAGCTCTATTCCTGTGGTGGCCTGTGTATATGTAGAAATTGGATCTTATTTATGTGTTGTTTTCTCGTTTGTTGATAGATTAACTGCAAGATCGCCGACCCAACAAAAATATTGAATTTATCAGAGGGTTAGAGAAACGATCTGATTCAAAAGTAATGAATGACAAATAAAAATATGACGTCAAACAAACCTAGGTCGAGAAGATGGATTGAACAACTACCTCGCCCCATCGTCGTCGGTGTTGATCGATTGTTGAAGTGGGTGGATGTGTATATGAATAGTTTGGATGTTGGTATTTGATGACTATGTTTTATATATATTTTTTTCCTTCTTGCAATGTCTATGTAACAGTGTTATTATGTTTTTAAGCTCTTATCAAATTGACATTGTTTTTGTAATTTGGACAGAAGTTTTGTCTTTAATTTGTATTGTGAATTTAAATGTTTGTTCTGAATGTAGGGTTTATTGTAATTTTGTATTTAAAATGTTTTTCAGCCAAAGATAAATTCAATTATTATCAGGGGACAATTGTAATATTGAAAATAATTAGGGAGCTTTTTGGCTGGAAGATGGGAGGTTTTTGTAATTTTGTTTGTAACAAGGGATGTTACAAAAGGTGAACTGGACACTCTACATAAGGATAAATATTTTAAGGGCATTTAGATAATTCAACACCCAAATATGCAATGTCTGGAGATAAAAGTAAACAAATGAGGTTATTTTGGATATGTCAAATTTGTAAAAACATGAAAAGAAAATGCATGATTTTAGGGGAATTTTTTTTCTGAAACATGACTTTCAACATGAAATATAATGACATACAATAACACATACTAGAAAAGTAAACGAGCCCAAAGAAGAAATAGAATCATAAGAAGAGGGTGTTTGCAAACTCTAATATTTCTGAAAAAGTTAAAGTAGAAGTTAAAATAAAAAAAAAAGCTGAAAATTACTTTCAATTTTAATAAAACAACTAATTAAAATTTTATTTTAATTATAAAAATACATAAAATTTAGAATTAGAATCTAAAAGCACGTCTTTACATGTTTTTGAATTTTTAGTGTTTGCAAACACCCTCCAAAACCCTAATTCTGCGTTCCTTTCACTTTTTCTCAAAAATCCTCCGCAGCAGCCTTCATTCACCTCCTCAACCAACAAATCGCCGCCTCCACCTTCGCTCGCTGCCGTCCACCACCCCGCCGCCAGGTAAGCCCTTGCCATCTTCTCCCTTCTCTCTTTCCTTCTTCACTTTTCCTTTTATTCTTCTTCTCTGAAATTTCTGTTTATTCCTTTTTTATTTTCGTTGAAGCCTGCCTGCCGTCGCCGGAACGTTACCTCCACCGCTTCGCTCCTGTCTTGCTGGGTTTCCCACCGCGTCCCGTCTCGTTTCATGTCCAGTTGAGCATCGTGTCTTCCTCCCTTGATTTTCGCTTTTTTTTTCCGTCGCTTTTTTTGTAACTTACAGAATCCAGGTCTGCCCTTGTAGCGCCGCCGTGGGAGTTCAGCATAGCCGCCGGAGTTTCAGCGCCGCCTCCGTCCGTCAGCTTGGTCTGGTGAGCTCTGCATTTTCTTTATATTATGAAAACAGAGATTAATGGCTTACATCTAGCTCCATCATGAGCAGATTATATGTGTATGCTTACATCTATTTGGGTTTATATATGTGAAAGTTGATTTCATGTGAATGCATGGATGCGCTTTTCTCCACTTGTGCATGTCTTTGTAGAAATTCCCGTGTCTTTATGAATGTGGTTTAGGTTTCGTTTACTTTTTGCGCCCTCGGGATTGAGAATGCAATTGAAATTCGGTGAAGGAACTGTTTATTACTGTTGCTGTTATTTTTCACGTCGTGAGGTTTCATTTGTTGATCCTGAACATTTATCTGGTGTTTCGATCTTGGTTTTTATTGTGGGTAATGTTTTGTTTTGTGCTTGCTCTCTTTTCTAATGTTTTTGCTTTGGGGGGAGAGAGAGAGAGAAGGGAAAAATCATAGATTAGACAATGATTTAATGAAACATTTGGACTGAGAATGTTTTAGTTGTGAATTATGCTTGATGTGTTGAAGATATTAACATTTTACTTGAGTTTGGTTTGTAGATGGCTGAGAAGGGACCAATTGTTCCTGCAAACAGGAAGCTGATCTACAACAGAGCTAAGCAGTATGCTGTTGAGTACGCGGCTCGGGTATTAATTTATCCTTTATTGCCTCTTATTGTTGATTTTGCTGTTTCCTGGAATATTTATCATTACCATCCGTGACAAGTTTAAACGCCAATACTAAAATACACTATCTGGGCTCCCTGTAAACTGGACTACTAGAATAAATTAAAAGTAAACTTTTTAAAAAGGTTTGTCTTTTCATATGGAAACTGAAAGCGACCGCAAATTTTGAATCCTGTCGTGCTACATTCAAGCAGACTAAAATATGAGAGAAAGCTTTTTCGTTCAACTAAAAACCCGTATGTCCCGTTGAAGTACGTCGTCTACTCACAGCAAAACCATACTTAAAAAGCAAACTGCCAGCAACGTACATCGTCTACTTGCAGGTTCGGGTCAGCAAACCCATACTTCAAAAGCAATCTCAGCAAAAATGAACAAAGCAGGTCACCGGAATATGTCTCACAAACAGAAAAACCAATTTAAAGTTTGAGACATACTTCATCGTCACTATATTCGGAGCCCCAAACAACTGGCGAATCTTCAGAAGTTTCACTTTACTGTGAGTAGACGACGTACTTCAACGGGACATACGGGTTTTTAGTTGAACGAAAAAGCTTTCTCTCATATTTTAGTCTGCTTGAATGTAGCACGACAGGGTTCAAAATTTGCGGTCGCTTTCAGTTTCCATATAAAAAGACAAAACCTTTTTAAAAAGTTTACTCTTAATTTATTCTAGTAGTCCAGTTTACAGGGAGCCCAGATAGTGTATTTTAGTATTGGCGTTTAAACTTGTCACGGATGGTAATGAGCTATCGAACATGACTTTTTATTTGTCTATATCTGACCTGACATAGTGAACTATGGAATCAAGTTAACATATGTTAGTACAGTTACACAAGAATTACATTTAATGACTCCTCCTTGTTTTTGTATTTCCTGCAGAGTCGATCCGAGGGTTACTCAATAAGTGAATCTGGATCCGAGGAAAGTAAACTCTCCGAAGATGAGGTACATGGTAATTCTCAGTTTGGGATGTAATTTTTTTCGTTCATCCAAGGGTCAATAATCCCTTTCGTTCATTCTTAAATTCCTTGAGTTAGGAGCTGTATTGTAATATGAGAAGATACAGCTGTGTAGTTGTATACATATTGGGTGTAATCTTTCTATTTTTGTCCTAAGCACAGCATTTTTTATTGTCAGGATGCTGTTAAATCAAATGGTGGTGATAATCCTACTACTGCGAGTCATGATGATAATGATCATCCTAGTGGAGACACTGCCAGCGAAGGTGATGATGATGGTAATTATCATGATGATGACGACCATAGTGAAAGTGACGACTCCCGCGAAGTAGTTGAGGAGAGTGATTCATCTGAAGATGAGGTATGTTTCATCTTTCTTTTTTTAGGTAACTAGTAGTAATGTATTTCCCTCAGGAATGACCTAATACCAAATGGACTCTATCTTTGGCCTGTTAAATTAACATGCAAGGTTTTATTAAATGAAGCAACTGTATCAAGTGAATATAGATTATCATATCCTGATAAGTAACCGGAACCAACCAAATTTTGATTTTGAAAGAGACTGAATTTTCCATTTTCAAATGAACAACAATAACCTAATTTGTCCAAGGCGGAAATTGAAACCAAATTTCGTCAAAAAGACAGTACAATAAAAGTATCACTCAAATCCAAATAGAATCTGGTCCTCAACAATAATCTAAAAGTTTCAATTGCTGCAACCTCAACTGACTTGCCGTCGCCAACATAGATGTATCTTTCACCATCATTAGGCTTTCGACAACTCAAATAACCTTGCATAGACACACTCACATGGGTAGTTGCACCAGAGTCTGCCCACCAAGTGTGTCTAGGTACCGAAACCAAATTAACCTCAGAACAAACAAAGTTTAGAAGTGTATGTTTCCTAGCACGCCATGCGTGATAACAAGTACACTTTATTTCCTTATGGCCTTGAGTTCCACAAAAGACACAACCATCCTCATTTCCTTATGGCCTTGAGTTCCACAAAAGACACAACCATCCTCAGATGTTTCCTTAATTTGTCTCTTTTGTGGTACTTAATCCACAACATACTTATCCTTATTGGTGTCTGTCTGATCAGACACACTGCCCCATCTGCCTAAAGGAACAAGTAGATATTCTTATCTTTTTTACTTATCTAATGTAGAAAGATTATGTATGTATTCCTAACAACTTTGACCTTTATTGCATCTTATATTACTTGATTTTTTGATATATAACTGATGACATGGTTAATAAGAACATACAATGGGTTAATGATATCATTTGCTCAAAACTGCCATGTCTATGACTTACACTTGCTGAACTGTGGTTGGTTCTCTCTCTTTGCGGGAAATTCAGGTCGCACCTCGCAACACCATTGGAAATGTTCCTTTGGTATGGTACAAGGATGAGGAACATATTGGATATGATTTAGCTGGGAAGAAGATCAAGAAAAAGGAAAGACAGAGTAAGCTGGATTCCTTTCTTGCAAGTGCCGATGACTCAAAGAATTGGTGAGAAACTAAATTGATTATCTTTCTGAATTCAAAGTCCTATAATCCTATCATGCTTAGTATGTATTACATTATTAGCTAGATGCTTTGTGATGATTAATACATATTTTGGTCTGTTTTATTCAGGCGTAAGATATATGATGAGTATAATGATGAGGAAGTGGAGTTGACAAAAGACGAGACCAAGCTTATTCGCAGACTACTGAAAGGAAAAGCACCTCATGCTGATTTTGATCCATATGCTGTGCGTACCATCACATTGTCAACTTGATTTCTCAAAGTTCTATTTATTTTGGATTCCCAATTCTTGTTTGTGTGGATTGTGCATCTCCTCCCTTTGTTTGAAGGGACTTCTCATGTCTTCTTCTTCTTCGCTGCAGCCTTATGTTGATTGGTTTGCTTGGGATGGGGCTAAACATCCAATCTCTAATGCACCAGAGCCAAAGAGACGCTTCATTCCTTCAAAGTCGGAGAGTAAATTGGTACATAGCTTTCAAATATCTTGCTTTTTATATATACTGCTTGTAATTTATTGTTGAATCTTCTAATATGTCCTTTCCCTTTCTGTTCCAGTAAAAATTTTTACTAATTTGCTGTGAATGATAGGGCTTTGTCATCTCCTGATTATTTGTGAAACTGACTTCTCCCTCTAAGATTTACTTCACTCTGTTGTAATGTATTTTCCCTTGATTCTTGTTTTACTAATGTGCCTTTCACCTTTTCCTCTGCAAGAAAAGATTAGATGATTAAATTTTTGAGTGGGTTTACTTGGTTGTTTAAACTCCTATTTACTGGGATTTCCTAGTTTCCATTTCTCTTCCTACCTTTTTGGTACTTGCAGAGGATTGTTTCTCTTCAGATGAACTGTATGTTTATTTTCCTCTGTGATGGTATAATATCCTAAATGGCCACTAACACGGTTCATTTGATTTGCAAAAGTAGTTGAGGATGACATGTTTTAAGGTTTTTATGTACTGTATGTATGTTGATTCTACATTTTTGTTCATGAAATCACAGGTTCTCAAGTATGTCCGGGCCATTAGAAAGGGGCTTATTAAATTTGATGACAAACCCAAGGAAGAAGAACCTCGATTTTATGCATTGTGGGATGATTCGAGTGCTGCAGAAAGACAGGGATTGGCATATATTCCTGCACCAAAACCTAAATTGCCAGGTGTGCTTTTGATCCACCCTTAATTTGAAGTTGGTGGATATCCTCAAGTCACGAATATACTTTTATTATTTAAAGCTGATCACATTTCATATTATTGGCGATTATTTTGCTTCTGATCCCACATTTTTTCAGGTCATGAGGAATCTTACAATCCTTCAGCTGAGTACATCCCGACACAAGAAGAAATAAATTCTTACCAGCTCATGTTTGAGGAAGACCGGCCAAAATTTATTCCGAAACAGTAACTGCCACGACATTTTATTTTTTCCATTGGTGTTCTTTTAGTTTATCTGTTGCTTCAGTGTATGTGTTGAATTACTAACCTCTTTATGTTAAAAATTTAGGTTCAATTCCTTGAGAAGTGTTCCCGCATATGATAAAGCTGTCCAAGAAACTTTTGATCGTTGTTTGGATCTCTATCTATGCCCTAGAGTTCGGAAGAAGCGTGTATGTATAAAGAAAATTGTTTTATTTTGATTCTTTGGATGCATTTTACATCTGGTTTCCAAACTTGTATTTTAAGCTGAAATCTACAATTAATGCTTCTAAAACTGTTCCAGATTAATATTGATCCCGAGTCATTGAAACCGAAGCTGCCAAGCCGTAAAGATCTTAAACCATATCCAACAACTTGTTATCTGGAGTATAAAGGCCATAAGGGTCCTGTCACAAGCATTTCTACAGAATGCACTGGGCAATGGATTGCTTCTGGTTTGAACTTTGACCTAATTTGAATTTACGGTTCTCGAAATTGTGAATGCTATATCTGCTTCTAATTATATTCTTCATCTATGAAGGTTCTAAAGATGGAACTGTTCGCATTTGGGAAGTTGAAACTGGAAGATGTCTTCAGATCTTTGATCTTGGTGAAGCTGTTGATGAAGTTGCATGGAATCCTCTCTCTGAGCTTCCTGTATTAGCAGTGGCAGCGTAAGAATTGTGTGGGGCATTAGATTCTTATTTTGATAATTGATTATGTGTATAACAATAAGTTCCACCACTATATACAGGGGCCAAGATGTGTTTATTTTGGACTCTAAATGTGGAAGTTATGAACAACAGAAAAAGATTGAAGAGCTCCTCCAGGTTGGACCACAAACAGCGCCAGATGATTCTGGTCAGTATGAGTGTGAATTTCCTACTCTTTGTAGTGTTTGCGAACTTTGGAAAACAGCAATTTTGTGTTTTCTGCTTTTTTCCAGCACTTGGAGAGTGTTCGGAAAACCTACTTCTGCTCATTTAAGCAGAAATAGGCTAGAAGATGGGAGCACCCAAGGACCAGCTTCTAGCTTCTAGGTTATTTAAGTAAATTAGTAAGTGAGGAATTACTTGCTCTTTGGTAGGGTGTGCGATCCCTAAAATAAGCACTTAGGGAGTTTTTTCCAAACATTCTTCTGCTTATTTTAGGCAGAAATAAGCTAGCTGGAATCACCCAAGGACCAACTCCTAGCTTCAGCTTCTAGCTTCTAGCTTCTGGGTTATTTTTGTAGATATGTATAAGTTTGTTTAAAGTAACAAAAGTGTTTCTCAATTTTTTTCCTCAAACACTTATTGAATTTTTCTCTGTTTTCTCCAAACATTCCTTAGTCCTTACTTTTACTATTCCAACTTACTACAACTATAGCTTCACGAAAAGCAAAAGCTCTTGCAAACACCCACTCTGTCTCACTCTACCCTGTACCGCTCACTAACAACTGATTCTTCAGATACTAGTGCATCCATTGTGAGTTGGGGTCAAGATGAAAAGCATGGCGGAATCAGGTTGAGGCATTTTAAGGTAATTGGGATGTTCTTTTATTGAGGTCACATTTTGACATAGATATCCGATGAATTTGAAGCTGCTTTGCATCCATTGAAAGTTGATATTATTGAATTGCAGTCAGTTACTAAAGTGGAATGGCATCGTAAAGGAGATTATCTTTCAACATTGATGCCATCTGATATCCTTTTGTCCTGCCCGTGAATGCACTAATTCATTTGTTTATCTGTCTTATTTATAATTTAAAAATTCCTCCGTCAAATACCATTTACGAATATTATGGAGGGATGTGGAAGAAGATTTGCTCTGTTTTTATGGGGGTTGATCTGATGTTTTATTTGTTACAATATTCTGCTTGTACCTTGTCATTTCTTAACTTTTGACATACCTGAAACAAGATCGGTGATGATTCACCAACTCTCCAAGAGACTTACCCAACGAATTCCATTCAAAACAAAAGGAATTCCTGTTTCAACTGCTTTCCATCCTACTCGTTCGATATTCTTTACTGCAACAAAGAAGGATGTTCGTGTCTATGATTTGTTGAAGCAAAAGCTTGTCAAAAAGCTTGAGGCTGGTGTCCGTGAAATCTCTTCCATTGCTATCCACCCTGGTGGTATAACTCTCTCTCTCTCTCTCTCTCTCTCACACACACACACACACACACACACACACAAAGGGGGAAAAGAAAAGAGAAGAATTGCGAACATACATGGAAGTTGCAAACCTTTATGATTCCATAAACTACACATATCTGAGTCCTATATGAAATGCAGGTGATAATGCCATTGTTGGAAGCAGAGATGGAAAATTGTGTTGGTTTGATATGGACCTTTCGTCTCGACCTTACAGAGTCCTCAGGTATGTCATAGTATTTAGTTAATTACCATTGAAAAATGCTCTTAAGATTATTGTGCCAGTTTGAAATTGTTGGAGATTGCTGACTTTCTGTAGCTGATCTTCATTTGGCAAAAGTGGACCACTTGGCACCAGTTTGAGTGTTAGAAACATCACTACTTAGGAGTCAATCTAGTGGAACAGGAATGCACATGGGTTAGGATTCACTGATTAAAAATGACATTGATAAAGAAAACCTTTCATGATCCAATATGAAACTGACGTTGGAAGAATCTTAAGAATGTAGATACTACTGCTTCTACAACATTTAGCTTACTTATAAAACAACTGGATTTCGTTGCCATGCTGTTGTTCATTTCATGCCAATAAGCTGCAGTGTTAGCAAACTCTTTAAAGAAAAGCACTTTGTGTTTCTGCCTTTTCTCAGCACTACTTTGGGAGTGTTTGGGAAACAAACTTATGCTTATCATACGCAGAAATAAGCTAGAAGCTGGTAGCACGAAAGGACCAACTTTTAGCTTCAGCTTCTAGGTTATTCTCCTAAATAAGTGGAAGTTTGTTTAGAGTAACAAAAGTGCTTCTTAACTGTTGTGATCTATACGAACACTCAATACTTCTTTTTTGAATACTTTTTGCTCTTTCCAAAAATCCTCACTCCTTTTCCTACCTGCAACCTTTTTACAACTTTAGCTTCTCCAAAAGAAAAAGCTCTTGCAAATACCCACACAGAGAGGGGGAAAAAAGAACAAAGAAACTTAAATTGTTTGGTGCCGCAGCTAATCCCAATTCATGTGGTCCCTAATCTGCACACTTATGCAAATTTGCAGGTGTCATCCAAAGGACATCACTAGGGTTACTTACCATCGCTCCTACCCTTTGTTTGCTTCATGTTCTGATGATAACACAGCGTATGTGTTTCACGGAATGGTTTATTCTGATCTCAATCAGAATCCATTGATTGTTCCTCTTGAAATTCTGCGAGGTCATTCCAGTGCTGATGGAAGAGGTAACTTTTTCTTAATACTTGTGTCATCATGTAGAAGTGTGACCGAAGTGAATATTTGAATTTAGCATCTGATCGATAATGTTTTTTGTGGTTGACTTTTGCAGGAGTTCTCGACTGTAAATTCCATCCAAGGCAACCTTGGCTGTTTACAGCAGGTGCTGATTCATTGATCAAGCTCTACTGTCATTAAATTCCCCATGCATGTTTGAACAGACATGGCGAAAAGTTATGAAGGTTTTGAATTGCCAACATTCAACAGAACAGTTTTGTTCTATACTGGTCATTATTCTCACAAAAGGGGGTTGTCAACTGGGTAAACTTCTAGTGTTTCCATTCGTCTAGAATTGGCCTCACTACGGAGATTATCTATTGTTTGCTTATAGGATCAAATTAGAAAATCTTGTTCTCTTTTACCCTTTCATTTGGGTCGGTTTTGCCTTGCTCTGTAGCACATTATTATTTTAGTCTAATTGTTTTTATAAACAGCGGTTCAATTGTACGGCGCCTGACAAGTTCTTGAATTGAGTTATAAGTTAATGGGTATATGAACTTGGTCTTCTTTAAAATGTGCTAACTTAGGATTTGGTTACGTTGAGCACCCCTTGCCATCTCATATGTAATAATGTTTTCTAATATGGGATATATTGCTATGAATTGCGTGAAAACTGGACTTGTAAATTTTTGGGATAGATAAGATCAGACAGATACTTTGGATTTGCGGAAATGTAACATAAAATATAATGTTCTGTTTTATGTTTGGAAACGAAATTAATCTGGAGATCACTTGTAATCCGAACACGGTTCTTTTTTTGTTAGCAAGAAACAAATAACAGAAGGAACAAGTGGGGAGATTCATTGAAATAATTACGAAAACTGCGGGAAAATAACTTTAAATAATTATGGAGAAATTGACTAGTACAAACGTTCACAATATGCCGAAATTAATAATTTTTAATTGCACTATTTTCCTATACTCTATTCCTGCGAACTCGCTGATGCCCATGTTAGTGAAGTCCATGCTTGCACATTGTAAATTGTAATGAACAAACGGCTCAGATGCAGAGAGCATAGCTTATAGAAAACGAGATATTCAACTCAGACCAATACTTATATTGAAGTTTCAGATATGATGGCAAAGATTCTCTATCCAGCATTGTTATCTTTGGCATGAAGTGATCTTTAAATACTATCTCATGACAAAAGCTGCACAGCTGCAATGAATGGAATTTTTTCTCTAAGTTTTTAAGTGACAGACACTCGAACAGTCATCACACCACCGGCAGGACCACTTATTCTTACTTTAACGATTGGCTCCTACTGCAACAAGCTCTAATTCTCCACCAGCTGCTCCAACAAGGTAAGGCCTTATTTCCTCCAGTACCTAAGAAAGTACAAGTCATTAAGTACAAGCATAAAAGATATGGGCCAGTAAAGTGTTCCAACATGATACTGCCAAACTTCTCCTATTTGTCCCAAAAAAATTAACACCCCATGACAACGGTTGCAGAAAGTTCTTCCCCTACACAGAGACCCACACACTCAACTTCAAAGTTCTAATATAACAATGATTTGACAAAACCCTCCATATTGCAACTTCAAATGACTCCAGTATTAGGGGAATTTGAAATCCACCAGAATGATGGAGAAAACAGCTATCACAACTTGAAAGTATCAAAACAAGGACTGTGAATTTGCTATCATGGATCTGGAGTCTTAGCTTTAAAATTCTCAACTCAAATGTTTTGTGAGTAAATGAGTTAAGTTTCCGTCTTATTTGTCTTAACGCAGAAGCACCTTCATGTCAACTTCTAGGAGATGGGGAAATGTTAAAAGACTATGGCGCAAACATATGCCTGATATATTCAATAACATTAAAGCACATACAAACATGAACTCGACGCTGAGAACTATAAATGAAGAAAGAATAAACAGTTAGATTAAGGAGAATATATACCTTCTCTATGTTTTCTTCATTTAGCTCAAGTCCAGTTTCTTCATCTGGTATTGACTCAACAGCAACAACTTCAGGGATCTTTTCCATTAGATGGCGCTCGATGCCCATTTTCATTGTCACTGTGGCACTAGGGCAGGAACCACATGCTCCTTGTAGTTTCAATTTGACAACATTTCCATCAATTTCATGTAATGCAACATTGCCCCCATCTGATATGAGATAAGGCCGGATTTCATCCAACACAATGTCAACATTTTCTGCTGTGAGTGGCAATTCTAAAGCTGAATCGGGTGCTGCAACTGCCTTTATACCTATGCATTTGATATAGTTTCAAAGATTAATACACTTGAGACTCGAGAGTGACGGTAGTCTATAGTTCACATATTTACAATAGTTAAGCATTTCAATTATCTATAATCTTATGCAAAATAGTATGAAGGTGTAAATTGAATCAACAGTTGTGATTTGACGAACTCATTAGAAACAATAGTAACCCATTTATTCTGAGATGAAAGGGCTGAGTTGTAATATGCAGAATAACAGAAAGAAATTTTCGAAGCATGACTCGCATTAATCACTAAAATCGGAGACAGATACCAGCGATGCTATAATGAAAATTAATACCCCCAACTGGTCAAGGCTTTGTTTTCAAGCAGATACTACCCGCTTTACAATTCACGATGAATTAAGAAAAATTAGCTAGAACTCGATCGAGTTGATTGCACACACTTGACTTGAGCTGTTGAGCAGTTTCAAAGTGACTTCCCAAGCTAAACAATCTAACTGTTGATAACCAATTTACGAATTCCAACCAAACAACAGCACGAACGAATCAAAGACGAGAAAGGGGGAGAAAAGCAAACCTTGACGGCGCCGGCGCCGGCGACCACTGGTCAAACTAACTCCATGATGATTCGCCGAGTCAGGTCGTACCTGATTGATCCTCCGGAAACCGAAATCCGACTGCCCAGAAATCGAGGAACCTAAGGGGGAAAACACACACACACATAAATCCATTATCACAAAGCAACCGGTGCTTCCGAATCAGAAAAAATCACATAAAGACGTATAAAATTCCTTTACAGTAATGACGAGAAGAAGTGGAAAATAGGAAAGAAATAAAAAAGAAGAGACCTTGGGCAGAGGAGGGCGGTGGTGGAGGAGGAGGAAGCAGAACAAGAGGGGTCTAAGGTGGTCTGATGGAGCCTGACATGGTAAGACGAGAGCTGGTGCTTCAACGCCATATCTTTGGTTGATGGTTGTGAGCCTCCAACTTGGTAATTCTTGATTTGCAGCGGAATTGAGCTTTGTGTGCGTCTGTTGAAATGAAGAGGGTCTACCAATGGAGTCCGTGGGTCTCATGCGCTCCTCAATTTTGTATGTATCTCTTCCTCTTTTTAATTCAAACGCATGATCCATGAAATATGAATTGTTTTCTTTCTTCATTACTTAAATTGATAAAAGCTCATAGTAATTGGTTAAATGAGAAGATTGTGAGTGTGAGGGGCCCCTTGAAAACGAATTAACAAATAGTAGGTTATGTTTTTTATTTAGTAAAATAATATAAACTATCATATTTGTGAAAGAGCATGACGTTATTAAAATCTGTCCAAAACACATCAACGATGCAATTGAATCAATTGCAACTTTACACTATCTTTCTAGTAGATATTTGTATGATTTTTCATGGATATTATATAGGGAAAAAAAAATTTAATCTCCTGTCCTTTTACGATTTTTTTGGAATTGCCACCTCACTTTTTTTTTTGATTTTTTGTTCATTTTTGCTGAGATTGCTTTTGAAGTATGGGTTTGCTGACCCGAACCTGCAAGTAAACGATGTACGTTGCTGGCAGTTTGCTTTTTAAGTATGGTTTTGCTGTGAGTAGACGACGTACTTCAACGGGGCATACGAGTTTTTAGTTGAACGAAAAAGCTTTCTCTCATATATTAGTTTGCTTGAATGTAGCACGACATGGTTCAAAATTTGCGGTCGCTTTTAGTTTCCATATGAAAAGACAAACCTTTTTAAAAAGTTTACTCTTAATTTATTCTAGTAGTCCAGTTTACAGAGAGCCCAGATAGTGTATTTTAGTATTAGCGTTTAAACTTGTCACGGATGGTAATGATAAATATTCCAGGAAACAGCAAAATCAACAATAAGAGGCAATAAAGGATAAATTAATACCCGAGCCGCGTACTCAACAGCATACTGCTTAGCTCTGTTGTAGATCAGCTTCCTGTTTGCAGGAACAATTGGTCCCTTCTCAGCCATCTACAAACCAAACTCAAGTAAAATGTTAATATCTTCAACACATCAAGCATAATTCACAACTAAAACATTCTCAGTCCAAATGTTTCATTAAATCATTGTCTAATCTAAACAATTTGATGGAACCCTAATTGAAAGGAGCACGTTGTTATTTAAAAACTTCTCAATGAGTGGGGTGGTAATCGTTTTACTAAGAGAGTTACTAGCAAATTCCCTAAGAGTGTAAATATAATTAACCCTATATATTTCATAGTTAACAATCATCTCAAAATTCTCCCAAAGCCTATTGGCCATTGCATTATATATTAAAGGGAGAATTATATTGGGGTCCTGACGTTTGCCATAGTTACATCTAGGTCCTTCTAGTTTCGTTTTTTATATTCTAGTCCCTTGACCGGTCAACCATTAGTCAGTTCCGTTAATTTTCTGGTATTGTTGTGTTCGTCTCATCGAGACGATGAATTTGGAATATAAATTTATCTGATTTGAAGAAGTGAAAAATTTGAACTATATATAAATATCTTTAATCAATAGAATAATAATGAACTAAGGAATGGAGAGTAGGGATTCTCTCATTTTCCAGGTACAAAGTTGGTAGCATAAGACCAAGCATTATTGTTAACTGGATTAGCCAAATGATCAGTCAAATTCTCCAAATGCCCTTTTCCAGTGACTATTGCTTGAACAAAGAACAAAACATTGAAAACATAGCCAATCTACCATTCTTGATCTCCTTCACCTTTAACTCTGCAAATGCATCCGGGTCATCCGCCAAACCCAATGGGTCGAAGCTACCACCTGGGTAAAGAGGATCCGTCACCTCACCTAATGGCCCACCCGCAATTCTGTAACCCTCAACTGCTCCCATCAACAACACTTGGGTCGCCCAAATGGCAAGAATGCTCTGTGCATGGATCAAACTCGGGTTACCCAAATAGTCCAACCCGCCCTCGCTGAAAATCTGGGATCCGGCCTTGAACCAGACAGCTTCGCCAAATTTGACTCCGTTACGGGACAGAAGCTCCGGGAATACGCAACCCAAAGCTCCGAGCATAGCCCACCTGCAAGAAAAACCGAGATGGCTTTAGTTCAGGATTCAGAAAATAAAATTTGATGCATTGACAAATATATTGATCAATCAATACTCATTGCATGCATGCAATTATCACCTGCAGTGGATGATTTCCAGCTCCCTGTTCTTGGCAAAGGTTTCTGGGTCTGCAGAGAGTCCAGTAGTATCCCAGCCGTAGTCACCGGGAAATTCTCCGGTGAGATAGGACGGTGGCTCGCCAGAAAGTGGGCCCAAATATAAAGCTCTGTCTGGACCATACCATGGGCTGCCGGAGGCAGCGGGCTTCGCCTTGGCTGCTGTTTTCCTCATTGTGAGCGGCCAATGAGCGGCGCTGCTTTACCACTTGGCCGGAAAATGATGGAGATGACAGAGCCATTGTTGAGGCTGCCATTACAGTATGTGTGTGGCCGGGAGAATTGAGAAATAGAAGAATAGTTGTGAATTAGATCAGTTGATGAAATGAGGTGTGGTTTCTGGTTGTATATATAGGGGTGCAAATTGTAAGATTTCGAAATTAAATAATTGGATCATAATTGTGAAAATTAAGTTATGTGTGAAGATAGGCTAAATATCCTTATCTACTATCTTCAGGTATCTCTATCTCTTCTCCTATTGGTGAAAATTCCAAATAATAATTATTTTCTAAATTTAAATATATATTGTTTGTAACGTTTAATTTAATTGGGATACTGCTTCGTCCCTTGGATCTCAGCTAGAGCTAGTTAGCTAGGTCTTCACCAGCCAATAAGAATCCTGCACAAAGGCTCACAAGGGCTGGCACAATATCAATTTTGTTCCAGAATAATTACAATAACCCCCTCGACTGAGCTAGGCCAAATTAATACACAAAACACCTCCTCGTCTCTTTATAATTACTGAGACACCCCTCAAACTTTATGGTGTTCTAATGATGTTTTTAGGCTTGCATGGTTACTCTTTCCTGCATGTGTAGAAGATTTATGCTTTAAGAATTGCTTTACATTTTTAGAATGCAATTCAAAATAGTTTCGCTAATGAACAGATAAAGTTCTAGGCCTATAGCTGGTTTTCTATTGAATTTAGGATTTGGTTTATAACTTTATATTGAATTTTTTCCCAACAGATAACTATTTACAACAATTGATAATTGGGTTTAGAGAGTGGACTGTTGATGAGTTATATACAAATAGCCAAAAACGAGTTGTTAATTAACAAGTTCATGGTCCATTTTAAGGACAGGCTGGGCTCATAACCCGTTGGAATGGGCAAAACAATGCAAACAATTTTTCCAGCTATTGTGGGTGGATAAGTGTCATTAATTGATATGTAAACAATTTCTAAGGATTTTTACACATTTCTAAGGGACTCATTCATTTTTAATCAAATGTTAGGGATTCGAATCCTAGTTTTGGGTATGAAGTTGTCTTAAATCTCCTGGTCAGATGTCCCACCCTTTGAGGTGTCTACAATTCAGTGAGGGGACTAGTCACTCTAATCGACGGTGGATGCCCTGGTTTAGAAAAAAAAAACTTGTATAAATCATACAAGTATAAATACCATTAAATAGTTAGCTAAATACCAACAAAAAAATAACAATTTTCTTTTTTCAAAAAAATCCTTAAAACAGCCATTACTAAACATAAAATAAAATAAAATAAACGTGAAAGCTTAAAATATCTGAGAGAAAAAACTACCTTATACCCCAATTAAAGCACCATTTCTGTTTTTTAACTAATTTTAAGGTCAAGAATATGACTTCAAAAATAGTGGAAAATCTCAATTAATAGATGGATAAATAAAATAGAGAATGGAATAAAGTGTGAACGTGAAGGGTTTTTCTTTAAGAATGAAAATGAGAAAGAAAGGGGTTATCAACTGAAAGTATGAGGTGCAAACTGAGTTTTTCATATATCTTGATTTTCAGGTTTCTTACAGGGGGTGAAAATGTGTTTTCATAATTTTTTTTCTACACTACAATTTGTAACTGGTCAATCTTCACAAAGGTGTGTAGTTACTAATTAGGCCTAGCTTACAACAAAGCAGAGCATCCATGACGACCGAAATGAAGAATGGAATAGACAATGGCGCGCAATAATGACTTTAAATTAATATAAGCTAGTAATAATATGGGATAATTACACTTATATCCCTAACAAAATATAACAAGACCCTGGACTATTGGAAATTGCAGACAAATCCCATCAACTATGGCTTCGTCTAACACTTAGGTCATGCCGTGAGGGTTAGGGCTTACGCCAGCAAAGTTTTTAGGTCTGCTTGTAATTTTAATAGTCGAGTGGGGGTTGTTGTAATTACCCTTAAGTCGAGGAGGTATATATGTAATTATACTTTTTTTAGTTAGCCGTTAAGGGTAAAATTGTCATTTTGCAACAATCTGTTAAATTTTAAGGTTTTTGTTAGAGTTAGGGAGTTTATCTGTAATTTCCAATACCCAAGAAGTTCTTGATATATTTTCTCATAAGTCGAATGGGTGTAACTGTAATTATCCTAATAATAAGTGTCGCTCCACAACACCAAAAGAAAGTTAAGAAATCAACTTAGTAAAAAAAATATGAGAGCTCATAATAAGTTCTTTAATTTACAATCAACTAGAAGTGATATCTCACTTTCCGGGTACAAAGTTTGTAGCATATGACCAGGCATTGTTGTTAACTGGATCAGCCAAATGATCAGCCAAATTCTCCAAAGGCCCTTTTCCAGTAACAATTGCTTGAACAAAGAAACCAAACATTGAAAACATAGCCAATCTCCCATTCTTGATCTCCTTCACCTTCAACTCTGCAAATGCATCCGGGTCATCTGCCAAACCCAACGGGTCGAAGCTCCCACCTGGGTAAAGAGGATCCGTCACCTCACCCAATGGTCCACCAGCAATTCTGTAACCTTCAACTGCTCCCATCAGCAACACTTGGGTCGCCCAAATGGCAAGAATGCTCTGTGCATGGATCAAACTAGGGTTACCCAAATAATCCAACCCGCCCTCGCTGAAAATCTGGGACCCGGCCTTGAACCAGACAGCTTCGCCAAATTTGACTCCGTTACGGGACAGAAGCTCCGGGAATACACAACCCAAAGCTCCGAGCATAGCCCACCTGCAAGAAAAATCAAGATGGCATTTTATTTTTAAATGCTTCACTTTGTTAGCATAAGAAAGGTGTAAATTTTACGAAAAAATGTTTCTATTAATTTTGTTCAGATTCCGTAAGCTAAAGTCTTCATATTCTTCCTAGTAACATATACTAAAATAATTAAATAAGGAAAGTAATAAATAAATCAATATGATACATTAGTTAAGAAAAATAATTAAATATTGTTTTTGCAGACTTCATTGTATAATAAATGAACAAATAAGCATGCATAGAATTAGCTTACCTGCAGTGGATGACTTCCAGCTCACGGTTCTTGGCAAAGGTTTCTGGGTCTGCAGAGAGTCCAGCAGTATCCCAGCCGTAGTCACCGGGAAATTCTCCGGTGAGGTAGGACGGTGGCTCGCCGGAAAGTGGACCTAAGTATAAAGCTCTGTCTGGCCCATACCATGGGCTGCTGGAGGCCGCCGGCTTTGCCTTGGCGGCTGTTTTCCTCATTGTGATTCTGCTTTGCCCATAGACCTCGGCGGCCGACGACCGGCGCTCCACCGCTTGGCCGACAAATGATGGAGATGATAGAGCCATTGTTGAGGCCGCCATTATATTGTTTAGATGTGGGAGAATCAAGAAATATAAGACTAGTTAAAGTTGATGAAATGAGGTTCGATTTGAGGGGTTATTTATAGGGGTGGAAATTATAAGAATTAAACTTACTTTATTGAATCATTATTGTGAATTTTAAATTTTTGTGCAAAAGATGGCCAAATATCCTTATCCACTATCATAAGAGATCTCTATCTGTTTTGCTATTGGTGAAATATATAAATTCTAGATACTAATCTCACTTGTATGTTACTGTTTTTAGTTGTCTTTTTTTATTTAAATGTTTGTATCTTATGAGATAACATTGCTTCATGACTTGGATTTTAGTTGGATCTTCACAGCCAATCAGAACATGCACGTGGATCCATTATCAGATCACAATATCTATTGGGTTGTCTATATTTTCCTATCTCCTATATCAACTTTAGTGGTCGCCTCGACTCAACTGCAGAATAAAAGTAGTTTAATACCATAAAATAGTCTATGCATATACAGCAATCCATGCCTTGTGGAATGGCTGAAATAGCTTCAAGACTCAAGTACTCTTGCTCATAATTGTTATTTCCACCATTTGACAGTCTCAATAATGCCAGAATCCACAATTGTACATTACACTTGCTGAACTAACAAATATCCAGCCTTCAACTTTCAGTGGAGATATCACCCCATTCACTAGGCAAAGATGATTTAAAAATCTGAAGAAGAACACTTTTCTTGGCCCTATCAAGAGTTTTCACACTGTAACCTCTGTAAACACCGAGTTTTAGGGCTTGTTCCCCTTCTTTAGCTGCTTTCTTTCTCAAACTTGAAAGTAAACTTTCGCAGTTTGAATCTGCATTCTTTTCATCTTTCCTTCCTTCAGTCAACTCCCCATCCAGAGATGACGAGTCCTTAGGTTGTTTCTCACTGTCCTTAGTTTCGTCACATTTACTTTGCTGATTATCATTACCATTGTTATAAACATCACTTTTGTTTCCCCACCATCTGTATGAGACACGTGATAAGCCGTCTGATGGGAATCCGTATTTAAATTCATCATTGAGTGAGTTCCCTTTGTTCGCAATTGGGATTGGCTTTTGCGTAAGAATTCGTAAAGTTGGACTTTCATGTGAAGTGCTGCTATTCGTGCTCTGAGGTTGAGGACCTCTACATAAGCCAAAATAAAATCCAAGAAAATAAAAAAAGGTGTGAAGTGGAGAAATTTCACACTTAAAGGCTACTATTAGCAACTCACAATAACAAGAAAAGCAACTCTATTCAACTTTCTAGAACATAAGAAGCAGCAAATTTTCTAGCAAAGATGATGCACAATTAATGATAGGATTATATGACACTTTGTGAGTGTTTGCAAATTATTCCGCTTCGGAGAAGCATTAGAAGTTAAAGTTGTAAAAAGTTGTAGTAGTAAAAGTGATGAGTTTTGGGAAAATAAAAAGAGAAAATAGAAAGAAAAAAATTTAATAAGGAGAGAGAAGAAGTTGAGAATCACTTTTACTAGACTAAACAATTTTTTATTTACGGAAATAACCTAGAAGCTAGAAGTTGAAACTAAAAGTTGGTCATTTGGTGCTTCTAACTTATTTCTGCTTATTTTAGCAAAAGCTGGTTTTCCGTGCACTCCCAAGTTCTGAACAAAAGCAAAAAGCACAAAAAAGCCTTTTTTAGAGTTTGCGAACACTCCCTTCTTGTTTTTAGCCAGATGTTGAGAAATCAATAAAGTCAAATAAAGCCAATTACTAAAAGTCTGAAACCAGACACCAAAAACTGTAGTTCAAATAGGAGAATTTACATTCCCAAAAGTTACAAGTGTTCCAGACTGAACATGAAGTAAACTTACGAAGATGGTGATACAGCTGAAGTTGTGAGAGAATCATTCTTTTCTCCGGTAACTTTCAATTCAGCAAGTTGCTTCTCCTTTTCTATTGCAGCATCCTTCTTGATTTCTTCAATGCTTTTTCCAGAGAGAAACTAAACACATCAAACGGATTTGAAATTGGTTTTCTTTATATCAAAATAGGAATGCATTAGCAAGTAAGCACTTATAAACTAGACATCAAAATTTTCAAACTTCATGGATATATATATATATATATATATATATATATATATATCTTATTGTAGAAATGACAGTATGTTAAAAGCAGTAGCTAAACTTACTGTGGCAAGCATGTACAGCAAGAAAACTCCGCAAAAGTGGTTGACGCAATTACATTTCTTCAATTTATTCTTATTCAATGACATAAAGCTTAAGCATTTAGAAATATAAGATATCAGTGATCTAATATCTTCAACATGTCCCCTCAGGTGGGTGTTATTCCTTTTGCAAACCATAAGACGGGAAACTCTTTTCCAAAACAAGGTGGTGTAAGATTCAAACCTAAGACCACTTGTTAGGTCTAGTCTGACACAATTTTAGATGACCACCATGTTCTAAAGACTTAAACTGTTGAGAGACGAGAATCATCAAATAAGTTATCTTCAGTTTACAATTTCTACAAGTTGTGAGATTGGAATTACACAACAAACTAAAAGTTATCTTCTTGATAACCTTACTTTTCGATATGGCCACCTGACAAGACCATTTTCATAGCAGACCTTCTTTAGAACACTCGGACAAACACCTGTAGAATGAAAAATTACAAAAGTTTCATAGTCCCATCAAAGCAAGCATTTGTCATAAAGAAAAGATGAATATATCGTAGCAATCAGCAGTAGGCCTAATTCTTCAGTCTCAGTCTGTGAAGACTGAAAGACAAAAATAAGCCAGTCCACTTAGGCAGTTAATGCCAGTCTTTCCAACAGTTGTGCCTTCTCATATGCAACTATTTTAGCAATTATATATAAGCTCTTCCAACAACAGATCATTCTCATTCATGTATTTTTCGTCTCATCCTTGAAATTTTAAGAGAGTAGTTCATGAGATTTGGTTGCTACTATCTCAAAAAAAGTAGCATTTGTATTTTGTAAAAACAATTGTAGAAAAAGCTGCAGCACACAAGATAATTTCGCCTTAATAAATTAAGGTCGCCGTAAGCGACGTTGAATCCTTATATCAACTAATCTACTCAAAATCGTTTCTAACCATCCAGAATTACCCACCTTTCAGATATATATTGATGGAAGAAAACGTACCTAGTATACCAACATTTCTTGGGAAAGCTGGTAATTTTTAACTAAGTGCTGCAATTTCATTACTTAAAGATAATAACGTAAATTGCAGATCTAAAGAGCAGCTATTTCCAGAAAACAGCTACAAACATACTCCTTCAACCCTTTATGATCATCAAGAGATTTTACGGGAAAGAGCTATGTCAATCATTTTTCACATGTTCCAATCGCCAGAATTTCAGGTTATATGGGTTTAATACTTTCTTTCACACCCTAGACTGAATAGAGAAAAACTACAACGTACTTTTACTTCCAAGCATTATCAAAAAACAAAAGATATCACACAGTAAGGACATACATACAGACGCCCACACCAAGTGTTTGTTTATACGTCTAACAGAGTGGCGGCAAAGTACCGAGAGAGTCCGCGGCGTCGGAAAGCGGAAGCGAGAACAACTTGGAGACCTCCTCGAAGGAAGGAGACTTCACTGCGGGAGCTGGATTGGGGTTTGATATAGGGTTCGGATTTGGTAATGGGCTCCGGTTTGGGTACGAATTCGGACCCTGATTCTGTAGCGTTGCCATTAACGGTGACGAATTGACGATGGGGCGAGGGACTTTGCGATTTGAATTCTTGTCTGAAGTCTGAACTGTTAAATTCCTTTTCCGCTGTTTACATACAAGATATAATGGCAATTGGCCGGCTCTGGACCCAACCCGAAACGAAACGGTTTGACCCGCTTGGGGTTTGGAATTGTTGGAATCATTGGAACCTCTAGATTTGTTAGACTCATTTTAAACTTGATTCCATATAATTGATTTTAAACCCGTCGAATTCACTTTAAACCTTGAACTTAACAAACTCAGACTCATAAAACTAATTTATCAGTCAAAATCGGACCTAGATTTGCTACCGCTAATAATGAAACTTAAATCACGAAAAATAACACAATATAAAGACTTAGTAATCAAAGTTCAAATTACACATTAAAGTCTGATTTTTAAAAATTCAAAGTTATCAAAGTCAAATCATACATTACTAAACAAATCAGAGTCATCAAAGTTCAAACTACACATTAAAGTCCGACTTCTACACAAATCAAATAGAACTTAAACTATGAACATATGTCTTATTCTCACTTAAGCACTTTTCAACATCTTCTTCTTCCTCATCAAACGAGATCGGGCAAATACCTACAATGCCTCTAATGTAGTTGGACGAAGACAACTACAATGGGTGCTAATCAACCTCCCGCTACAACTAAAAGCAAACTCAGATGCTATAATAGATACTAATCAATGGGAAAGTAAACATGTTCTAAATGTGCCCAATGTCAGACCTATTCATAATCCCACATCTTAATGTGTGTCTAGTTACACGAATTTATGCAATCTTGAAGCTTCATTCATTTTTAAGAATAAACATACTATCATAGTGCATATAAATCTTGAAATAAAATAATTGACAATAATAGCTGTACTTAATAGTTAACAAATGCAAATATGGGGTATAGCCGGTATACGTGTACATACAAATACAATTTACAGGGGTGAAAATAATATATTAGCATTACTTCATGGGTGTAAAGTGTAATTTTACCAGAAAAAAAAAGGGACAGTCAATATCATATGTAAAAAGTTTGAAAAATGGCTGACACTGAATTCCAATTTCCAATCAGCGACTCAGCGAGCAATCGTCGTCAACAACAGTGTGTGACTGCGTGAATATAAAATGAAGAGTATACGATACAGACCTCCTCGGCAAGTCTTCCTCGTCAAAATCCTCGTAGGAAGCAAACCAAAGTGCGGTTCTGATTGCTGATTAAACAATCATAAAGTAATATCACCAAAGCAGGAAAAGCGTCCCACACAATTACTCACAACACAATCACCATTAAAGCAACACAAAGCAGAAAAAAGCAGCCAAATATTAGGACAGCAGACAAAAGAGTTTTTCAAATGCGTAGTCCCACATTCTTTCCTTCTATCTAGAGAAACCAAAAGGGTGAAAGAAAAGAGAGAGAGAGAGAGAGAGAAAACAAAACTCAAAAAGATTTGCCCCACTTCTTCAACAAAGCATCTCACACTGGGTTGTCTTTTTTTATATATATATATTGTTTGATTATCATGTCCGTTTACGCTTTCCCAAGTGAAATTCTGCGGAGAAGCTTTCGCGGCGAAAAGGGTTTTGGTGGTGGTGGCGGGATTTCCAGTTTCGAGGGAAAAAGCGAATTTTGGTGTGACGGTAGTGGAAGAAGAGTGGCGTTAGCATGGCGAGTTCGAGTGGGACCAAGGATGGGGTGGGCCCACCAAAATCCCTCTCGCGGAGGATGACCACAATGGTGGACCCTTCCGATGATAACGGCGCCGTTGACAGCGAGTTGGTGCCGTCGTCGTTGGCCTTCATAGCTCCCATACTCCGTGTGGCAAATGAAGTTGAGAAGGAAAATCCCCGAGTTGCGTATTTATGTAAGATCGAAAGAAATCAAACAATTGATCATGCAGCTCTAGTTCTCATGTTTTAATTTTCTTGACATGTTATAGTATGCCTCTGTTTTGATTTTGCCTGAAGGGTGGCTTGATATTTTTAGTTTAGAAGTTCTGTCTGAACTAGTAGTTGATACAAATGATCATGATTTATGAGATTTTGTTGCTTTTCCTAATTTGGTAGCTTTTTTATCAAATAAGTATGTTGTTAGTAACTTGAAGTCTTGAACATTGACCATCAGGGGTTTTTGTATTCGAAAGATTGAAGTTATGTTTGTTTGAAACCTGGAATATGAAGTTAAGTCATAGCAGATTCATGGGAAGGCTATATGAGGGATTTAAGATCTTTCGTGATTTTGCACTCCCTTCTATGAAAATTTTGTTTTCTCAAGTTGTGTAATTTCATCTTGTTATGCCTATGAGTTAACTAGCTCATTCTCCAAGTCTTGTTATTTCAAGAATACTCTGTAATAATTATTTCCTTTTATTTTCTTTTATTTTCTTTTGTCTAATTATTTGATCAGGCCGCTTCCATGCATTTGAGAAAGCACACAGGGTGGATCCAACATCAAGCGGGAGAGGAGTTCGGCAGTTTAAGACATATTTACTCCACAGACTTGAAAGGGTAAAGCTCATGATGTTTGTTTTAGTTTTATATTTATTTAATCTTGCTTTCTATAGTAATATTTGTGTATTGGCCTGAATCATTTGAATTTAATGTTTGCAGGAAGAAGTAGAAACAAAAGCCATACTAGCAAGTAACGATCCAAGAGAAATTCAGAAATATTATCAGATGTTTTATCAGAAAAATATTCGAGAAGGCCAATATACCAAAAAACCGTAAGCTTTATATGAGACAACTATTATTAAGAATAGCGCAGGGCATTCAAATCAATGTTTAACATTTGACATTAATGTTCTCTTATTTTGTGTCGATAGTGAGGAGATGGCTAAGATATATCAGATTGCAACCGTGTTGTACGATGTGCTCAAGACGGTTGTACCTGAAGGAAAAATTGATGATGAGGTTTGATTCAATTTAGCTTATTAAGCAACACGATATTTTTGATGAAAGTATTTGAATTCTATTAACACAATAAATGCAGACTAAGAGATATGCCAGAGATGTAGAGAAGAAAAAGGAGCAGCATAAGCATTATAACATTCTCCCGTTGGATACTACTGGAGTTAAACCAGCAATTATGGAACTTCCTGAGGTTATTTAGAGATTCCCTTTTTTTTTCTTTTATATCTCGCTGATATATACAGATAAATATTTGATTCTCAACTATTGCTTATTTTATTTTCTTATTTCCTGGATTTCATAATCAGATAAAAGCAGCACTTCGAGCTATTCGTAGTGTTGAAAATCTTCCCATATATCAAATGTCTGAAGGAAAGGAGAGCACAGTAAATGATATTCTCGAATGGCTTGCTTTACGCTTTGGTTTCCAGGTAAACTTGAATATATCTTTTACTTATCTGGAATATAGAAATATACTACAAAAGCTTGCATTATTATTTTTTATGTTTTACTTATTTGGAATTTTTTTCTTATTTAAATTTTGAATTCTTGTATTGAAGAAAGGAAACGTAGAAAATCAGCGAGAGCACTTGGTACTGCTTCTTGCTAATATGGATGTGAGGAACAAGAGTCTTCAAGACTATGACCTGGTAAGCATTTCATTTACTGCTTTACAGCAAGAATAAAAAATCGAAGGCTACTCTATTTATTGTTATCTTTATAATATATTTACCATGTTTGTGACATTTTTACTCCAGTTGGATAGCGGCACCGTTCAGAAACTAATGGACACTATATTCAAGAATTATCGAACATGGTGTAAATACTTGCACTTTCCACCAAATCTCGAGTAAGTTGACTGATTTATGACTGCATTATCACATTCAGTCCATCTTATAACAATGTGCTGTATATATATATATACATATATATTTATATCTTTATGCTTGCAGGTGTCCATGGGGTGAGAGAAGGCAACAGTCACAACTTCTTTACATTGGACTTTATCTCCTTATTTGGGGCGAAGCTTCAAACATTCGATTTATGCCAGAATGCTTATGCTATATTTTTCACCGTGTATGTTCTACTCTATTACAAAATCAATTACATATTCTTTGTATGTCCCTTTGTTTTTTTCCTGACTACAAAGGAGTGTCCTGATTTTTTTTTGTCATTTTTGTTTGTGCTATTTTCATATATTTTTGAGGCAGAAAACCTTAATAAGTGTTGAATTGAATTCTGTAGATTAAATCGTGATTACCTTGTGATGATATATACTGAAATACTTCTTTTATAACTAGTGATCTACAATCTCAAGTTATATTGTGTTAATTGTTTAGAGAGTGGGCCTTAAACAAGTCAAATTAGTTTGAAGCTATCAAGATCGGCTTGACAGGTTTTAAATCAGCACAAACTTATTTAAGTTTGAACTGAAAGTTAGGGGAAAATGAAAAATCATCATAAGTATGGTATGACCATCTTCTATTCAGAGACGTTTTGATTGATTGGTCGCACAATTTAGTAATAATATGTCACTCATATTAGGAATGTGCCATTAATTTAATATTTATCTCCCAAATTAAGATCATGAATCTTGTACTTGTTTTATTGCTGTAACTGTAACGATATTATAGTTAATGAAATATATAATTTCCCACATTTAATAATATTTGCCTTGTGCATAATTCTTTTTCTTGATCTTTAATTACTTAAGTGCAGGTTGATTCATTCATTTAATCCCATATCCTTTATGAAATTATAAACTCATTTAACTCTTTCCCAAATTCTAGATGGCTCATGAGATGTATGGGACTCTGTTTGCAAATGTTCATCATGTGACAGGAGGTGCATATCAAATAACAACACAAGATGATGAATCATTTCTGAGGGATGTTGTGGCACCTATTTATGAGGTTTTACAAAAGGTAAATCTTTTTTGTTAGCTGCTACATTTGGTTATTATTTATTTATTTCTTGACTCCTAACTTACTCATCTTCATTCTTAAAGGAAGCTCGGAGGAACAAAGATGGGAAAGCAAGCCATTCGGCATGGAGAAACTATGACGATCTTAATGAATACTTCTGGTAACTGTATATTAATTACTAGAAAATGTCTTTTCTACTTAAGTGGATATTGTCTTCTGAATATTTTGGCTTTTCTTATTGACTTAACTTTCGCTTTGTTCGCAGGACTGTGAAGTGTGAAAAGTTGGGGTGGCCTTTGGATCGAAAAGCTGATTTTTTTGTGCATTCAGATGTGATAAAGCGAGCAAACAAGGTATTTATCTTTTGGCAATTGATGCACACTTATAAAGAGAAATAACTAATTAAGTTTTCTTATCTTGTATCTTGAATTTTGAGTCCACAACTAGGGGTGCACATCGAGTCGAGCCGGCTTACGAGCCCGTCGAGCTGAGCTCAAGCTAGCTTGACTTCAACTCGAGTCTCATCGAGCTATTTATTTTCTTCTTTCTTGAATTTAAGAGGTAATGGTAATAATTCAGATCATGTTCACAGGGAGATAACCAGGCTGTAGGAAAGAGAAAACCCAAGACAAATTTCGTCGAATTGCGTACATTTTGGCACCTTTATAGGAGTTTCGACAGAATGTGGATATTCTTTATTTTGGCTCTCCAGGTACGTTCAATTGCTAATTTTTTTTCTTGAGATTATCCTTGTATCACAGACAGCACAGAAAGAAACCATTGGGGTTTGGCATTGGCTCAATAACCACCAGATATTACTCCCAACGTGGAGGTTTGGGGTTCGACTCCTTGCAATGACAAGGGTCGAATTGTGTGTGTGAGTTTTTTTTCAAAAAAAGACAGAACAGAAAGAGACAAAAGCATCAATAAGGAAACAAAAGGAATAAAAGTGTGATATGGAAGGCGTGTTGTTTTCTTTATGTTTTTTTGTTAACTACCAGTCTCTATTTTTCAGGCTATGATTATTGTTGCATGGCATCAAACTGTATACTCAAGTGTTCTATTTGATGAGGATCTCGTCCGAAGTGTTTTAAGCATCTTTATCACAGCTGCTATTTTGAATTTTTTACGAGGTACCATGATACCCCTCGTTCCTCTCGCTCTCTTTCTCTCTCTCACCAACTCTAAATTCAATCCATTTCTTCAATGTATTCTACAGCTGCCCTGGATATAATCCTAAGTTTTAATGCCTGGAGGAGCCTGAAATTTTCCCAGATACTCCGATATCTCCTGAAATTTGCAGTTGCTGCATTTTGGCTTGTAGTGATGCCAGTAACATTTTCCAGATCAGTTGAGAATCCAAGTGGGATATTGAGATTCTTTGATAGCTTGGGCGCAGAATGGCAGAGCCAGTCATTGTATAATTACTGTATTGCAATTTATTTGATACCAAATCTATTGGCTTCCATACTATTTATGGTTCCTTTTTTGAGGAGATCTATGGAACGTTCAAACTGGCGTATTATTTCACTCCTTATGTGGTGGGCCCAGGTAAATCCTCATGATTTTGTGATAATTATGATATTATCTTGTGCTTTTACGTATTTTATTTGTCTGTCCTTGTCTGAATTCCAGCCAAAGCTGTATGTTGGAAGAGGAATGCATGAAGACATGTTATCCCTTCTAAAGTGAGTTAGTAGATTTGTCCATTATTGTTGATTTGTTATCTGATTTTAGTTTTCCTATTTCCTTTGCCAGTTTTATCTGCTTTTTGACAGCAATGTTATTTCTGTTCAGATACACTCTGTTTTGGATTACCCTGATAATAAGCAAGCTTGCATTCAGCTATTATGTCGAGGTAACCATTTTCTGATGTTAAATATTATTTCATCTCTTGTTACTTTTTAACTATCCTTGTTATCAATTATATGTTCTTCTTACCATAGGCATGCACATATGTTATTATGACGCCAAGAGAAATTGTTATTCTTTATTCCACTTTATTTGTTCTGAATTGCTCTTCAGTGTAGCTTTCCACACCTCTCTCTCTCTCTCTGGGGCATGAAAGACTCCGGATATTGATTCTTGTGAGGTCCTACAATGGGACGCATTATTTCTTGTTTTATGGATTTTGAGATACTTATTAATCCGACTAGGTTTATTTACATTTTAAAGCTCGTAATACAAGAATATGCATTATCTTGTCGTCTAACTCATCTCTCTCTCTCTTTGTTTTTACTAAATCTTGATTAGATCTTGCCATTGATTCAACCAACCCGGACTATTATGAATATTAGTGTCACTGCCTATGACTGGCATGAATTCTTTCCACATGGTAATTATCTATATCACATAGATTGTTTAGGTTTTGTGTCACTTTCAAGCCTCTGAACCTAACTAGTTTGGACGTGGACATGATGCAGCCAAACATAATATTCCTGTTGTCGTTGCAATATGGGCTCCGATTATTCTGGTACGTAATATAATATTCTTATCAATCTGATACTTTCCTGCTAAATATCATCTAAATCTTGTAAAATGTGTTATACTTCTATTCAGGTCTATTTCATGGATGCGCAAATATGGTATGCTATCTTTGCAACTATTATTGGTGGGATCTATGGAGCATTCAGCCACCTTGGAGAGGTGAGTGATTCTTCTGCCTTATGCTCAGATAAATTCATAAGCTCTCTTGATGTCACAATGACATCATCCCCCCATTTTTTTGAGTGCAATTTTGCAAATTGTAGATAAGAACACTTGGTATGCTAAGGGCAAGATTTGAAGCTGTTCCTAGAGCTTTCAGTAAGCGTCTTGTTCCATATTCCAAAGAGGAAGCAAGAGAACGTCAGAGGGTATGTAAATATTCTAGTTCTTTCTTGTTTTGCATTTTAATATAAAATTCCATATGTTTGGGACATATTTCAAGGAAACTTCATTGTAAACAAGTATCTTACAAATTTTAAATCTTTCTTGTCTGACTGGAAAATTCTATGGCAGGATGACAATTTGGAAAGAATAAACATCGCGAAGTTCTCTCAGATGTGGAACGAATTCATATTATCCATCAGAAATGAAGATTTGATAAGCCATAGGTTCATATCTTTTTTTTTTTTTAAATCTTGATGTGATATTAATGCTTTAAAGCTAGATTGAATTATTAGAGTAATTATAATAATTAGAATAATATTTTTAGGGAGAGAAACCTGCTTCTTGTGCCATATTCGTCAAGTGATGTATCAGTTGTTCAGTGGCCTCCATTCCTGCTAGCCAGTAAGGTAAAAATAAATCTAAACTTGTATTTCATGGAATGTAAAAAATGCTTCTTTCATTGACACTCATTATGTTGATAACTGACTTTAGATCACATTATGTTGATAACTGACTTTAGATTCCAATAGCATTGGACATGGCAAAAGATTTCAAGGAGAAGGAAGATGCTGATCTCTTCAGGAAAATTAAGAATGATGATTTCATGTATTTTGCAATAATTGAATGCTATGAGACGCTGAGGGATGTGATTCTTGGCCTTCTCTTAGATGAAGGGGATAAGAAGTGAGGACTTTTTAGTTATGGCCCAAAAAATTATTTATGTTGTCGACTCGACTTTTCCTCTTATGAGTACTTTCTTGTGTTGTTCATCGGCCTTTTTTAGAGTTATTTGGAAAATATGTCATGAGGTGGAAAGCAGCATTGCACAGGGAAGATTCTTGACGGAATTTAAGATGAGTGGGTTACCTCTGTTAAGTGATAAATTGGATAAATTCTTAGACCTTCTTGTAAGTTCCTTATCCAACTTTTATGTTTTTTAGAACATTCTAGACATTGCATGAGTTTAATCTATTTTTTGTTAAATTTTCAGATGGAAGATTATGACGATGTTCAGTTATATCGATCTCAGATCATTAACAAACTCCAGGATATCATAGAGATTATCATTCAAGATGTAATGACTAATGGCCATAAGTATGTCCCTCAAAAAATTCATCTTAACTTTCAATACCAAATTTATTTTCAACATTTAAGACGTTGTGCATTTTTCCCCCCTTTTTTTTTAAAAAAAAAGGGTTTTGGAAGAAACTCATTCAACCCATCATGATGAGAAAAGAGAGCAGAAGTTTGAAAGGGTGAAGATTGATCTCTTACAAAGTAGGTCTTGGATGGAAAAGGTAGTTGGGACTCCAATTTCCTTTTTCTTTAATCAACTTTCTATTGTTTTATCTATTTTTTTGTTCATTTTTCGTTTCACGTTCTATTGTACAGGTTGTCAGGCTTCATTTGCTTTTAACTGTGAAAGAATCAGCCATCAACGTGCCCATGAATATAGAAGCACGTCGTCGAATTACTTTCTTTGCAAACTCTTTATTTATGATCATGCCTCATGCACCCAAAGTTCGAAACATGCTTTCTTTTAGGTCAGTTTTCATCTTGAAAGCCTAAAATAAATGCAAAAATCTCATAGATTAACCTAATTTTCTTACTACAAAATTAAGCAGCTCTGATAAAAATGTTGACTCTGTTTTATGGTTCAGTGTTTTGACACCATACTATAGAGAACCTGTTCTTTACTCTAAGGAGGAGCTTGACAAGGAAAACGAGGACGGCATTACAACTCTGTTTTATCTTCAAAAAATATATCCTGGTGAGTTTTAAAAAAATTAACCTTTTCGTACAATAACCTCGATGTTTCTGCCAGATATTAAACTCTTGCACTGTTTATTTATTATCCATTACCAAAGATGAATGGAAAAATTATTTGGAGCGCATCGAAGATCAAAAACTTGGTTATGCTAGTAAAGACCGGTCAGAACTGGATCGTCTATGGGTTTCTTATAGGGGTCAGACACTTGCTCGGACAGGTTAGATAAAAACATTTATTTAAAATATAATATATATATATATATATATATATATATATATATATATATATATATATAAAATTATTTTTTTCTGGAAATTGTTTTAAATGTTTTTCTTGCTCAATCACCAGTGAGAGGAATGATGTACTACCGTGAGACTTTGGAACTTCAGTGCTTCTTGGATTTTGCTGATGATAATGGTTGGTGGATACCTTCACGCGATCAAAAAATAAATATTTATATTCAGATAAATCGCGAGTCTTTCCTTATTTTATACATATCTCTCCTCTCTTGCAGCCATTTTTGGTGGATATCGAGCCATTGACATAAATCACAGGGACTACAGAGTTCTCAAGGAACGAGCACAAGCTTTAGCAGATTTGAAATTCACCTATGTTGTATCCTGTCAGGTTTATGGTGCTCAGAAAAAGTCTAGTGATAATCAAGACAGGAGTTGTTATGTCAATATTTTGAATCTTATGTTGACGTGAGTTTTTTGCTTTACGAAGATTAAACTATAAATTGTACATTATTTATTCTATTGACTATTTTTGAATTTTAAAGGTATCCATCTCTCCGTGTTGCTTATATTGATGAGAGAGAAGAGACAATTAATGGAAAAACTGAGAAGGTTTATTATTCGGTCTTGGTCAAGGGCGGGGAGAAATTGGATGAGGTATGAAATATATAAACTTTTCTGCTGAATACTTTGATATCTGATCTATGGAATTAAAATATATAAATATGTATTTATATATTATAAAATGCCAGGAAATATATCGTATCAAGCTTCCGGGACCACCAGCAAAAATTGGTGAAGGAAAACCTGAAAATCAAAATCATGCCATCATTTTTACTCGTGGAGAAGCCTTGCAAACCATAGACATGAATCAGGTAAGCATTCCCCCCATTTTGATTTTGAAGGAAAAAAAAGCTTTTCCCGGTGTAGTTTTGAAAGACATTTATTAGTCAATAAAGATGTTTCATTTATTTTCATAATACTAAATGAGTTCAAAAAGATTTAAACAAACTTAAGTAAAACAAGAATACTCACCTACTTAAATAAGTTACTGGTGGATCTTATACATGATTATTTCATTTTCACCACAGGATAATTACTTTGAAGAAGCTTTCAAGATGCGCAATGTATTGGAGGAATTTTTGAAAACTAAACATGGACGACGAAGACCAACAATATTGGGACTAAGAGAGCATATTTTCACTGGAAGGTTTGTATTTTCTTATTTGATTTTTTGAAGGGCTAAAGTATATTAACTAGCATAACAGTAATGTACATATACACACCATTATACATATGCTCACCTTTTTATCTTTATTCATAGTGTTTCTTCACTAGCGTGGTTCATGTCCAATCAAGAAACCAGTTTTGTCACAATTGGGCAAAGAATTTTGGCCAATCCCCTGAGGTAAATGTGTATTTTCTTATCATGAATTGTTACTTAGGTGGAATTTCTTGGCTGTTCAATTCATTCCTTGATGAAATTGTCAATTTTCGTATCAGTATCAGTTATATTAAATTATTCAATAGGCTGTGATTATCATTCTAAAAAAAATTTAAACAATTCAAATATCAGATGACGAATCATGTCATTTCTTTTAACATTTCAACCTTTAATTTTAATTAGTCATTTGTTGTATTTTCTAATTATTCTTTGGTATTATCCCTTTTCCTTTGCAGGGTAAGGTTCCATTACGGGCATCCCGATATTTTTGACAGAATATTCCACTTGACAAGAGGCGGCATAAGCAAAGCTTCAAGAACAATCAACTTGAGTGAAGACATATTTTCTGGTAAATATATCCATTTGAAGCTTCACTCAGGAAACAGGAATATTGTCTTTCCTTAGATGTTTGATTGAGTTTCTGCATTCAGGTTACAATTCAACACTACGAAGGGGCTTTATAACACATCATGAATATATCCAAGTTGGCAAGGGACGAGATGTTGGTATGAATCAGATCTCTCTTTTTGAGGCAAAGGTTGCAAATGGCAATGGAGAACAGACACTTAGCAGAGATGTTTATAGACTTGGACGAAGATTTGATTTCTACAGAATGTTGTCCTTCTACTTCACCACAGTTGGATTTTACTTCAGTAGCATGGTATGCCTGATAATACACCACTAATTGATCACAGTTGACAAATTACATAATTAGAGAGTACATTTCTAGCTTAAAAACTACTAATTTAATTGATTTTGATTTCACTTCATCAAAACAGAATTAGGGTATCAAGACAGTGGTGTTTAATTTGAAATATGATTTGCTCATACTCTTTTTGTGAGTAGGACATTAGAAAAAGTTGGCACATAACTTGATCAAATTTTTTCCTTCAAAACCAAAAAAAAGAAAAGAAAAACAAACAATAAAGAATTGCTCTTGAAGTTGGCTATTGAAATTTACATATGAGGACCACTGATATGTGAAACTTAAAAGTTCCAGTTCTTTACATCTATACCCCCTCATTATCGTATTGCAGTTGGTCCCCACAAGTTTTGAAAGATTTACAAATCTTACACAGACCACTCCTTTTGAAAATTAAAACAGTACATTTAACCAATAATGTTTTCAAATTCCAAGGTTGGTTTGTGTAATTTAAATCCCCCGGGGAGTGGTTTGTAGTGTTTTCAAACTTTTGGGTACCAACTATAAAATATCAACCTCGGAAGGGTGTTTATGCAAATAAATGTAATGTCAGAGGTTGACTGAGATTTTCTTGTCAGGTTACTGTTCTTACTGTCTACATATTCTTGTACGGAAGACTTTACATGGTCTTGAGTGGCTTGGAAAAGCGTATTCTAGATGAACCATCCATTCGTGAGACAAATGCTCTTGAAGAAGCTATGGCAACCCAATCATTCTTCCAGCTAGGATTACTACTCGTTCTACCAATGGTGATGGAAATTGGCCTTGAGAGAGGTTTCCGTAGCGCTATAGGTGATTTTATCATCATGCAGCTCCAGCTGGCATCAGTTTTCTTCACATTTCAGCTCGGAACGAAAGCCCATTATTATGGTAGAACAATTCTGCACGGTGGATCGAAATACCGTGCAACGGGCCGTGGCTTCGTCGTTTTTCATGCCAAATATGCTGAGAACTACAGATTGTACTCTCGGAGTCACTTCGTTAAAGGGTTGGAGCTTTTAATGCTTTTGATTGTTTATGAGGTTTATGGACATTCTTATAGAAGCTCTTCTTTGTACTTCTTTGTGACTTTCTCGATGTGGTTCCTCGTTGCTTCTTGGTTGTTTGCTCCTTTTGTTTTCAATCCTTCGGGTTTTGAGTGGCAAAAGACGGTTGATGATTGGACGGATTGGAAGAGGTGGATGGGGAATAGGGGCGGAATTGGAATTTCGCCTGATAAAAGTTGGGAGTCTTGGTGGAGTGAAGAACAGGAACATTTGAAGCATACTAATTTAAGGGGGAGAATTCTTGAAATTTTACTTGCACTTCGGTTTTTTATATATCAGTATGGGATTGTTTATCATCTTGAGATATCACATGGCAGCAGGAATATCCTGGTACAACTCTTTATTTTTTTTTCACTCTCTTGTTTTTGTTTATTATTTTGGATTTTTTCGTGTTATGCTCATTATTCTGGTTGAAATGATTTCTGTAGGTTTACGGCTTGTCATGGTTTGTTATGGCAATTGTGCTTCTGGTATTAAAGGTAATATCTCCTCCTTTTAAGTTGAAACTAAATTTGTCTTTGACTCGATAAAATTGTATTAAATTCTCATTTATCTGTATTATACTGTAAAACTTTCTCTTTTTTGGCAATAGATGGTGTCGATGGGAAGAAGAAAATTCGGAACTGATTTTCAGCTTATGTTTAGGATTCTTAAAGCCCTTCTGTTCCTTGGATTTATATCAGTGATGACAGTATTATTTGTTGTGTGTGGGCTTGCTATTAGTGATCTTTTTGCTGCTATCTTGGCCTTCATGCCTACCGGATGGGCCCTTATTCTGGTAAGTATAAAATATAGGGATAATTACAAAAAAGCTCACTTTTAAATCCAAAACACTACTGAAACCTTGAAACCTTACAAGTACCCCTGAGTTTTAATGTCTTTCACATTCTTACCTTGAAACATTACGAAACTTACCCTGAGAATTGCAAAACTAATGGAAAACTAGCGGGATTTTTTTTTACAATTTCACCCTTTTATAAGGTTATCCTAATTTATACATTCATCCAACTTTGGCAGATTGGTCAAGCATGCAGACCTGCTTTGAAGGGTATTGGAATATGGGATTCAGTTATGGAGTTATCAAGAGCATATGAAGCTATAATGGGGCTCTTGATATTCATGCCTGTCGTCGTGTTATCGTGGTTTCCATTCGTGACGGATTTTCAAACGAGGTTGCTGTTTAATCAAGCGTTCAGTAGAGGACTTCAGATTTCCATGATTTTATCAGGGAAGAAGGAAAGCTGATTGATTCATAATATCTGTAGCTCAAGTAGAAACATTTACAACACACCATATATATAGTTTATTCTTGGAAAACTTGTAATACTATACAGAGTTGTATAAATTTTTTGATAATTTTGTTGTAATATAATTTCACGTTCATATAGTTTTTTTCTATTCTTCTGATTTTGATTGGAGGATGTGATAAGGGATTATTTGTGCTTGTTGCTGTGATTAATGTTGTATTAATCTTAGTGTTAGATAGGAGGGATAAATTTTAATTTAAACCTAGAAAATGCAGTGAGGAAATATGAAAATTGCGATTTAAAACTTAGCATTGCAAATTGTATACAACTTTCATCTTACGTGGAAAATTAAAGGGCAAATTACATCTAAGTATTTTAGTGAAATTATATTTTAGTTCGAGATTTTCGATATATTATAAAATAGTTTCTGTTAATGTTTTGTTCAGGTTAGTAATTAATTTTTTTTAATCTTTTTTAGGTGTAAAAATGCCTTTCTATATTTTAATGTATTATTATTATATTTTTTGTAACTATGACAGAGGGAAATTAGTTAGAGCATTTCAATAAATTACTAACGCACCAATATCTTTATGAAATCCAATATATTAAACCTGAGAGTCTATTTTGTAATATATTAAAAGTTCCAAACTGAAATATAATTTCACCAAACTATGAGGTACTTAAATGTAATTGACTCGAAATAAAATTGTATCAATTTTGGTACATTTTGACATCTGTCCTTGATGTCAAAAGTCAAAATTAACTGACACGTAAAATCTATCTTTAGTAATTAGCAGGTTGAATGTACTAAAATTAATAGAAATTATAAATTATGGTACTGACATTAAGAAAAATAACTAGTTTGGTACCGTAATTGAATTAAAACAAAGTTAAATGCCAAAAATTGATATTAGTTCTAACTAAATACTAGTATGTTTGCATTTCTAGTTGCTTCTAGCTCAGGTACAACAATTAATGCTCATAGTACACTTGTTTATACAAAATCGAGGAGGACTAGAAACAGCAAAATCAGACTGAAACAACGGCAATCTGCAGATCGGAGCAACTCCCATCCATGGCTTCTCCAGCCATTTCCAGATCCCCACTCCAACGCTCCTCCACCTTCAAAACCACCGTCTCCACCGCCGGAAACACTCCCAACACCGCCACTCCGACACCCCTTTCTCCAACCTCATCCCCCTTAGACACCTTCTCCTCCGATCCAATCTTCTCCGCTTTTCTCTCTCCCGACTTCAATCCCACGCAGTTCTCCTCCTCCGCCCTATCCTCCGGCTCCGCCGCCTCCAGAATCGAAAAACTCCAGGACGGCCTCCGCCTCCTCGACACCCAACTCCGCCACGAGGTCCTCTCGCGCCACCACGACCTCCTTCACCAGCTCTCCTCCATTAAAGCCGCTGAATCCTCTCTCTCCTCCCTCCGGTCATCCCTTTCCTCTCTACAATCCTCGCTCCGCCGTGCGCGATCCGAGCTCTCAGATCCCCACCGCGTCATCTCCTCCCAGACCCTCCAACTGAACAACCTTCACTCCACTTCCTTACTTCTTCAGTATACTATCCGAACTCTCCGGCTCATCCAGAAACTCAGGAACCTCGTGGAATCACAGCCTGATGCGTCGAAGTGGGATCTCTCCAAGGCAGCCCAATTTCATTTCGAGATTCTGAGCCTTTATAATGAGTCCCATTTATCGGGAATCGATGTAGTTGATGGTGAGTTGAAATGGGTTATTGAGATTGGCTCAAAAATACGAGAAGAGGGAATGAAGGTATTGGAAAAGGGTCTCGAGAGTTTGAATCAACCGGAAGTTGGGCTGGGTTTGCAGGTTTTCTATAACATGGGCGAATTGAGGGGCACAGTTGATGGCTTAGTGAGCAAGTATAAGCACATGGGAGTGAAGAGTGTGAGTAATGCACTTGATATGAAGGCAATTTCAGGAGGAGGATATGGTGGTGGAGGTCCAGGAGGAGTTCAGAGACACGGAACTCCACAGATTGGTGGTGGAGCAAAGGCAAGGGAAGCTCTTTGGCAGAGGATGAATGGCTGTATGGATCAGTTACATTCATTAGTGCTTGCAGTTTGGCACTTGCAGAGGGTTTTGTCCAAGAAACGGGACCCCTTCACGCATGTTCTGTTGCTAGATGAGGTTATGCAGGTAGGTGCATTTTGTTGTGTTCCATGTTGTTCTTGATTAATAAAAAGAATGTTTGATTGAATTTTTGCTGTTGTAGATATGCACTTTGTGCCCTTGTGGATATTGTATCCTTTTATAATGAGAGAAGTATAGATAGCGAGAAGCATAGTCCATAAACATGATTAGAGATGTTCATTTACCACATAGTAATATTACTTTGTTTATTGTCTACCGGTTTGCAATGTGGGAACATGTTGAGATGAAATCTGTGCTGTAATTTGGAGTTCAATGCATTACAAGTTTTTGATTTTTTGTGAGCATGAGATTCCAAATCAAATATGTACATATGTTGCGATCATTGGTCAATCATGTGGTAGGTAGCTCTGTTGACTGAATGCTTTAGTCTCCAATGTGCTAACAGCTATGTAAAATCTTTGTGTCCTTATTTTCCATGTGAAATACTGCCTCGTTCTCTCAAATCTTGTCATAATTTCGTCATTGCATGGACAAAAATGTACCTTTTCCCGGGATTGATAGGTACACTTGGGTATCTCGTCTGTAAATTCTGATGAATTAGGCACAGTTCTTTGACTACTTGGGGTTTTCTAGCTGTTGCTTCTTGAACTAATCAGGTTGGTGGCTTTGGTTATGCTCATGTGGATATTATGCATCATTAAATTAATAGAGCAGGGCTATTTTCTTGTTTTTGAAATATGTTCTTCGGGCATGTTTAATAATCTCAAATTTTAATGTTTTAGTGCAAAACTTTATGTGATTGTCTCAGGTTGTTAGCCGGTTGTAAGTGATTTGATACTTTTGCACCCTATGACTGTGACTACAACCTGAAAATTAAGATAGATTGTTTCGCAAGGGAATGCTTTACATTGAAAGGATGAATGAATATGACACACATAGTATAACATAGGAACTAATAGACAAGTAATAATAGTTAATGATAATAAATGATCTATTTCGTTTGAATCATCGATGTTCGAGAAGCTACTATAATTCTGTTTGCTACTTATGCTTTCTCAGGAAGGTGATCCAATGTTGACTGATCGTGTTTGGGATGCTTTAGTAAAATCCTTTGCAAGTCAAATGAAGTCTGTTTTCAATGCATCAAGCTTTGTCAAGGAAATATTTACTGTTGGCTATCCAAAGTTGTTGACTATGATTGACAACCTTCTAGAAAGAATCTCTCGTGATACAGATGTCAAGGGAGTTCCACCTGGTCTCAGTCCAGAGGGGAAAAAACAAATGGTAGCTTCCATCGAGATTATCCAGACAGAATTTTTAGCACTTTGCTTAAGTAGATTGTCTGATCTTGTAAATTCAGTTTTCCCAATGTCGAGCCGAGGAAGTGTTCCATCTAAGGAACATATCTCCAGGATTGTATCACGCATTCAGGAAGAAATTGAAGCTGTACAGTTGGACGCACATTTGACTCTTCGTGTCTTGAGTCAAATCAGCAAAGTTTTGTATCTACTTGCAGAAAGAGCTGAATACCAGGTAAACTCTAATTTATTTAATCCTGTAAATTCATTATGTTGTGGGATTAACTTTTGCAGAATTGTTTGACTAGATTTATCATTTTCAGTTAGATTATTGTATTTCACATTGTTGAGCCACAACTGATGGTCTCTTGTTCTGAGCTCTACAACAATGTTGATGTTTTTTTGTACCAAAAAAAAGTGTTGAAGTTTTTATCCTTTAGGTAGAAAAAAGGTAATTGAGTTGTTCTATTCATTTCTAGAGTTTACATACCGTGGCATATATTTGAACTAACGCTATAGCATTCTAAAACAAGAATGCTCGCTTAAAAATATTATGTAAAAGATAAAATGTTGACCTATTTTATTGACAGATATTGCGTGGAACTTAATTTAGGAGATTTCTGGTCTGAAAACATAATCAGAGGAGCTTCCCTTTCTTTCCTTTTCATCAAACTTTTGTAGTCTTAACAGGTCGATTTGAATGTGTCCAACACTTTTGGGGTTCTAATACAAGTGTAAAAGCCATTGATCTTAAATGAGGATCTGCAAATGTTTTTATTTGTTAGTAATACTGTTATGAGTGAGTTTTACTACTTTCTTCACATATTATTGGAATTTGCCTTCAATCAACACCATTTGTTCTGCTAAATTCGAGTGTATGCTCAATTCTGTGAGTTCAAGCTTATGGGGTTGTCTGAAAAACTTTTGCCTTTGGAGTAAGTAAGAGTTGGAGTGTTGGCAAAAATAAGTGAAAAGTGCTTATGGAAAAAAAAATTTGAAAAACATTTTTACTACTCTCAACAATAACCTAGAAGCTAGAAGCTGACCCTAAAAGTTGGTATTTGGATTTTGGATGCTTCTATTTTCTAGCTTATATCTACTTAACCTTAAGCAGGATTTGGTCTTCTAAACACTCCCAAAGTGCCTAACAAAGCAAAAAGCACAAAAGTAAGTTTTTATAGTTTGCAATTAACTTTTTTTCTCCTGACAGATATCAACGGGCCCCGAAGCCCGTCAAGTAACAGCCCCAGCAACTCCAGCTCAACTAAAGAACTTCACATTATGCCAACACCTCCAAGAAGTTCACACACGCATTACTTCCATAATTACGAAACTACCCTCCATTGCTGCAGAAGTTCTCTCACAATCTCTTAGCAGAATTTACAGTGTTGCTGGTGATTCAGTCACATCTCTGTTCCAAGCCATGCTCGACCGTCTTGAGTCAAATCTCCTCCAAATCCATGAACAAAACTTTGGCACTCTAAGTGTAGATGCTGCAATGGACAACAATTCTTCCCCATACATGGAAGAATTGCAGAAAAACATTCTCCACTTTCGAGCCGAGTTCTTGTCCCGACTTTTGCCTTCTTCAGGTGCCATTTCTTCAGGAACAGAAACTATATGCACAAGATTAGTAAGAAGCATGGCTTCAAGGGTTTTGATCTTCTTCATAAGACATGCTTCGCTCGTCAGACCTTTGTCAGAATCTGGAAAGCTTAGAATGGCTAGAGATATGGCTGAGCTCGAATTAGCTGTGGGCCAGAATTTGTTCCCAGTTGAACAGCTGGGCCCACCTTATCGGGCCTTACGGGCTTTCAGGCCCGTTATTTTTCTTGAAACGGCCCAATTGGATTCGTCGCCTCTTCTTCAAGATTTGCCTCCGAGTGTTATACTTCACCATCTTTATTCGAGGGGGCCCGAAGATTTGATGTCACCTTTGCAGAGAAATAAGCTCACACCTCTTCAGTACTCGTTGTGGATGGATTCACAAGGGGAAGATCAGATATGGAAAGGGGTAAAAGCGACATTGGATGATTATGCTGCAAAAGTTAGGGCTAGAGGAGATAAGGAGTTTAGTCCTGTTTACCCTCTGATGATGAAGATTGGGGCTTCTTTAACGGGAAATGAATCGTGATATGGTATACTCTCAATCTTGTGGACTTTTTGAGTTTTTTTTTTTTTTTTTGTTATATTACATGCTACTGCGCGGTTATTCGTTAGTGCCCTAGTTTTGATTCATTTATTTGTAACGATATTTCCGTTTGCTGAAAATTGGGAAAATGATATGATATATATATAGATTAAGTTCTTGATTACGCATATATTTGCTTTTCTTTGTTTTAATTTTGAGGTATGAATATGGTTGGTGATCTACCTTTGGATGATCCAAAAAGCAGCACATTCAGTTACTTTACTGGAAAACAGAACAATTCAGTCAGAGTCATGAATCATGACTAGACCTCAATAGATTCAGTTAATTTTATTGGGTTTTTTTTTCCATAGAGATGGAGATTGACTCTTTTTTGGAACTTCTTGTGATGTACAAATTGGTAAGAAATTTTTTGCGCATCATGTTAGGATCCTAATTATATAGGTATAATAAACTGATCTGTTTTATGGACACATTGGCATGTGTATTATATTATGATTCGCGGACACTTTCAAAAATCTTATCTTGTTGTGTCGTGTCGTGTCGTATCTGATACACGTACTTGATATTTTTCTAACATAAAATATTGGAAAAAATATGTGTCGCTGTATCCGTATTTCATAGAATCTCAAAAATCTTATCTTGTTGTGTCGTGTCGTGTCGTATCCGATACACATACTTGATATTTCTCTAACATAAAATATTAGAAAAAATATGTGTCGCTGTATTCGTATTTCATAGAATCTCAAGTAATATTGTAATCTCATCTTCATCTTTTTTCATATTTTAACGAATATTATTTATATTTATACCGATAATAATTTTGATAACATAATAATTACCTAATAAAATTGACTTCATTAATTAATCTTTTTTTGTCTCTGTTAGGTAGAAAAGATCAGTTCATCTCGTTTTGTATGATTATCATCATTTGTATCTTTTAATTACTACTTAAGTTTCCAATTTAGTATATCCTATTGAATTTGGCATTAGAATTCATATTATAGCAGAGATAAAATGGCAAAAACTTTTGGTCCGGTAAGTATAGGCAACATCTAATTTTAATTTATAAGTATTTTGATAACAGATTTAGTCCGATAAGTTTCCAAATTTTAACACATTTAATCATTTTTAACAAATTTGATCTGAGTTAACATATTAAGTCCTTATATTTTAACACATATCTTTACACCGCTCTTTCTAGTATTTTTTGGGCTAATTTGTTGCCGAAATTCACAACACCACCTTGATTCATCTTGTCCTTGAAAAATACCAAATTATAAGGTGGAAATATGATAAGAACACTAGACTTCACTCAATTTTGCTGGAGAAATTGCCAATTTGAGATAGAATTATGTGAGGGTGAGCTAGGTTCCTAGGGTTTTTAAATTTACACACAAGGTAAAAATTGAGTTTAATTTCTTTTATGATCTGAAGGGCAAGTTAAAGGACGAAATGTGTAATTCCGGCAACATATTGGCTAGAAAATGGTTAGGAATTGTGGTGTAAAGATACATGACTAAATGTGTTAATTCATGACCAAATGTATTAAAAATGACTATATATTTTTATCATATTTTCAATATGAAGTGTACGTTTTGCTTTGGGCGAAGAAATGCTTATTTTGCGGGAAATTATTTTTCATAACTATTGTATTAATTTTTTTTTTTACAAGCTCTCATATTTATCCCTCATGTATAATATTCAGAAAATTTTAATTTAATTAATTTAAGATAATATTATTAATTCTGAGTAAAAAAAAATATTTTAGAAACTTTATATTATAAAAAATATTTTAGAGGTATTTTTGAAATTGCCAAACAACTGGACGAAGTAATCAAGCTAGCCTATAATGTTTATATTGTAGGTCATTTTGGGTACCATAATCAAAAGTAAACAAGTCCTTACAAACAAATGCGTCATGGAAGACGAATCTTTGGAACTAATCGACATTGCACGCTTTGCAAAGAACTTATGTGACTCATACTTGATGAGAGCTCTTACCAAAGCACAACACCATTCACCTGGCACCTTTGAGATGGAGACCACCCCACTCGGGAGTCATCAAAGTTAATTTTGATGGGGCTATACTCCGAGATACTAAAAATTTTGGCTGGGGTGTTCGTGCACGAGACTCGAACAACAGTATTGTGGGCTGTGATTTTTGTCGCATCACAGGTAATCCCTCTCTGGAATTGGCTGAAACTTTTGCTGTAAAATCTGTTGTGGATTAGATTAGGAGGAGAGCTTGGAATGATGTTATTTTGGAAGGAGATTGCCAAGTCTTATTGAATAAATTGAGCTCACTGAAGAAGACTTATTAGAGAATGGTTACATTGTTGAAGAGATTAAGGATGGCCTTGCTTTCATTTCTAGTTTCAGTTTATCCGCTATTCGTAGAAGTACAAATTGTTTGGCACATTTGTTTGCTAGAAATGCTAAGCATTTTCAAGAAGGGGAACTTGATATTCCCGATTATGTTATATCCGCTTTTGTATCTGACTTTATTGATTTGAACTGATATAAAAGCTCTTGTGATTCTTAAAACAAAAGGGACATAACATACTCCTGAAAATCCATTTTGGTAAGCAAAAATCCATGACTAAATGTGAAATTAGTTGAAAATATAGGACTAACAATTAAAATTTCCCAAAGTAGTGCCTTTTCTTTTTATTTTATTTATGCCTGTATTTCACTGTTTCATGTCCCGATATTTATTACACAGTCCCTTTCGTTTTCTTTCTGCCACTCCCTCTGCCTTTTCAATTCTTTTACTTTTTTTCTCAAACTGTAAGTAACCGAAGTATCCATGTACTGGATTACAGACAAAAAAGCCGTCGTTCTTATCCCCGCCGGCGCTCGCTTTCCTTCTCTGCCACTGTAACTACACCCCCATCTCCCTCTCTCTCATAACTTGTTTTTTTTCATATTTATTGCGAATATTTTTGTTGCTGTAAGTTAAAGATAAAAGTTTTTTCGTGTTTCAAAATGTGGGTTATTGTGCTGTATATGAGTCTTGGTATTAGAAGCTTGAATGAGTTTTGTTCTTTTATCCATAGATAGTTCTTGAATTACGATATCGAGGTTTTGCTTAAATTTAAAGAGATTTGAAATGTGCTTGGATATTTATTTTTGTTTGTTTTAAGAACCTTTAGCAAAAACATTCCGTACTAATTCAATTTCGCACTTTGTCATTTGAGTTTGGGTTTTACTTATTTGTACCCTGTACATTTTCCCGTGTTTGAATAAGAAAATAGCTAATGTTGTAGGAGGTGCAGAATTAAGAGCTCTTTGATATATAGTTGCGGACAGAAGAATATGATATCTAACCTACGTTCTTAATAACCTTTTCTTCTTCTTAAAGAATGTGATATTTTTTTGTGATGGTAATTGTTCTCTCTCAACAGTACTAGGCGACCTGAGCGCATTTTTAGCTTCAATTCAGTGGTTTATACTAATTTATAGACATGTATTGTGATTTTATGATTATTAAAAAGAAAGAATTAATTTTGTCTATCTGTTGCTGACTGGAGGCTGTAAGTTTCCCCAGTGTTGGTTGCATACCTGTTGCATGAAGAAATGTTACAGTCAATCACAGTTGTGTCTGGTTAAGTAATATCTTGCTGAATTTTCAATGTAGCTTTTCTTTGGTGTGCACACCATCTCATTGTGAATGTTTATAGCTTCTGGGTTTCACTCAAAATTGAATCTTTCTTCATTGCCGTTCACCTATTATAAGTTCAATCTCAATCAATATTAAGGTTAAAATATCTTTTTCAGGTACACCCTTAATCTTATTCGAGATCTTAAGTGAGCTGAAGCTCTACAACATATGAAATGGCATCGACATTATTCAAAGGTTTAAGATCAAATTCTTTTCAATTATACCCCTCTCTGTATGTTTCCAGAAAAAATGGCATATTCTATTGTAGCATGAGAGATGCACATGGACAAACCGCCACACAGGAAAAGCAACAAACCCAACTCAAAGTTTCAACCAAGAAAGATGCAATACTCGAAGAAGTATTGAAAAACTATGAAGCAGTCATAGGAATTGAGACACATGTTCAGCTTGCCACTCTCACAAAGGCCTTTTGCAGCTGCCCTTATAATTATGGGGCCCAGCCAAACACTAGTATATGTCCAGTTTGTATGGGGTTGCCTGGAGCCTTGCCAGTTCTCAACTCAAAGGTTATTGAGTTTGCGGTAAAAGTTGGTTTGGCTCTCAACTGTGAACTTTCTCTTAATTCCAAGTTTGATAGGAAGCAGTACTTTTATCCAGACCTCCAAAAGGTTATCAGATATCACAGTTTGATATCCCAATTGCAAGTGGCGGTTATCTTGATGTTGATCTTCCTGTTGAGTTTGGTGGTGGGCATCGCAAGTTTGGAATAACGAGAGTTCATATTGAAGAAGATGCTGGGAAGCTGCTTCATACTGGAAATGGGAGTTTTTCTCAGGAAATTACAATTCTCTCCTTATCAAGATCATTGTTTTTCCGTATTGAATTTTCTTGATTGTTTCCTGATTTTTGTAAGACATAAAAGTAATTTACCGTCAAAACTACAACACTTTATGCATTTTACCTCACAAAGTTTCAATTGTTGCTGGTTGCTACCTAAGTTTGCGCTTTGCTGCAATTTACCTTTTGGATCATAAATGTGGAATAGTTTTAGCAACACTATTTGTCAGAATAGTAGGGTTTGGAGGTAAACTGCAACAAACTGCAAACTTTTAGTGGCAATTGGTAACAAGTGAAAATTTTGGAGGTCAAATGTAAAATTGTGGTATTTTGATGGTAAAATGGTTTTATCATTTTTGTTAATCTATCTGGATAACTATTGTATACCCTTGATTGAGTCAGACACTTGTAGTCGTATATATTTATCTTAGGTTTGATCTTCTTCGGACATAATGTTGGCCTTTTATCCTGAAGTTGAGATATTCGTGGAGTTCTCTTTTTGGCTGTTATTAACTTCTGGATTATTTGTTTCTCTTTCTCTTTGGCAGGTTGACTTGAATAGAGCAGGAGTTCCATTGCTTGAGATTGTGTCTGAACCTGATATGAGAACAGGCATTGAAGCAGCAGAATATGCTGCAGAGTTACAGAGACTAGTTAGATATCTTGGAGTGAGTAATGGAAATATGCAGGAAGGATCTCTTCGTTGTGATGTCAATATCTCTGTCCGTCCAATTGGGCAGCCTGAGTTTGGCACAAAGGTTAATTTGTGTTTTACTCACTTTTTTCTGCTTTATCATGCAATAGACCATTTTCAATTTGAGAGTATAATGTCAAGTTGAGGTGATGGTGTCAATTTTTAGTTGAAATCTTGCTATATTTCCAGTGATACTACACCCCCCCCCCCCCCCCCCCCCCCCAACAAATAAAAGAAAGAGGAAAACTCGATGAATTTCTGTTTAGCAAAGATTAGTTGAAAAGTTTCAGAATTTTTGTAGTTTCAATGCACTGTTCATTGTCTATTTACTTTTCGCAAAAAATTACAATTTATCTACCCTTCTCTGCCTTTTGCCCTTAGTTGTCCTAAGTCAATTTTAGACCGGTAACTTTCCAATTTTTTGCACGTTTAGTCCGACTTCCCCTGAAAAGTTGAAATTCACCGGAAATTCGGTTGTGCTTGTCACATGATTATAAAATTGGGAAGTTTGATCACTTTTGTGGAGTCCATTTGGTGATAATTTAACTTATCTCTTTTTGTTCTTTTCAAGTTTTTGTCCTTTAACTTTCAATTTTCAATCGAATTATTCAATTTCTGACAAATCGGACTAAATGTGCAAAAACTCGAAAGGTTATCGGACCAAAATTGAAATGAGACACATTAAAGGGTAAAACCAGAAAGGGTTTAATTTACTGGATGGGAAATTACAATTTTGTCTTTATTCTTCATTATTTTCTGCTTGATGCTCTCAGTTTTGAGGTAATCACGATAATGACGAATCCTAATTTGCATAAACAGGTTGAAATAAAGAATTTGAACTCATTCTCATCAGTTAGTCGAGCCATTGATTTTGAGATATCAAGGCAGGTGCAACTTCACAATCAAGGTCAGGCTGATCAGATTGTACAGGAAACTCGTCTATGGGAGGGAGGAGCTCAGGTCATATTTCACTCTATTCTTAAAACAATTTAAACTATTAAATTAGAATATCATATCATGGTTTTTCTTTCCTAATCTTTTGATTATTTATGCAAATTAGAAAACAGTTACAATGAGAAAGAAGGAAGGACTTGCTGACTATCGGTACTTCCTAGAGCCTGATCTTCCTGGAGTTACTCTCAGCAATGAGTACGTTAATGAAATTCGTGGTTCTTTGCCTGAACTTCCGGAAATGAAGCGTCGGAGATATGAGAATATGGGATTGAGCAGCAGGATGTTCTTTTTCTTACGAATGATATCAATGTAAGTCCGATTTTTGGTTGGTCTTCATACGAGTTAATTGCACCCAACCCCCTGTGTTATGGCTAAACGACATTAAAAGTCCTGTGGATTAAAAATATCTGATAAAATACCCTATAAAACTTAAAATTTGCTCACATCCACTTGCTTTTGACTTGTATCCACGAAAATTATAAATCTACCATTTTATCCTTGTTCGGAGAAAAAAAAGAAAATGAGCAAAAATTGAGTTTGAGAGCAAAAGATTAATTCTATTTTTAAAAAAAATGTATTTTTGTGGTTAACACTCCTGAGATCCACAGATGTCTTCTATGCAAATTTTGAATTTTATAGGGCTTTTTAATGAATGTTTTTTATCACATGGCTTTTTATACAGTGAGTTGGGGTGACATTAACTCTTTCTTTGTACAATTCTACCATGTTGCCAATTTGTGATTAATATACTTTACACTATTATTCTGATTGCCCTTTATAAGTGTCTCTCTCTCAGGTAGCAGCATTTTTTGATGCCACAATTGCAACAGGTGCTGATGTAAAGCTGGCTACTAATTGGATAATGGGTGATATTGCTGCTTATATGAAAATTGAAAAGTTGTCGATTAATGACGTTAAGCTCACCCCTAAAGAATTGGGTGAGCTCATAGCCTCGATCAAAGATGGGACCATTAGTGGAAAGATCGGCAAAGAGGTAGCACATTTCTATCCACGAGTCAATATCTTGAGTTTCAAGAATTTGAATTTCTTCATATTCCCATTTGTATAGTCTTTTATGTTGCATATTGTTACTCCAGTTTGACCATCCTTTTATCACAATGATGGAATCAGCAAAACTAAGTTTGATATTCCTGTGAAGATTTTGTATATTTATCTGTTGTTGTGCATGAAATATGTGCAGATATTATTTGAGCTAATGGCGAAGGTCGGAACCGTTCAAGGACTTATAAAAGAAAAAGATTTGGTTCAGGCAAGTTGTTTTCTGGTTTGCTAATTATTTGCTGTGAAATTGTTTGAATTATTCAGACAAAGAAACCATGTTATCCAATGCTTATGACGGAGATTGGACCAACAAAAGCTTAACGTTTCACTTTTTTCCTTTTTTCTTAATTTCCTTTTACGTCAATCGGATTGTCGACCCAACTGAGATCGAGAAAATAGTGGATAAGGTCATTGCAACCAATCCAAAGCAATTGGAACAATACCGAGGGGGTAAAACTAAGCTACAAGGTTTTTTTGCTGGCCAGGTATATATTTCTGACCGAGCAAAATAAAAATTTCTCATTGTATTTTCTAAGATGTTCTGACATTTTTATGACCAATCCCAGATTATGAAAGAAACAAAGGGCAAGGTGAACCCTGGGCTTTTGAACAAGATACTTGTCAAAAAATTGAACGCGAAAAGCTGATGCTTAATTTCAGTAAGTTCTTGCTGGGAAAAGAGCTATATATCAGCCTTTGTTTGAGTTAAGTTATGAATTCATTCTCAATCCCATTTGCTGGAAACTACTCGAAAAATAATAAGGTCTTATTAATAGATTACTCAGAAAAATAGGGATAGACTTAGGGGATGGACTGGATGATGTTCTGAGTTGACAAAAGTGAAGATAAGTTGTATTCTGACTATTGAAGGTTTGAGAGCTGCGTTTTTTGTCATTCATATTTTCAATTGAATTATATTTATAGTGTACTTCCGGAGCTACATTGTGGCACATTCTTTCCCTACTATGCCATCAAGACAAGAAAGAAAAAGAAGCTTATGTGGTTTTCTTATAAAGATTTTGGGTATATGAGCTAGTTTTTAGAGTTGAGCCAGTTAGAATGGCTAGAGATATGGCTGAGCTCAAATTAGGTGTGGGTCAGAATTTGTTTCCAGTTGAACAGCTGGGCCCGCCTTACCGGGCCTTACGGGCTATCATGCCCATTATTTTTCTCGAAACGGCCCAATTGGATTCGTCACCTCTTCTTCAAGATTTGCCTCCGAGTGTTATACTTCACCATCTTTATTCGAGGGCCCCCGAAGATTTGATGTCACCTTTGCAGAGAAATAAGCTCAGGCCTCTTCAGTACTCGTGGATGGATTCACAAGGGGAAGATCAGATTTGGAAAGGGGTAAATGCGACATTGGATGATTATGCTGCTAGAGGAGATAAGGAGCTTAGTCCTGTTTACCCTCTGATGATGAAGATTAAGTTCTTGATTATGTATATATTTGCTTTTTCTTTGTTTTAATTTTGAGGTATGAATATGGTTGGTGTGTCTTTTTTGGATGATCCAAAAAGCAGCACATTCAGTTAGTTTACTGAAAAACAGAACAATTCAGTCAAGAGGTATGAATCTTGACTCTGAGTCTGGACTATAATAGTTTAGGTTAATTCTATTAATAGATTCTTTTCTTCTTCTTTTTCTTTTTGTTCAGTCAATGGATTATCTTTATGTAAATGGAAATTTGAACACCATTTATCCTGTTGCTGGGACGTATGTATGTGCTAGAATTTGAAGGATTTACAAACATAACTATTCTATAGAGATGGAGAATGAGATGTGATTACTCTTTTAGAACTTTTTGTAATGGACAAAATTAGGAAACATTTGCATGCCATCTAATTTGAGTTTTACTTATACAAATAAAGATCCAAAATTTGTAATAAATTTAGTTCATTTAGAAATTAAAATCTAAAATACAAAATATGATAAAATTTAAATCATAGGTTAATGCATAAGGTCAAATATTCGGGTCATATAAGAATTTTATGACAAATCAATAGTGTCAGTTATTGACCACCAGATATTACTCCAGATGTGGAGGTCTGGGCCTCAACTTCTTGCAATGACAAGGATTGAATTTTATTTTTTATTTTTAAAAATACTTCTAAAAATACTTTTAAAACATCTTTAATAAGGTATGTATCTATAATTTTCCAAAATCTGAGGGCACAGTCGTGTAATTGAGTCAAATTTCATAGTATGTGGGTGTACTTATCCAAATATAAAAGAGAAAAAAATTATTTGTAACCTGAACTTTTTACTTTTTTTGAATTTGTAGCCTAAATTTTTTCGAGTTTATAATTGCTACTTGAACTTTTAAATTTTTCTGAATTTGCAACTTAAACTATTTCGGCTTTCAATTGCAACCTATACTAACATAATTTATCAACATAAAAAAATAATAATAATAATTTATCAACATTTGCAACCTGGAGAGCTTTCAAAAGAAATAGTTTTAGGTTGCAAATTCAAAAAAAAATAAAAGTTCAGGTTGCAATTATAAATCCGAAATAGTTTAGGTTGCAAATTCAAAAAAATTGAATAGTTCAAATTGCAAATAATTTTTTTCACAAAATAAAATCGATAATCTGATCCGTTCTGTGTACAAATACATGGCCATGTGTATATATGCATGCGTATCATATGGTGGGACCGAGCTCGACCTATATAAATGGGTTTTGAAAAAAAAAAAATAAGAATATATATTTCATACACAGAATTAATAAATGGTTTTCTATGACAAATAATTGATGGCCGAATATTGTGATTTGTGACAGTGAAAAATAATAATATTAAGAGGCAAAGACAGCCAGAGCCAAAATTCAAGATTCGGATAGCTGATGTTGAAATCAACCATGAAAAAGAGTTATATCTATGTAACGTAATATTGTAATCTCATCTTCATCTTTTTTCATATTTTAATGAATATTATTTATATTTATACGCATATACTGATCGTGATTTTGGTATACATAATTAATTACCTAATAAAATTGACTTCATTAATTAATCTTTTTTTGTCTCTGTTAGGTAGAAAAGATCAGTTCATCTCGTTTTGTATGATTATCATCATTTGTATCTTTTAATTACTACTTAAGTTTCCAATTTAGTATATCCTATTGAATTTGCGTTCATACTATAGCAGATATAAATTATGGATTATACACTTGTCCGAACACTGAAATTGAAAAAAAAATAATAATTACGTTTGAACTTCAAAGAAGTTTGTTAAACTATAAGTTGCCACCTTTTTAGCCGAAATACACCAATAGAAATTTCATAATTAAAAAAAAAAAACTAATTGTTAGGATTTGGTTAGAATTCCTTCAAATTAATCTAGAGACGTCTCTCTATCATCATAATTGTAGGATGTACGGACACTTCTAAAAATTCTATCTTGCTGTGTTGTGTCGTGTCGTGTCATATACCATATCGGACACTTTTCTAGTGTAAAATATCGAAAAAAATCCGTGTTTCCATATTCGTGTTGTGTCGTGTCGTCTCCGTGTTTTATAGAATCATATGTATTTTCGGATATTTTTCCAATTTAAAAGTAAAAGTATTTTATGTCTCTTCCTTACACACATATAAATTATAAATTATAATGAATGTTTTGATGTAAAAAGACAATGTAGTGAATAGTTTATCATCGTGCCTTAAATGTTGGTCTACCTCTCATCTTAAAATAACTATTAATTTCACATTTTCCACATCTCTCTGTCATTTTCCTCTAAAACCTCAACTTCATCAGCTGCCCACTATTCACATTTACATTTATAATTATTAGGAAAAATTACAAAAATCGTCCCGTAATTTTGATATTTTCTGGTTTCTGTCTCTTCGGTTATTATTTTTAATTTTTTTTCTTAAAATTTTCATCATATTTTGATTGGAATTTATCAAATTTGCCTGAAAAATCACCAACTTCGTTGGTGAGACACTCCACCACAACTATTAATTCTTCTCATTGTCTATGCATGTCAGGATCCCCACATCAATTTAAGAAAATAAATTCTCAAAATCATCCAGTTTTCACTAGCTAGCTATCTCCATCTACTTATTGTAATCTCGCGGTATAAATTGGGTGATTTAAAAAAATTATTTTCTTCAATTGACGTGAGAATCTTGATCTAGACAATGAGGAGTATCTGATGATTGTAATTGAATGTCTTATCAGAGATGTTAATAATTTTTCAGTAATTTTTTGATAAGAATTAAGGATTTCGACTAAAATATAGGATGAAAATTGCTAAAAATTGAAAGTTACGGTATAAAATTTAAAATATTATAACCATCGGGACTAAACTCTACAAATATCAAAGTTACGGGGTGAAATTGGCAATTTACCCTATTACCACTTAAAATATCACTTTTGTAATGTGACTATACTAAACTCATTTCTATTTTGATCCTGCGCACTATGTTTACTTTTTTCATATTTTGTCCTTCTTTGTGTTTAATTTTCTCATTTGGTCCTTTGCATTTCAGTATCCAAGTGGCATAAATTTTGGAAATTTACTTTCGAAATGTCTAACATATAATGTGAGGACACTGATTATTCTATCGTATCGTGTTATGTTCGATACTGTGTCGGACATCCGTGTCAGATACTTTTATAGTATAAAATATAAAAAAAAATCTATGTCATCATGTCTGTATCGCCGTATCCATGTCCGTGTTTCACAGTGTGGGGACTTCATATAAATTAAATGATATCACTTTTTATGTGTCCCACTTAAGACTTTTCTTTTACTTTTTACCTAGCTCCAGAAATGAAGAAAATGTCATGATAAATACTAACATATAGTTGGGAAATTTCTGTGGTATTTTATATTTCTTTTTTTTAAAAGAATTAGAAATTCACCTCATAAGCCAGGAGTTCAAAATTGAGAAAATAATAAAAAAGACAAAATTTGACAAATTAAAAGGAAATGAGGATTTAGGAGGACTAAATTAATTCATAAAATAACATAGTCACTTACCACACAAAAAAGATAATTGTCACGCTCCAAAACTGTGCTCATTGTATACGTGAGAATAAATTTCGAATCCGTAATACAACTTGAAATTGAACTTTAAACACTGCCCAAAAGAATATCCGATGATTGCACTGAAATTCTAATTTTCATATTTCTTGAAAATAATATTTTTCCTTAATTTCCCCCCAAAAGATTAACCCTCAAAATATTCACTAGCCGACATTCATATAACTACAAATCTTGGCATGTATCCTTGGTGTGCATGCTTCACAAATCACAATATGCCACATATATACTCTAAAACTTAAACTAATTTTCAGTAAAAAATTAGGGTTGTTGTAGTTAAAATCTAATTTTACATTCCCCTTTGTAAGATAGACATCATTTTCGGCATCTTTTATGTCTCATAATAATGTAATAATAAGTATCCAAAAATTCATAACAATTACAATATTATATATATATATATCATAGTATATCCTCCGATATAAGCAAGGGGAGGTGGAATTGTGATTTTCAAGGCCAAACAGTACCCTCACACAAACCCCCCTCCTTCTTCTTTCTTGTTCTTCATTTTCTTGCAACATGGGAAAGAAAAAATCCATCAAAGAATCCACAAAAACCCACAAACATGAAAAGAAACAACAAATCAACAGCCTGATCAAGATCCTACGGCCCAAAGTCTACATCACAGACTCTTCAAACTTCAAAAATCTCGTCCAACAGCTCACCGGAAACGGCGATTATAATAACTCTCCGGTCTCGTCTCCGCCTACTTCCGTGGTGGGGGCGGCGCCTGTTTTCGATCATGGATATCAAGACAACATCAGTAGTAGCTTGGACTTATCGTTCGACTCGTCGTGTTTCAGCACGCCATTGGAGGGATCACCTGATCTGCAACTACCTAATTATTCTAATAATAATAATTACAATTATGTGATGGAAAGTAATAATAACTACGCAGAAACGATTGATTTTTCGTCCGAGTTCAAGGATTTGGAGTCGCTGCTTATGGAGTTGGATCGTGTCCCGGTTTCTTACAACGATTATGATGATCATCATCATACTACGTGTTATGGGAATCATCATATGATTCAGCAAGAGGTCTGTACTGTTTATGATTATGATTATGATTTTTCGAGCTTGATCATGTGATGATGATGATGATGATGATATACTATAATATATATATGTACATGTATTTGATTTTTCATATATAGTATGTAATTAAAGGTAATCTTACTGAGAAGCCGTACAGATAGTATTGAATCTTGTAAATTTTGTTATAGAATTATGAGAACAATTCCTTAGTACTGTATCTGTGTATGTACTCTCTTTTTTTGTTTTTGTACCTCGTTCTTGTAATAATTTTTAAGTTCTTTTGTTTATGTATGTATATATGTATGTTGTGTAATGGCATGGATCTTCTGGATTTCTTCGTAGCTAGTAGCGGAGCTACTTATAAGTGATCAGGGGTTCACATGCATCTCCTAACTTTAAGTGCACTTTCCTGGCTTTAAGTTATTCTATTTATCTACCCCTGAATATTTTGTACTAGGCTAAAATGCATTTTTAGTCCTGTAAATATGCACTTATCGCATTCTAAGTCCTCAGATATTTCGTTTTGTAATTTAAGTCCAGTATATCGTAAAATGTAGCAATTTTAGTCATCGGTTTGCAATTTATGTCTCGTATATATATCATAAATTCCGGCGACAACTTAGGGACTTAAATTGCAAAATAATGACTAAAATTGCTACTTTTTACAATATACGAGACTTAAATTGCAAAATAAAATACCTTAGGATTTAGAATACAATAAGTACATAGTCACATATAATTTGGCCTTTGTAGTATTACACACTTTAAGTCAAGTGTACCCCTTATATTAGGATCCTGGCTCCACCCGCACTGTATATATAAGCCAGGAATGCTCAAGATGTTTTAACCAAACCTAATATGTAGATATGGGGAAAATTCCACTTTTGGTCCCATTAGATATGAGCGAGGTCAAAGTTAGTCCCATCGTGTTCAAAAAATTTTTTGTAGTCCCATAAGATTCAAAAGTTGGACAATTTTGGTCCATCTGTTAGTTTTTGGACGGAAATTGCACACGTGGCTGTTAGTATATTATTTTTAAATATATATATATATATATATATATATATATATATATATATATATATATATATATATATTTAAAGAAAAGATTTTGCTTAATTACATTTTCAGTCCTCTAACTATAGTGCTTAGGATTATTTTGTAAATATAGCAAAGTTTAAGGTATTTGATTGTAAATTTCATATAATTTATACCATTTTTAGGTGCAAAATTCATATAGTTACGGTATTAAATAAATAAATAAAAATTAAATATGTTAAAAAAATTTGAATTGCAAATCTGCAGCCTCACGCTTGGCCCCTACCCCTCACGCAGATCTAGAATGTGTGTTAGGGTATTTGAGTGGAGGTGGCATGTGTGGTGCGTGCGCGGCTGTGGTGGTGTGTGCGTGCGCCGATTGTGGTGGTGTGGTGCAGAGGGGAGGTGGTGGTGGTGGCGTGTGTGCAGGCGACCGGTGGCGGTGTGTGGGTGCACGTGTACGGCCTGCACATCGAAGGATTCTCGCCTTGCCGTCGTTGCCGCCTTCTTCCGCAACCTCTGAAGCATCTGGCGAATGCGTACAATGTGGCGGATTTTGCTACACAAACATTTTTAATTTATCGGGGAAATTTTTGGTCTAGAGACAACATTATTGTTTTCCAAAATGAAATGAGAAAGTGGTGGGGGATTGAATGATGGGTTTGTGTGCAGACTGTAGCGGTGGGGGCTTAGGGAGTTGAAGATGGTGGTAGTTTGTGTGCGGCGGTAGTGGTGGGTTGTGGGTGGCGATGGTGGTGTTGATGGTGGCGGCGGCGTGACTCGTGAAGATGGTGAAGGTGAAGGTCGGGTGGGGTGGAAAATGATAAAGTATTTCTTTTTAAAATTAATTATTGTTAAGTATGTTTAATATTTAAACTAAACAGTAAATAATGGTAAGTATAATAGTATATAAATGTATAATTTATATTTTTAATTTATTTTACTTTTGTAGTTAAATGTAATAATTGTAAGTATATAAATATATATATCATTAAGATAATTTATTGTATAAATAATATAAATTTTAAATGATTATTAAATATAAGAGGTTTTTAAAATATTATTAAATTATGAATTATAAGATAAAATTGAGAAATTGAAAAATCTAAGGACCAAAATTGTGATAGGCTTATATTAAAGGACCAAAAATACAAATAAGCCAAATGTTTTTTTGCAAAGAAATACAAGAAAAAATGTTTACAAAAGACATACTAACTGTTTCCGTCAAAAAACTAAATAGATTGACCAAAATTGTCCAACTTTTGAATCTTATGGGACTACAAAAAGATTTTTGAATAGGATGGGACTAACATTGACCTCAGTCATATCTAATGAAACCAAAAGTGAAATTTTCCCGTAGATATGCCTCTAAATATTTGGGCTAATTTCATGTAGGTCGACGGTGACGGTGATTTATGAAATTAATGTTTGAGTAGATCTTATCGAGGCTGTTTTCTAGCTGGATATTTATGCATCTATTTTATTTTATTTTTTTCGATTTGGTCAAATTATGCAGCTAATTTACTTGTATGAAGTATATATATAATTTGTTGGGTGATTCACATTTAGTATCTCCCAGTGTATTATCTCGGGTTGAGTTGGGTGTCGAATATTTCTTTAATACGAAATATTAAAAAAAAATTGTATCCTCGTATTGTTTTCGTGTATCACAAACCTACTTAGCTAAACTTATAATCTTAAATCTATTCATCGCATTAAAAATAGTGGCATGCTTCCTGAGATTTCAATTAACCTATAAGAGTTAATAGAAAATGGGGAAAAGCTCAAATGCTTCTCGCTTTTAACTCTTAAACGCTCCCTTATTTATCACCTTATCTGTTGCTTTGTAGATATATCAAACCTAGCTTAAGGGGTAATTTAATCATAAAATTTATTTCATTTATAAATTAAATTATACTTTATATGTCTGATAATTTGCAACTAACTACGAATCAATAAATTAATTTAAAAGCCATGATTTAATTTTAATTTAATATTTAATTATCCAAATATATATTTATATATATATATATATATATATATATATATTAAAATATTACATTTAGTCAAAAAAATAAAGAAACGCTAAAGTGAAATATATAATATGTGTATTTTAACTTTTAAGTGTTATATGATCATTTTTCTTTAGCTTATAAAACTTTATTTATTAATAATTTGAAATGTTAAAAGAAAGAAAAATCATCATGGATTTGAGAAGAATGAAGCAAAGGAACAATTAGAAGGAATATATTGAGTTAGATTAAAGACCAAACGATGTCAACAAGTGACTCTGTGGCCCAATGGATAAGGCGCTGGTCTACGGAACCAGAGATTCTGGGTTCGATCCCCAGCAGAGTCGTCAATTTTACTTTTTACGAGTGTGTTTGTTATTTTATTAATTTTTTGCATATTTTCCGAAAAAAAAACCCATAAACTAATTAAGTTAATTATTATTACCTTAATGGCCAGTGATTAGTTTCATATTCTTTCTTCCCTATAGAAACGACTTATAAAGTTCAAAAACAAACAAACTGATCATAAAGTTCAAATAACAAGAACACTGACAAACAACCAATAACAAAAGAAACACAAATTTTCTGTTTATTATTAACACTTTTCAGTTTTCCGCACCATTTTTCCTCAGTTCCATCTCAGGAACTTTACAACACAACTAATAAATTCTTCAAAAGAATCCATCATCATCATCATCTCTTGCTCGGGGATTGTTCAGTCGAAGAAGGGAGACTATACAACGACTTAAGCTGCCTACTAATCAGCTTACTATTATTAACAGCAACCTGCAATTCCAACTCATCCGACCACCATTGCTCCAAACCATGAGCTTCAAGAAACTTCTGCTTACCTTTCGAAAACACGAAAAGCTTAGCAGCACAAGGAGAACTATTACTACTATTATTACTATTGTTAACCGGTTTAGCATTCTCCTTATCAGCATTTCCATCCTCCGCCGTGACAGGATCGGTGTAATAGCAGCAAATGTAATCACTATTATTCACATACAGATGAGGAATCCACTGCTTCGATCCCCATGATAAAGACGACTGTGCACCCTCGTCGTTGTTGGCTGCTGCATCGGCTTCATTTCTCGAAGGAATCATCGTTTTCACCTTCTTCCACATCAACCCTGCCTTTTCACCCATGTTTCTCAAACCAGAAGCTACGGAAACCGAAGGCGGGTTGAACAAATGCGCTTCTACGAATACAGCTTCTTTGGCTAAAGCTTTTCCGACTTGGAGAGCGAAACCGGCTCCCAGAGAATGGCCGGCGACACAGACGTTGCTGCTCCCGTATTTCTCAGCCATGGATTTCAATGCTTTTAAGGAGGAAGTGAATCGGACGGATCCCTTTAGGCTTTCCCAAGCTAGGAAGCGGAGATCGTCCTCGATGTCTCGTCTTATGGTGGGGCCCTTGAGGAGCGTTCCTCTGAGGGCTAAGACGGCGCGTGGAGCGCCGCTGGGTCTCATGAGGACGAAATCGGCTAATGCGGCGGCTCGGTCCCATTCCAGTATGGCGCCGAAGATTGAGCCGTCGCGTTCATCTATTAGTGTTTCGGTTAGTTTGTACTTGAATGGAGTCCACCATTTCGGGGCGAGGGCGGTCTCGGTGGCGGTTCGGTTTTCTTGGCGATCGAGCTCGAGGAGGTACACGGCTTGGATGAAGCAGGCGATTACGGTCCTCTTGTATTTGCCGTCCTTCCTGTTTTACATTACCTTCAAAAATGTCAGATCGAAAGATAAAAAAGGTATCTTTTTTATTGTTTCGAATTTTACAATGTGGCAACTGGCAACATAGATTTCAAGCTCGAATACAAAATAATTATTTCGTAGATCTTTTTTCAAAAACTAGCTAGTATATGTGATTCGTATCCACTATCTCAATTAGCAAGAAAATTGAATCAGCCATATCTGATTTCATGAAGAAAAGTGAATCAGATTATGGCCCTTTAGATCAACACAATCCCAACCCTTAATTTTCAAATCAGCACAATTCAACTCAAAGTCCATTCTTTTCATCAGTTAAATCAATCCAACAAGTACAAAGTTAATAGATCAATCAGAAACACGGCAAACCCAAAATTCAACCTCATCTTAGCACAGAAACCAGAATTTCTGCAGAATTTGCAGGAGCAAGAAAAATCAAGCATTATTCAAACAAAAACAGAAACAAAATCCAATCTTTTTTAATTAAGTTGAAACACACACACACACACACATAAAATCGAACAGAGACACACTGACCAAGAGGAGTTGATGAGGTCTCTCCAGTTAATAGTAGGAACATTACGAGGCCCAGAAACATGAAACGCATAAGGATGCTGCTCGTGGGTTTGAGGCGGCGCTGCTAACTCAGTTTTCACAATTTGTTGATTTTCACAATCTTGACTTCTTCCTTGTTCTTCCACCACCTGCAAAACGTCATTCTTCATCTCATCTGCACCTCTCTTCCCCATTCTTTTTCAAAACATCAAAAACCCACCACCAGAAATAGAAAAAAGAAGATGAAAGAATGGAAACAGAGAGAGAAGCAACAAAGTTGGGATGGGTCAGGGAGATTTAAGGTGTTGAATTTAGTATAATCTAATTATTGCTAATTTTGAAAAAACGCATGCTATTTGTTATTTGTTTTTTCTAGATTTGGAGGATCTATAACGGTCATATTTTCCTTGTGATGAAGGATACCATATTTACTTTTTGCCACCCAGGGAGATAGGTGCCAACGTTAGCCGTACGTTTGTGGGCTGGGCTTGGTCTGGACGTAAAGTCCACCTCGTTAAGGAAACACTCAACAGTAACTCCACTTAAGAAAGATTTAATTAATTACTTATGTCGATAACACATTAACACTAAACCTAAATTCAAATTATAATAAAAATCTTCAAAAAAGAGACTTAAATCATAATTAAAATGCCTTTTATCTTTGATTATTTTTTGTTAAACTCACCACACAATTCGACTCTTGTTATTGCAAAGAATCGAACCACATATTTCCACATTGGGAGTATGCACCCTGTCTTCTAAAATTATTACTCACCATAGCTTCAATCAAATTTATTCCATTTGAATTATGAAGTTACTTATTTGTCTTTTCCATGTGTATCGGATTTGGAAGTGAGACTAGTTGTCTAGGTGGAAGGTGAAAAAAATATTTCCTTATCTGTAAAATGACGAAAAAAATTAGAGTGGAAATAGATATGTACTTGACTGTAAAAAATTTCAAAGACAAACGGATGAAATCTTCAATATGAGATAGACCGTCATCACAACCAACCCACTGCAAAAATGGAGAAGATTTGAAGAGAAACAACGAAATATGAAGATAGCTACAATTATTTATCAAGCTTATTTTCGCCAACTATCATTCTCTCTATTTTACGATTTTTGAGTTTAGTGAAATGTTATGTTTATAGGGAGCTTATTGAAGAAAGAGCAAATAGGTAACTTCATAATTTAAATGTAATAAATTTGATTAAAAGGGTGGTGAGAATAACTTTTAGACCACAGAGTTTTTTTGTACACTTGACTCCTTCAATTTATGGGTTGACATTTCCCTTCTGTGAAGAGAAACAAGTTGCGGTCCTAACGACAACGAATTTATTGAGTTGAATAGGAGAAATTCTTATTAATTACTTCCGTACGTGTTTCTGTGTTTATTTATATGCTTGTGTATTTTTATTATATTTGGATATTGACTTTTGTGTTGTGTGATCTAAATCGTGAGAATCGATATCTTTAGAAATATCGACTTGTAAGCTCTAACGAGGCAATTTAAGACTTTTATGATCTTATTTGACATTTATAATTTCATTAGTGATTAATGAATTATTAGGATTAATTAACTAAAATTTTATTTTTGCGAAATTCGGAATTTTCATCTTGAAAGCCCATTTTTCTCGATCGGGCCCCTGTTTCTCAGAGAAAAAATATGAGCCAATATCATAGCCAAACCATTCTTAAGAAACACAAATGTTGACATTTTCTCCACAGAAGCATAAATTTTGATCTTAAGTGACACAATTCTTGCACATACACACTATCTGGATCCTCCCGATTGATAGAGCTCCATCTTTGCTTTAGCAATTGGTAACAATTTCTCAACATCTTCATCTCGGCTCAAAAAAGATTGCTTCCATGCCCATTCCAGCACCATAAGTACCTCTGCATCAGCAAGTTGTTCACTCTCCGGGACACGCATAGCAATGTAGCACAACAAAATCAAAGCACAACATTGCACGATCTCCTCTCTAAAGTACACAAGCAGAATGAGGTGATTCGCTCCTCCTGCACCAATGATTACCTTAGAGTGATCGAGGCACAAAGCGTTGTCTGAGCATACAAACTTGGTGAGAGCAATGCAAACTTCTTTACAAACCTCGGGTTTTCTTTCACCCAGCAACACCACGAGAGTGTTTATCATTCTTGTCTCGGTTGCTTCGAAAGTCGTAGCCAAATTCCCGATAGTTTTAACACAGGGAATCAGGAGAGGTTTTGATTCTGCTTTCTCCATAATCCTCAATAGTTGATCAACAACAGCTTCGCAGGCAGGTGACTTTTTCTTGAATGCTGATGATCTACTTAGTTCAACATCTTTTTCTACCATTGATGTGATTTCCATCAACGTCATAGCAGAATTGTACCGAGCTTCATCAGGACCTTCTTCCAAAAGGATCACAAAGCACAGTAACGCTCTTGACTCTGTGATGCTTCTGCAAATGGTAGAGTTCCCCTTAGCGAGCTGCCAAAGGGCTCTAGCAGCCATTGCCTTTATATGGGCCTCAGTTGCAGGGTCGGAAACACTCGTCTGCAAGGCTAGATGGCCGAGGAGCAGTGGAATAATGTTTTGCTGAGCAAAGTAATGTTGGGATTTGGGGTAATGGGCAGCAAGCTCCGACACAGACCAGGCCACTACTGCCTGCACCTTCATAGGACCTCTTTTGAGCATTTTCACTAACACCTGGCACACACCAACGTCGATCATGCGCTTCACGCTTTTCGGGTCTTTTCCCAGATACCCAATCGCTTTGGCTGCATTCTCCTGCCCCTCTAATCTCCCTTCCTCCACCAATTTCAGCAGGGGTCTAACCCCATCTTCCTCAACTATCAACATTCTAGACCTGTCGCTGTCCTGGGCTAAAGATGCCAGAAACGCAGCTGCATCTGATCGATTTTCTAATGAACCCATGTGTAAAATGCCAATCTGCCCCCATATGACACAGAGGATTGGATCAGAGGAGGCCATTGGAGGAAGACTGAAGTGTTCGTTGCCATCGGATGAGGCGAAGATGCTGAGGAACCAAGACACGTCCGCAATCGAACTTTCGAGCTCAGACGACATCTCTTGGAAGGCGGAGGCGGAAATGATGCCTAGAACACGCCTCACGCTGTGCCGGCTGCATTTCAGCAGCAGCTTTAGTGCCTTCTCCAAGACTTGCTCCGTGTGAGGAACGATGCGGCGAAGGGGGCGGTCGTACGAGTCCTCGCTCATACGCCTCACCTTCCGGAGTAGTCTGGCGAGCTTCTCAGCCTTGGACTTGAGATTCAAGCTTTCTTGCTTGAATGATGCAGCGTGTTCAGCCGCCTTAACCACTCGGTCTGTTAACGATCCAGGCACATAGTCGGGGATGGAATCGAATTGGAAACTATTGGTTGAACTGAAAGTGGTGGAAATGGAGCTGCTGCAGCTGACTAAGCTGGTGTCCATGGCTAATTCCCGGAGGTTTTCTCTGTCAAGCGTGGCGTGAACCAGTCTTTCCCAGTTATCATACACGATCGGCATAGCTCTCCTTCTTTCTACAACAAATGATATAGAGCAAAAAGTGGATTAGGGGCCTGTTTCCTGATCTTCTTATTTGGTCTTTCTTTTATATTTTGCAGTTGCTTCTTGGAACAGTGTGGTATTCAAGTGCTTCCCCTCTTGTTTAACCATGGGGTCAAAACTATACCATCATCCCTTAGTTCAACTTGAAACTGCTTTAACTAACTAAACACGAAAACATGAATAATTTATGTTCATATAATGGCGACTGATTCAATTAATATCTGTAAGTCTTCTGAAATCTACCTCATTTAATTGGAAGTCAAAACTCTACAATGTGTAGCGTGTATAGAGATCACATTGACTAAGACAAGTGTATAATTTAAAATTTAACACTCTCTTAATGGGCTTGAGAATCCAAGTGAAACTTACTAAGATCTCCATTGGGCCTTTGAAAGTAGTTCACGAAAAAATGGAAGCCCAGTATTAATAACAGCTTACAAGAGTAAAGCCCACATGAAGTATACAAAAATTGTACTACTTGGTGAAGCAAATATTTTATCTCAAATAATTGCATAAAGTTAAAGTATATTTTATAAAACCAAAAACACTAGAAGGGTTGCATTTTAAATTAATTAGTTCATGGCTAAGCAATTTGAATAGATAACCGTCCGAGTTTCTATAACCTTCTTTTATAAAACTTATCCATCAGTTAAGTCATCGTCATTCTCGCAATTGTATCTTGCTCACGAACGCTCCAAGTGAAACCCTCTATAGCTTCTAACTTTTTTCCGTTGCTAATGTCAGGTAGATTATCCTTTTAATTTAATGAACTTGTCTCTTTCTAATTAATTAATTATATGATGCTTCTTTGTTAAATTTATATATGTGCGCTACAGTAGTACCAATATTTATGGTAGGTCGGTGCATTAAATATAAAGGTGGATACATGCAAAATTGTTAAATCATGACTCTTGAATAAGTTTAACCATTAAGTAGAAGCTAAAGGTTGAAGAGGTAGACATTAATTAAATTAGCAGAAACAAATCATGAGTGCCTTTCTTTCGGTGAGAAATTTGAGAAGCATTAATTACGGTAGTGAAAGCATTATATCTTATATGGCTTAATTAGGTTAGCTTGTTTTGCTTCATTAATTACCAGTAAGGGTGTGAATGTTTAGGCATGTAATTTGATGGAATTTTGCATTAACTAATTATTATATATTAATTAATCACCTAGCTAGTTTATGTTAGTAAACTTCATTAAATGGTTTTACTTTCTAAACCACAATCTGATTTAATTAATACCTTACAATATATGTTAGTAACATTTTCTTGAATTTTAAACTCTAATTGAATTATCATCATAATTTGTGGGAGATGCTAATACTCATAAAAGTCATTCAATTGGAATGATTGTTACTTATTCGCATTAATTTAATTGATAAGTATTATGATGACACTTTTGAGTATGGAAATGATAATATGGATTAGATATGAACAGCTTTGTTCAAAGTTTGTTTTTGTACACGAATTATAGTCCAACAAATAAGTCTCGTAACTGATTGATCATTTCAATTGTTTAATTACTTGTTCGATTCGATGATACATAATAATATTATTTTAATTATCGAACTCTATTTTGTATCAGTAATTGCTAGAACTTTATACTGGTTTAATACTCTTTATCTTTCTTATGCTTAATTGAATCGTTTAATTACTTTCTTGTGACGTGATTACATAGTTATAGCCGTACAATTCAGTCAGTGTCTTATTTGGTTTGTCGAGTTGAGTCTTACCCTTTTGTCATTTGTATAGCAGGTGATCCTACAGAGAAACCTTGATTGTGTTTGATCGTCCATTTTTCCGGCTTTTGGAGATATCCAGGTGGGGTTTCTTTTCCGAATTCGGTTTTCTTATACGTATGTAAATATTCCATATATACCCGAAGTTCGTGTTTTATGCTTTTATGTTTTCTTTCCCAAAACTTATATTATACGTAGTAGCTACTTGAAAATCACATTATTTTAATGAGTTTCAAGAAAATGCTTTAATATCAAATTATTACGTATTAATCCCTCAAAGGCTCCTTTAGCTCGAAAGGGTTAAAAGCTGATTTATTAATCGGTCCTTTTGACCACAGAAGCATTTTGAAATGCGAGAAATTATCTTGGCTTTTTGGCCTGGCCATTGAGCCACATGATATATATTGGGCCCCAGGAGACCAGGGTATGGGGTGAAGCCGGTTAGACAACTACGGTGGATCTCGGTGCTCTGACTCTAAACCCGTGATGGGAGCTCGGGGTGAGGCCGGAGTGGCAGCCCTTTGAGTACCTGTGACCGATGAGGTATATCCTATATCGAAGATGTGAGGGTGAAACTCCCCACATGATTATATAGTAGTTCGGGTTCGCTACCTGACTACATAAGGAGGAATAAGGGTGGTTTATTTGATTATTTCTATATTGTGAAACAGGTGGTGATTGCTCGACTCGCCGAGCTTTTTATTATATTGCAAAATTATTCGATTCACCAATAATTGTGAAAACTTTTATTTTTCATTTTTTTTCTTCTCATTTAAAACTGGTGAATCTTTCTGTTGTTTCGATACTATATACGTATTACAACCCCCTCACTTAGTCGCTTTAACTAACCCCTCTACTTCTGTGGATTTATTTCAAGTTTTGGTTACTAGGCGCAAGTCGAGTCTTAGGAAGGTGCTGCATTATTTAGTCTTTGTAGGTCTGTCTCGTGTTGTATTTTAAATTGGTTTAGAGGTCCGTAAATGATGTATATTTATGATTTACTTGTCATTTATAATTATTATATTTCATTGGCCTTGGTGGGCTTTATACTTGCGCCTCTGAATTTACTGCTTTACTAGCTTCCTGAGCGGGATAGGATTTTATTAATTAATGCTTTGCGCTTTCGCTTTGTCGATGATTTTCTCAAACAAATCTGCTTAGTAGTATTTGCCGTTCGCCAGGTTGTTACCCATTGGTAGATGCCAACTGTCGTTATGGGTTGTGGCTTAGTGCGGGACGTCGCGTCGCACTGTATTTGGGGACATGCCGTTACATTTCTCAACTTAAATATTTTACTATGATTCTGCATCGAAGAAACTATGAGTTACTATATTGGGCATTTATCTTTTACAATCTAAAAGCGGTACAAGTTTCCTTAAAATATGAACTTTACTTCACCAACTACGTTAAATTAATCGAAATTGGCAAGAATGAGCCATTTATTTATTTTTGTGTGTCTGAAACGCCGACAATGCGGCCAAATTTTGGAATTTGTTAAGGATATATATACTTGTACGATGCTAATTTGTAAATTAATAATTACTTATAATTGACAAATGACATGAAATGGGATATATTCACACTTAACTAAAGTTGTAAAGTTGGTAACATTACAAGAGTAATCAAATGTTTATCAGATCATTTTTAAACGAGAAAATGAAAAGAAAAGGTTGTAACTTGTGAAGAACGATAGTGATGTTCTGCTGATGAGCTACATTGAAATCATTTAACTATAATAGATGAAGTATACATCAGCAATCTCGTTCAATTTCATTCAACTTTACTGTATCACTGACAATACTAACTTTTGGTTTCTGGGTAAGTTCGCCCACAAATTTTAGTTGGTGAACACGCCAATCAGTCTTAATTTGATGAACTGACCTTTGTAATCTCATGGCGATCGTAAATATTTATCTGGAATGGAGGCGGTTCTCCGGCTCACCGAGGGTCAAGCTTCAGCTTCCGCTTTCCGGTGGCTTCGTCGGTAATCATTTGGAAAATCCAAGCAAAAACAAAATCAATTACTAAATAGAAAATAATGGTTTAAAATGAAGGATTACCCGCGGTTGTAAGACACGATAATGATGGAATTGGGAAATTTGGATTGTTGGGACTGAGAGAGTTTCATGTGTTATATAGCAACAAATTTTGTGTCTTGCAAAATAGCCCAAATCCCAATACACAGTAGCCTTTGAGTAATGACCATCCAATCCACTCATTCAGTAAAATTACATCAATTTGCCATGGATGGCTCCAAAACCTATAAGGGGGAATATTCAAACGAAAAATTCTGAAAATTTTCATCCTTTCTCCTCTCTCAATTTCTTGGTTATTACTTCAGGAAATTTTCAGACTCCACATTTCCTCATCGTATTGAAGCAATCTCAAGGAGGTCTTCCGACAAATCAAAACTTCGAAAACCCGCATGAGCAAATTCTCATTAAGCTTGAAAAAATGAACTATTCCATGTTTCTGCTTCTTTCTTTGGTTGTTTCTTGCGTGAAGGAGTGCATGTTGGACTGATGTCTGCACTGGGAAATTCTATGCTGCAGGCTGGTGATCAAACTACGTCGCGTTTTGGTATGTTTCTGTCCTTCTTTTGGACGTTTTATCTTTTATTTATTCTGAGTATATATTTGATGTTAAATGTAAGCCAAGTGTTTGATAAAATGCTTAATAGGGAAAATCGAGTTCTGCAAAATATTAATATCAAATTGAACTTAATGCTGGAAAAATTTGCAGAGAAAGACATCTATAGTGTGTATTCCAAATACAACTCGTCATCCTATCTACATAAATTTTGGTTTTCTAAACAATTCTCAAATATACTACCAATAATTTTCTTCAAAAGTACTTTCCTCCGAAGCCCCAACTCCAACTTACAATTTTCAAATTATAACATGCACACAAAAACTTATAAATAATTTATTCTTCATTAGTAGAAAATTAAGTACAAAATATATTTTCACCCTTGTCAAGTTTTATATTTAAGTTCGTTCAGTTTTACCACACAGTAGGAACTAGCTTATGAATTTGGAAAATAATAATAATAATTAAAGTAATAACACAACATCTTTCCCTAGCTCGAATCCTTTCTTTTAGGTATGAAGCAGCTACAAATTTTCTAGCTAGCTTGTAGACACCCTTTAAGATATCTATAATTCAGCGAGGGATTCGTCAATGTAGTCAAAGTGGATGACATGATCTAGAAAGAAAAAGAAAAAGACGTCTGACTCAATAGAAATTCATCTTGGATTTCAGCTTTAAGGTATTTATTTATGTGAAAAAACCTGCTATTCAACCATTACCGTTTCTTTATTCCGGCGGTCATCAAAGATTCAAAGGTTGATCTCCGCCGTTCACGCCCAACACAGACAGAGGCACGCATCTGTACACATTGCCCGGCGCAAACATCAATTGTCTATTTATTGTAGCACACATTTTCTTGTGGTATGTTTCTATTCCTTTGCTCCTAACTTCCACTGACATAGCAGATTCCCCCCCCCCCCCCCCCCCCCCCCCCCAATTTCGGATGGTAAAATGATTCTTATTATGATAATTTGATTTTTCTAATAGAATATATGCAGTTCAGGTCTCTACGTATTGGAATTAGTTGAATATATATCTTGTTTTGGTTTACCATTTAACAGGGACGTGCATTTGGGTACTTCGGATTGTTTTTGGTTCATTAAAGACCTCAAACTTTGTTTCATTAAGTGCAAATCAAGATGTTTATCCTATATCTGTGACCGTGTAGGTATTATTTATCAGCCGTCGCACAGCCTCTGGGTTGATATAGCTGCTAATTTTCTGCCACTACATACTAAGGAAATCCACGCAAAAGCCCTCCATTTCCATCACATCATGCAGAAAATCAAGACGCTTATGCTCCACAAAACTTGTAACCCGATTGCCGGCAACAGCATCTTCACATTTGTGAAAACCCTCACCACTGTGAGCAACTACATTCAAGGCATTGAAGGCAATAGCAATGCCAGAGGTTTACCCAACGATGACTACTTCGCCACGATCCACCACATATCCAACATTGTCCGGCGAGATATCTACATGGAGCGAACGCTCAACAAAATGCGCATATCAAAGATTGTGAACTCAGAGTTGGTTTATCGTGTCCTTCGCAGTTGCTGCAATTGTGGCATTGAATCCTTTCGTTTCTTCAATTGGGCAAGAACACACCACCCTAATTATGATCCAACCACCACGCAATTCGAGGAACTCCTCAAAATTTTAGCTCGAACCTGCCATTGGAAAACAATGTGGAAAGTGGCAACCGATATGAAAATCCGAAGTTTCCCTATTTCTCCGTCCGTCGTCTCTTTCATTATCGAACATTATGCTAAACATGGTTTAATTGATCAGGTTGTTGACCTCTTTAACGGGCTCAAGAACTTTGACTGCCCACAAACGACAGAAGTGTACAATTCATTGCTTTTTGCTTTGTGTGAGGTTAAGAACTTCCAGGGAGCATATGCTTTGATACGGAGAATGATTAGAAAAGGGATTGTTTCTGATAAGAGGACTTATTCGATTCTCGTTAATGCATGGTGATCTGCAGGGAAGATGAGAGAGGCTCAAGATTTCTTGGAAGAGATGAGTAAAAAGGGATTTGATCCACCTGTTCGAGGCCGTGATTTGCTGATTGATGGTTTGTTGAATGCAGGGTATCTAGAATCAGCTAAAGGACTTGTGAAGAAAATGAACAAGGAAGGATTTGTGCCAGATGTAGGAACTTTTAATTGTTTGGCTGATGCTCTGTGTAAGGCTGGGGAGATTGATTTCTCCATTGATCTTTTTAATGATGTTTGTAAACTAGGGTTTATTCCCGACACAGAGACCTATAAGATCATGATAACTATGGCTTCAAAAATCGGGAAAGTTGATGAGGCTTTTAGGATACTTCATAGGTCCATTGAAGATGGAAACCGTCCATTTCCCAGTTTGTATGCTCCAATTTTGAAAGCTCTTTGTAGGAGAGGACAGTTTGATGATACGTTTAGTTTTTTTGCTGATATGAAGGTGAAAGGGCATCAGCCAAATCGACCTGTTTATACTATGTTGGTAAAGATGTGTGGTCGTGGAGGTAGATTTGTTGAGGCTGCTAATTATTTGGTGGAGATGACTGAGTTAAGTTTGATGCGTATCTCCCAAAGCTTTGATATGGTCACTGATGGATTAAAGAACTGTGGGAAGCATGATTTAGCTAACAGAATAGAGCAGCTAGAGATATCTCTGAGGGGTTCGTGATTCATTAATTCTTTGTTCAACATTGTGAGATACTTTATTGTGGAAAGGTAATTTCCCATAGTATGGTTAAGGGTTTTTTATTTGTATACTTCTTTTTTTCAGAATGTTTTTTTCCAATTAATGCCATGAGGTTTAGGTGTAGTGTTGCACTTATTCTCTTAGTGACTATACGGTATCTTTGAAAACATGAAGGTGTAATGTTGAAATGAAATTTTGTGAACTAGGACGGATGATTGGTAGAGAAAATATGCTGATGGACGAAATCATGTTTGTTGTGGAAAACTTTAACGCAGGGTTGAACAAAATCACATTGTCCGGTTGCCTATGTGCGGCATTTCCTGGATTCTTGAGACTGAAAGATCAGAAGTGATTGTTTAAAGACTCATTTCGTCCATGCTCTTCATAGAACTGATCTAGAGGTATGTATTTTCTTCAACCATATCTTATACATGGTAAAAAGTTTTGAATAATTTCAAATCATTGTATAAATCAAAAAATATATATTTTTATATGTAGATCATTGTTTCAGTACAATAATGTGAAATTTTGGTGTGACACTATTAATCATAGAAAATCTTCCACCAAAATTGGAATAACTTTCAGAAACTCTTAAAGAACTCATCCTTGCATAATGCAGTCCAGTATAACTCTTCTATTTTCTAGATAAAAGCTTAAATAATTTTTTCCTGCTTTTCTACTCTTGATGATAATTCATATCTAGGTTTTCTTAGCATTCCGTCTTCCAGTCTCTACCAGAATAAAAGTTTTATGATTTTGCAGGATGTAGCTCATCTCTTGTGGAAAGAGTCATGGGACCTAGCAAAGAATCCAATGGCAGGCAGAGGAACCACTCTTCATGGCCCACGTGTAAAACTAATTGAAAAGGCCCACAATCTTTTCACAGAAACAAAGGAACACATATTTGAGCCGAAGGCCGCTGAGGAACATGCAAAATTATTAAGGTGATCATTCTGTTTGGCACTTATGGTTGAATTATTCAAACCCCTATCTAGAATTCTCTGTTTTATCATCTATCACATTATTCAAACTCCTTTTCTTTCACGTATAGTATGAAAGCTGACCTTTTGCAATCAACTGCAGAATCCAACATGAATTGGAAGTGTCCACAAAGCAGGCTATTTTTGTGGATTCAAGTATTAGTGATACAATTCGCACTTGTATTGTCCTGGGAAATCATCGGGCTGCAAATAAAGTTAAAAGTGAATTCAAGGTTTGTAATTTCAGTCACTAAACAGTATAATTGCTCTCTTGGACTTTCTTTCAGAGATGTGTATTTACAATAAAAAGATTCAGCTCATAGTCAATTTTCTGAAATACCATTGACATAATTCAGGTTTCGGAGAAGAGATGGTATTGGCTTAAAGTCTTTGCACTGGCCACAATCCGAGATTGGGATGCACTGGAAAAATTCTCAAAAGAGAAGAGGCCGCCAATTGGTTGGTTTTTTATGTTTAATTATTTTAATATGCAAATTTTGTTATTTTATTGGTTTCATTTTAATTCAAGGTTTATTTAATTTTGGCATGTGTAGGTTACCGTCCGTTTGTGGAGGCTTGTGTTGATGCAGGTGAGAAGGATGAAGCCCTTAAATATATTCCAAAACTTGCTGATCCCAGAGAGAGAGCTGAGGTAAGTGAATGTTGGATTAACATGCTAATATTAGTTAAGCTTTTTACTAAACCTCTTTTATTACTATGGAAATGAGCGTTAATCCATTCTCTAATTCATGTACAGGCTTATGCTAAAATTGGAATGGCCAAAGAAGCTGCTGATGCTGCTTCTCAAACTAAAGATGGAGAATTGCTTGGGCGATTGAAAATGACATTTTCACAAAATGCAGCAGCTTCATCAATTTTCGACACTCTTCGAGATCGGTTGTCGTTCCAAGGGGTCTCTTAGTTTTGGTTAGCTTTATTCTCTATTGTGTGATTAGTTTTTGGGTTCATTTGTTTTGTGCTTCTGAATTGGCATTGCTTGTAAAACCTCCTTTTGGCATTTTCTCATGGTGTGGAAATTTCAACGGATTAACCTTTTCCCCAGAAGGTTTATTTTGGAGTTTTGTCGTTTATCATGATATACTTTCAGTGGCTAGTAGTAGATTTTCAGTGTGCAGTTGATTTCATAATGTCTCTTGTTACTCCTAAGTTATGTTTTATGCCCTGATTTTTCTTGAACGTGATGTATTGTGTAGTCAGTACATAATTTTTCTAATAAGATTGATTCTGAAAGAAAGGTTTCAATATTCTGGTTTATGTTTTTTACTGTATTTTCCCTTTTCATTCTTAACTTGCTTCATCCAAGGTTGGTCGAGTATGTGATCATCTTTGTTTGTCATTTGTTTTTATATATTTTCAACACCAATTAAAATTGAAATATCCCGGGAAAACATAAAGAAAATCGGGTAAATTGTTTGATCAGGAGTCGGAACTGTTTTCATTAGTAAAGCTCGCGAATAATCTGTTACATTGTACTGGTCTCACATTTTATTGTTTATTATTGAAATTACAAGAGACCCTTTTTCGAGCATGCATAGATTTTAAAATACATATTATAAACCACTGCTAATTCATTTAGAAGAAGCTGCTGCATATGGTGAATCTTCGTATTTTCCTTCCCACCTGTAAATCAATTTGCATGGAATAATGTAAATAATCAGTTAAATTTTCAGTCGAAAGCATGGAGAAGAAGATCACAGGGAATCGTTTAGGGACTCACCTATATTCATCTCCTGTTGGAATCTTGAGCTCCAAATCTTGTTCAAATGGCTGGAAAACCTGATTAATCTTCTCTGGATTCGCAGCTTCTAGACATGGGGAATCCCACTGTAGTAATTTCAAGAATCATGTGAGAGAGAGAGAGAGAGAGAGAGACTTGGGGGATCCCACTGCAGTAATTTCAAGAATCATGAGAGAGAGAGAGAGAAACGTACTTTTGGTGCATTATCCTTGTCAATTGTAACAGCTCTAATGCCCTTGTTAAGAGAAAAAAAAGAAGGCAAAACGCCATTTAGTTAAAGAAAAAAGGGTCAATTACATAGAACTCTTGAGGTTTGCTAAAAACTTCGAACAGCATCGAAACCTTCAAACCTTACAAATAACTCTTGAGGTTCTACAAGCAAATTGATGCATTCATGAGGAAGTAGGTAACAAACAAACAAAAAAAAAAAAAAAAGAATCACAAAGCTCGAACCTTTACAGTTCAAAAGAGGCGAAAATTCAAAAAACTAGTTGAAGAACACAAATGGGGTTTGAGTTTCTAATAAAACTATGATTAACTTCCCCAAAAACAAATAGGGAATCTGATAATCAACAAACATATAGGAACGGAAGCAGAAGTTTCAACATTCAAGCAACCTCTTTGAGAGAGAAATTGAAAATCACTTACAGACTGAGTGGTTTGATTTGGCGAAGCTAGCTTCTCTTAACTAGAATTGTGGAAAATGGGGTTTGCTTAATGAAAAAAGTTGGTGAATCAATTACAGGTTTGGTGCAGTTCCGCAGAGACTTTTCAGCTTTCCTACCACCACACCACCTTCACTTCTGGAGTTGGTTTGAAACTTTGAATCAATGTACTAAACTACTATTGGAATAATGATGTTGGTTTGGGCCTCATGATTTACAATGAGCAATTTATTGAAAGAAATTAATATTTTTCCTCCTTTATTAAATTGAAATATTGCTTCATGCTATTATTATTATAAAAAAAATCATTTTATAAATTCAATCAAATAATGTGCTTAAATTCATATAAACTGTAATGGAGCCCAATTGTTTAAAACAAATAGAGGGAACTGCAACATTGAATTTTTCCTTGTCATGACTTATTATTATTAGGTAAAAAATTGCAAATTTCGACCTATAAGTTCACCCCTTTTGGACTTTAGACCCGTGATAAATTTATTTTTCAAAATTCATCCTGTAATTTTTTATTTTGTACAATTTTAGTCTAGTTTTAATCCAAAAATTATAGGTGAACACTTCGTGTCACTCTCGGAACTCGTCAGACAAGAGAATAAGCGTCGAACCCACCGAATGCAATCTAAGATTGAGTTTAAACAACTGTCCAAAAGAAATATCCATTGTTACACTTAAATTTTTAATTATAAACCAATTTCTTTTTTATAAAATTCTGATGTAGGATGGGGTCTTACAATTACCTTAAAAAATAAGTGTTTTTTAAATTATGGAACTCATATAGAATGTAAGTATGATATTTTAACTAAGAAGATAACAATTTGTAATTTAGCGAATCCCTCATTTCAAGATTTTATAGTCGATGTTGTGATTTAAGATTCCAACTATGGTTACAATAATCCAGACAGTTTCTTTGTAAGTGCTTCAGAACTCTGAACTTAGCTATCATAAGTTAAATTTACTGTAAAAAAATATATAGCAGAGAGAGCAAGCTACGCGTTTTTAGTAAATTAAAATACATAAAAGTTTCAATCAAGAAAATTTCCATCTAATTACTGAACACCAAGCATTTTCAATTTATATATATACCGGATTGATAGTTATATACATGTGAGGATCAACAATATTTCTAGCTCTAAAACAAGGAGATCATGAGCTTCTTATAAGGTATGTTTCAAGATTTCTAATCATCTCTCTTAATGATGATTAGAAATGTGATTATTAGCGTAATTTCAAGAATTTTCTTTAGTTTCTTCTCTACTATTATTATATACCTTTCGTTTCCTCTCGCCGAATTGTAGGCAATTCAAATAGAATAGAACATGATAATCTTAAAATGATTACCGGAGTTTAGTCACAATTAAGGCTACTCACCCCTCCCAGCGAATATGTCTAGTTGAGATCGAACCTAAAACTCTTCTCACGAACTCAGCCTGTGTTGCCAACTGAATCACACCAACATTATTTTTTCTTTCGTTTCTTCTCATGCCATGATTTGTAGAATCTGATGAGATTTAGTTGTGAAATTCGTTGTTCTAAGTTTTAGTTAGTTATGAAACCGGATATATGTTATGTTCATTAATCATCACTAGCTAGTGTTTTCTAATTCTATCTTCGGATAATTAAATATTATAGAGAGATTATATGAATTGGTAAACCAATTAGGCATTGGGCGCAATGTTAAAGATGAATTGCTTTATAAATTTAACGTTGTTTGGTTGGATTCCTTAGAAGGGATGAAAATTGGCTCGAGCTGATTTGGGTGGGTTTTTGTTCAAAAATACTATATCAAAACTCAATCCATTAAAGGATAAACCCAATTTCAAACTAAAAATATCGTGTCAATCCAAAGAAGTTTCTAAATTGAAACTTGTTCCTTCAGTTTGGGTTCCGTTATATTTTTTAACGGAATATTTCAAGTTTAGGGAAAGATACTATTATACCCTCCAAACTTTTTCATAAAAAATGCCCCATCGAAAATTTATTATATTACAAATAACACTCATATTAAGAATTATAATACAAAAAACACACCTAGAAATTATATTTTTTGCTACAGTAACATCAGGGTTTTTGGTCATTTCGTGTCTGACATTTGCATATGTCAATAAAAATATGACGGAAACCTAACTGAAAGGGACAAGTTATAATTTAGATCGAAAGTCCTCAGTAGGAGAGACAGTAATTTTTTTACTAATAGAGTTACCGGTTATAATTTACCAAATTCCAAGGATTTAAATGTAATTAATCCAAAACTAATATGTCATTAGAAGAAACAAGTGTGCTTGATCTCCACGCCAGGAGAGCCCACTTCATTGATTGGGACACGGTCGGGGAAAAGTCGTTTATGCCGTGTGAGTCCATTCCATGTATATTTCAAACACATATCTAAAAAATCTTTACCAATACTATTTATTATATAATTCATTGATCCAAAATAAACAAATAAAAAAAATTCAAGCATTTTCTTAGTTAAACTCGTCTTAAAGATAATCAGTTGCACTATAATGTAATGGTCTCTAAAAATTATTCTTCCCAGAGTCCTAAAAGATTACAATTGAACATTAATTTGTCATTCATAAACTTCAAGAGAGTAGACTCAATTCCTATTTAACTAAGTATTAAAGATTTAAATCCTAGCTATGGGTATATATGGAGCAGTATTTATAAAACTCATGGCTAGCTGTCCCACCATTAGGGGTGTCTATCATTCGACGAGAGGTTCAGTCTATGAAGCACAGACACGGACATGGCGATACGGCACGATATGGACACGATGACACAATTTTTTTTCGATATCTTACACTAGAGAAATGTCCGATATGAATATTCGACACGGTATTAGACACAATACGACACAACAAGATAAAATTTGTAGAAGTGTCTGTGCATCATAAAATTTAATCAATATTATCAATAATGAATGTCTTTGCTGTAGAACTTAAACTTCAAAATAGTGGGTACCTTTGAAATGAAAATCAATCAATAATCCAATATAATATATTTGTTAACCGTCCCACATTAAATAAATTATAAGCTCTTAATTACTTTATAAGTTTGAGTAACTCTCACCTTATTAGTTAACATTTATGGTAAGTTAGGCTCTAATTACCCTCATTAACAATATTGATCAATTATTCTCCGCAGAGATTACTGGTTGAACAAAGACACTAAAAAAATCATAATCATAAATAAAGAAATAAACAACGATTTTCTCATAGACTTGGAATGAGTCTCGTTTACTTAAATGTCTTTTTTTCATACTATAAGTCATGATTTATACATATGTAAAAACATTAATTGCTTGATACTGACTGTTTAAGCATAAAATTCCAAGCCGTCTTTCAATTAAATTTCACTTTCGTACAAGGAAATGAATGTATGATTGACGTGTGGAGTACCTGACTATATGTGCGTAAATTATCATAAATACTCTGATAAAGGACACCATAAAAATAAATCTTTCACAAAATGAAAATTTTGTGACCGATAAAAATTTCGTTATTAATTGACTTTATATGTCTCTCTCTCTTTCTTTTAGATTATTTATATGTTTTGATATATATAAATTCGCTATCAAATGAATATATTTTTAACTTTCATATACATATATTTAATTTTTTTTGTATAAATCACCAGTTCGGATAATCCTACATTGAAGGCATTTAATCTGGTTCGAAGCTTAGTCACAATTAAGACTCTTCACCCCTCCGAGCGAATGTGTATAGCGGAGATTCAATCTGAGGCTCTTCCCACAAACTCAACCTACGTTGTTTTTTAAGTTATTTTCGTAATGAAATGATTTTTTTTAGTATAAAAGTACTTCTTACTTCTTAGCTCTCTTTTATTCCAAACATCCAAATGTTCCTTTTTTTTTTTTCATTTTTTTAACACTTCTTCTATATATTTCTTTTGTATATGAATTATCAGTTCGGAAAATCCTGCATTGAAGGCCGGTAATCCGGTTCGGAGTTTTGTCACAGTTAAGACTCTTCATCTCTCCCGACAAATGCATTTAGTGGGGGATCGAATCTGAAACTCTTTCCAAAAATTCAGTCTATGTTGTCAATTGAGTCACAACACGTTGGTACTTGTTACACTTCTTCTATATGACACTCTTAAAAAAGTACATAGTAAATAAAATATACTTAGAATATAATTAACACTAATTTATATGAATCAAGTCCAACAAAAATTTCTCAAACCTGCTATAACATTTGTTATTGATTTATTTCATGTAAATTAAAAAATTGCTACCTTCGTAGAGAGTAGAGACGTTGTTTCTTCCCTCGTTCTGTTCTTTGGCGCTCTAAAATAACACGTCTAGATGGACTGTGACTGGTTCTTCATTTCGTCAAGTTCACATTATCAATTTTCTTAGAAATTACATGGAAGTTGACTTAGGGGTCAACTCCAAACTATTAATATATGCAGACGGGTACGACGTACCGGATAACTACAACCTTTGAGAAAAGTAGTGGTTTATTTATCAATTTCGTTTCAATAATTTCACAATTTGCGACACGCATTTTAATAGAACATTGAGGTTTGTATATGAAATCAGAAGCTTTAATACGGGTGTTGCAGGAAATGAATGGTGGCCTTGGTGGGTCGGAGGCAAGGCTCCCTAGCTCTTGGGAGGCGAAGTGCAAAGTGCGTTATCATGCGAGCCCAAGTCCATGCGTAGGCGCGGGACGCGGGCGGTGATCACTTCAGCTCCATAATTAACATCACTAACTTACATTAATTAATATAATTGAACGTAATTCATAATTTAATCAATGTGGGATATTTTTAAGTTTTTCAAATAACATTTGATATGTTTTTTTATATCCCAATTAATTCACACTAATTTTTTTTTGAAGGAAAGACCCCTGAAAGAGGGGGAACAATATTAACTCAAATCACCCAAACCAACGCTCGCCGAAGTTGCATTTCTAGCTAAAACGTGAGCTACTCTATTAGCATCACGACGAATTAATATAAGATTTACACTAAAAGACATTATTTTCAACACATTCCATAAAGTATAATTTTTTACAAATGTGGTCTCATATGTCAATTTTCGTTAGTTTTTAGACAGAATAAGCATGTGCAACGTGTATGCACCATAGTTAACGAGAGATCTCAAAGAGCATATGACATAAGACTACTTTTCGCTAAAAAGATATCCCCCCTCCCCCTCTATAAATAGAGACGAACCTTGTTCCCTCATTCTCACACCTAAAATTTAATAATTAGCCAATTCAATTCCCACAACATTTCCTGAATTCCTCATCACCCATTTTACTATCAATTCACTTTAATTTATTCATCAAATCAACAAAATGAAGGTATGTTTTTCATGTATATATAATCAAGCGTAATTGAGGTTCTATTTTATATAATGAATTAAAAGTATATGAATTTTCATATCTTGATTTTCTCTGTTTTAATCTTTTTTCATTTATATTTATTCGAACTAATTTGTTTTGTTGAAAACTTGAAATCATCTGCAGACAAAGATTGTGGTTAGAGTGTCAATGAACGACGACAAATGCCGCTCCAAGGCCCTGCAAATCGCCGTCGGCATATCAGGTACAGAGAGTACAGACCAAAGAATCAATTATTAAAAATTACTAGTATTTAGTATTTACAGTGATTGATTAATTAATTAATGCGTCTATGGGGGGTGTGTGTGTGTTTGATTAGGTGTTGAATCAGCGGCTCTAGGTGGGCAGTCAAAAGACGAAGTGGTGGTGGTCGGAGAGGGCATCGACGCCGTTGCACTCACACGCAAGCTCAGGAAGAACGTGGCGTACGCCGAGCTTGTGAGCGTCGGCGAGGACAAGAAAGTAGCGGCCACCGCCAAACCTGCAGAGGCTCCGGCGCCACAGCCGCCCGTGGTCGTTTCGTACGCGCTGCCGTATGACGGATACGGATATCCCGCTTACCCTCTTTATCAAATGTGTGGACCAAGATCCGACCCATCCTGCACGATCATGTAATATATATATATACAGAATTTCAGCAAAAAAATCATCTGAATTTCTCTGTGACGGGGGATGCGGATGATGACGATGATTCGGATTTCTGGCGTGGAAATTTGGTTTCTTTTTTGAGGAGTAGAAATGAAAGATTTATTAGGGTGAATTTGTGATTTGGTGAAATAACATTTTAGTCCAGAACTCTTGATGTATTACAAAATAATCTTTGTATTGGATTTCATAAAGATTGAAATTTATTGAAATGTCTCTAACTAATTTCCGTCTGTTATAATAAAAAAAATTAAAAATATAAAAAGATATTTTTACCCCTTAAAAAAGTAAAAATTATTTAATAACCATAACGGAGCATGAACGTAAATTAATAATAGGGACTATTTTGTAATATATCAAAAATTTAATATTAAAATATATTTTTACCAAACCTGGATGTAATTTGCCCTATTTATTATTAGAGTGTACAGTTTTGTAACCCAAATATTTACGGTAGGTATATAATTATGATTTCTTTTGTTTAAAAAAGAAAAAAAGGAGAGAAGAAATGTATTGCTCTGAATCTTCTGTTGCTGTGAATTTATAGATTTAGATTAGATTTCAATATTTCATAGTATGTTGTTTAGATAATTAGATCTTGATCTTCTAATAATGTAGACTTATTAACCATAAAAGGAAATTAATATTATAGTTATGTAAAATCTATAATTAAAAGAATTAGACGGGTAATAAAGTAAAAATGAAAATTCTCCTTGAATTTCCTTTTTTTTTTTTTTTGTCTTTTTGTGGTCAGGAAGAATGGAAGATGGGGTGCAAAACGAGGACTTCCCACGGGATGACCTATCCTAGTACTGCCCTCACCTATTTAATTTTGGAGTTCTTATGCAATCCGGTGCCTTAGTGTTGGTACGATCGCATCCCTGATTTTTTTCTCGTTGTATCTGATGCCATGCACATTCTTATAATTGGACTTACAGTAGGAAGAGGCCCAATTATATGTTAGGTAAGGGAATTTTGGTCAAGGGTGGCTCATGACTGGAGGCCCAATAAAGACAACCCAGCCGAAGAGAAAGGCTACTTCATAGGAGGCTTGGTCCATCTGGAAGCCCAGGCAGGCTCACTGAAGCTAGGGTTGGAGGAAATCTCGAGAAGAGTTTGCCAATAGATAGGAAGCTCGCGCTAATCCATTCAACCACCCTCTTGAAACTGACTTCTCTTATCCTCCCTTCACTTGCCAACTGCCTTCCTGAAAATTCGGACGGGGGATTCCCGCACATGATCCCTCCTATATAAATAACACAAGGTTGATTATTTTAGAGGCTAATCAACTTTTCAACACTCTAAACTCTCGAAGCTACTCTCATTCCAACATCCATGTTCCTTTTTACTTGCTACTTCAATTACGGCTATTTACATTACACATTTTTAATTTCTATTATCCTTTTCAAGAATAGACTAACTCCCTTTAACTCAATGGAGTGCTAACTCCTGTTTTGTAGGTTTTTCCCTAAGTGTTTTAGGATTCCAGCGGATTAATTCAAGACTCAAGTTCCCCATATACAAATTATTTGGTGCTCAGAATTTTTGGTACACATCAGTATCTATATAATTTTAGGTTGGACCTTTACATATTGATCCAAGTGCAATATAAATTTGACCCATTAGCAGGCCTGTTAAAATTTAAGCATTCTGGGGATAGTTGGCTGAAAAGCGAAAGAAGACAGGCTATTGGGGCAAATGACCCGGTACAGTCCATTTTGAAAATCCATTTTTCAGATGGTCTACTCAGTCCATAACATTTTGTGCTCGATCAGTAATTTTTGAGAAATGATTGAAAATTGTGTGGGTTGCAACTTACAGGTTTTATAATAAGAGTGAGATTAATTTTTTTCAACATATTTGAGTATCACTAAAAAGAAGATGACAGATAGTAATGCGTGGAATAACAATTTGTGAAAATTTTCAGGGTATATAATGTATAGATTTTTACATTTTAAGAAAATATTTGTAAACTTTCAGTTTATCAAAAGAGTCTTTGTAAAATTTTAAAATTTCAATAATTTTTCGAATTTTTTAAACAAACTCAAGGGTTTATGTAATTATATATCCTTTACATAGTATATCATTTAAATTACACACTTGGCAAGTTGTATGTTGGAACTTGGACAACCTTCAAGATCATTTTGACTATTGGGCAATTTGCAATAAGTATGAAGTATACTGTTACCAAAATAAAATAAAATTGAAGTATACGGCTGTATTTATTGGATTTGGAACCAATAGCTAGCGTAGAATTGAAGTGATGTTCTATGCAAATATATCTTTAAGATTTGGAAATAAAAAAGGTAGCTTATTAGAGAATTTTTATTACATCTATTACGTGGTTGTACGGATTTCGGGTACGTGCTTTCGATAAATCATATTTTATATATTTATACTTATAGCAGATAAATTAGGGATATTATATGAAAATGTTCTTTTTCGTTAAGATTTACTAATAATAGTTAGAGTTCAGGATATATTATTGTAATTTTTTAAATCTCAAGGGATGTTTTTTATAATTTTCCAAATTTCAAGAAAAATAAATGTACTTATTATCAAAAATAAAAATGAAGTGAGGTTCCTGTTTCCTAGTTTTCCGTCATGTTTCTCTTTTAAATCCAAATTGTGCTAGCAAACAAATGTAGACATGTTTAAATTTAACATCTATGATGTATGGATATTTTTAAAAGTTCTATCATGTTATATGGTATCCTGTTCAACATTGTATCGGACATTCATATTGGATATTTTTCTAATATAAAATATCTGTATCGTATCGTGTCTGTGTCGCTATGTCCGTATCGCTTAACATTTAAGCGATGTCCCGGCATTAATGTCCTGCGCGATCTTAGCCGCGTCTACGCCCCCGCTTATTTATGCGGACATGTGCTCGTTGCGTTGCTAGTTACCGATTCCTTAAAAAGGATTAGGTTTTCCTTTTCTTTTTTCTTTACGTAAATAATATTTAAACAAAGATTATTTAGCCATATATTACTAATTAACTCTCGTTGAAGACTATTTCAGAATTATCTGGATAATTCTAGCCTGAACTTCACAAAATTAAACTAAATTAATTACATAACGAGTGTTATAAATTTATCCTGTGATAGTGATTTTTTTTTTTTTTTAAAGAGTGACCATTCCAATGAAATAACAAAGTATACTACACTTAATTGGCATGTAATTACTAACATGTTGGGTTCGGACCAAAAATATATATATGACATGATGGATTTGACCATATAATTAAGGCTACTATTGTGAAAGTTATCATTAATAACATGTGTTGATGACAATACATTTTAATTTTTGATGATGCCAAAAAACGTGAGATAAATTTAACGTGCGGGAGTCCTCCAAGTGGCAAGATCGGTCAAAAGGATGTGAAGGTTGTTTAATTTACTAATACAATTAAAACACTAAATTAAAAGTTAAGTTGGAGTTTTATCCAACATAGATCCTTTAATGGGTTAAGTGGGAGACAGTATTTGGATATTGTATGAATGTTGAGCCCAAAGTTTGGCAGAGTTTTAGGCTATGATACACAGACATTTCTAAAATTTCTATCCTACCGTGCATGTCTGTGTCTTGCACGTTAGACACTGCGTCCGACACCTGTGTCAGATACTTTTCTAATGTAAAATATCAAAAAAATTAATATCTCCGAATCCGTATCGTGTTGTATCCATGTCTCCTCATCCGTATTTCATATGTTTTAATATATAAAAGTGTGTCTACCTAACTCCAAAACTTAATGGAGTATTTTATAGATGGAGAAGGGAACATAATCCCCATAATATTATAATTTTGTTGGAAGGAGAGTCTATGATGAGAAGTTTCTTGATTGTACTACGGTTAATTTCCCTTGATTTCAGATTCTTTCCTTAATGAGAAAATCTGATTTCATATTAAAATCCCGTGTAATTAGGCAAGCAGTTAGCTAGGGTTTATGCTCGACGTTCAGGAGATTGTCGGGCAGAGTTCCCGAACATGTCCTATAAATGAGGATGATGCACTGGCGATGAGTCTCTTCGAGAAGACTCTTAACGGGGACACTTGTAGTCTTCGTTCGATAAATGATCTCGTATTATCGTATGAGTCAGCATATTCAGTTTGTGGATGAGACGAGGACACGTGATAAATTCAAAATATGCTTATAAACTAAAAGAGGTGATTCCATAATTAATATTTAATACCCCTTCAAACCTCTTCCATTTAAAAAACATAATCCCAATTCCCAACACATAAGATCAGATAGATTTTATTGACTAGTCAATTTTTACATACTTCGTTCTAAGTTATGATGAACAGACACTTTTAAAATTCCTAACCCGTTATGTTGTATCGTGTCCGACATCATCGGATACTTGTGTCGAACACTTCTCTAGTATAAAATATCGAAAAAAATCTGTGTCACCGTATCCGTGTAGTGTTATGTCGGTGTCGTCGTGTCCGTATCGGTGTTTTATAGCTTCTAAGTTAGCCCATGAATAACTTTTTCTCCTCTAGGCTCAAATAATGCAAAATCGTGGGAACCGAATCCCATGGTATTTGACATTTTGACTTAATGTTTATAGAATTCCTCAAAAGCTGCTTAAAAATCTATGAACCCTAATAATTATAATTAGTAAACTTCAAGCCAGAGACGAAAGTTTGACGTCCAAAGTGCCTCACGGGTCCCCTCTAATAATGTGCAAACATCCTTATCAATTATTATCAATTTCTTTCAATCTTTAATAGTACTCTAATGTGCATAGATGACATTTCTGAAAGTGCTCATATTCTTGTCGTGCGGATACTTCTACATGATATTATATATATATTTTTGAGAGATTAATTAATACATATATACTTGTGTATGGTATTTTTCAAACTCACATGCATTATTTCGGTAGAATACAAATTATATGGTTAAAGAAGAGAAGATCATATCGTAAGTTTGATTCTTGATATAAAATATTCACTAATTCTGATGTCACGTTGAAGTACTATAGAAAAATATATAAATTCAATATTTTCACTCTTGTTGTGGTACACTACGATTTGTATTGGATTAATTATAGATACAAAATTTTCGAATTTCGTCTTTTATAATTTTATCATCAGAAACTCGCAAATACACCTACTCTTGAGTGAGTATTTGTGAAATTTTTCTGGGGGTATTATGCATATATTTTTATGTTTTAAGCTGGGTATTTGTATATAAGGTTTCAATTGAACAACGAGATATTTATAAAATTTTAAGGTTTCGATAGTTTTTTAGATCTTTAAATAAATTTGATGGGTTTGTATAATTATCTATTTTGTATATAGTTGTTTTGCTTGTTTAAAATAGGGAGCAATAGTAGTGGTCCTCCGGCCATGATGTTGAAGTATCACTGTGGAAAAATAGGACCCTTTAATTAATGGTGCGTAAATCGCAATATCCATTGGACGTGTAAGTTACATTCCCACGTATGACGTATATGAAGTTACGCTCTCTATATAGTATCTAAGTTCGGAAAAATTGAGTGGAAAAAAAACAAGGTTCATAATCACGACACCAATTACACATGCTACCCACGTTAATTAAATGGGATAATTACACTTACACCCCCTCAATATTGAAAAAAATACAGCAAGACCTCCTTTACTATTGAAAATTAGTCAAATTACAGAGATACCCCCTCGACTATGGCTCTATCTAACACTTAGGTCCCGCCGTCAGTCATTTTCTTATTTCCAAGTAGATTCTAACGTTCTATTAATTCGACAATAACTTACTCACTTCACTCATTTCATACATAGCAAATACTATAACAAAAATGTTATGGATAATTTAGTCATTTCACAATTTTTCGATAAGTTTTTAAGGTTTCTGTTAGGGTTAGAGGATCTATCTATAATTTCCAATAGTACAGGGGATCTTGCTATATATATCCCTAAGTTGAGGGGATGTAAGTGTAATTATCCCTAATTAAATTAAGTGAGGACATTCAGTGTTTGGACCATATTATGGATGAGAACTACTTTAATTTTACTTCTTTGTCAAGTTTTGTTTATTGAGATTAGGTTTTCACTATCTTGTAGGTTCTCTTGGGTGCCCAAATACTCATGTCATCTTATCTTATTGGACCACTAGAATTTCATGGATTGCCTTTTCATCCCACTCAAAATGTTGGCTAACTTTTGTTTGTGATTGTGAGCCTCCAAGGTCAAAATAGTACAATATCATGTATTATTTTTATTTTCCGAAGATTTTGAGACTAGACAATACTAAAAGCTTTATTTTTTTTAGTTTTTCACTCAGTTTTTTAAGACTCGAATATTGTAGAAAAATTCAAAATTAGTGGAAATCTCTATTCAAATCCCTTTTCAAATTAAAAGCCCTTTCAAAGTCACTTTTCATCAAACTAATAGTTATGATTGTCTTGAAGCTCTAACAATAATACAACGGAAAATCACTCATACATTAGTTTTTACAATTGTCTCAAAACTTGAAATCCTTCTAAGACAATAAATGAATGAAACATCATATCTAGTATACATTTGATGATACAAACTTATTCATCGATATATAATGTTGAAACTAATAATTACGATAGTCTTGAACCTCTAACAATAAATACAATAAAATTCATGTTTCTCTAACATACATTAAATAATAATTAGCAATGATTACTAATTAATCCCTGGAGGTAAGAACTAAATACAAAAAACTCATCATCAGGTTTCGAAAATTACTAATGCTTCCTTGAGGTTTCACTCTATCTTTCAAAAATCTATCTTTTTTCTTTTTTTCTTTCACCTCTTTCAGTTAAGAGCAACACTGTTATATATAAGTTTACCATCTTCGTTAGTTTTTTCCACTAGGCTTTAAACTTTAGAAGAAATTGGTAAATTCTGAAACCTCATGGAGTTTTTTTTGTATTCAAGCCATATACCTCAGGGGTTAGTTGGTAATTATCCCTGATAGTTAATACAATGGTCCCGAATTAAAAGCTCAGAAATCCCACTTCAAATCCCTTGCAAAATAACATCTAGCATATACTTTTACTAGTGCCACACTGTTTGAAAATGAAGTCAAACAATGATGAGATTCCTCAACTTTTCTACCCATTGGAAGGTCAACACTTAGCATCTACCAACTTTTTAAATAGCAACTGCACCACAAGAGGGACTGCATTGCCCATCATATTTCTTTATTGGGCAAGAGGAGGAAATTAAAGGGTGGAAGCTCAAGACTAAGAGAGATTCAAAGAGAAAGGGGAAAAAAAAACAGGCATTACACACAAAAGGAGGAGAAATGAAAGTTAGTAGTACTACTCAAGGCTATTCCACCCTCTACTTCCTCACACTTGTTTTAACACTATTGCTTAGACCCACATTTGCTACCAAAAAGGTAAGCATTTATACCAAATACTTTTATTTCTTAGTGCATAATTATTAGAGTATAATTACTTTGGTTTTTGTTGATATTAGTCATATGTGGTGTACTTGGGAGCTCATTCTCATGGAACACAAGTCACATCCTATGATTATCAGAGAGTAACTGAGTCTCATTATCAGTTTCTTGGATCATTCTTGGGAAGGTAAGTGGAAGAAAAAGTTAAGCAAATATCATAAAGATTTGATTTTTATTTTGGGGTTCATTTTCTTAGCTTATTTTCATCCTTCCCCTGCAGTTCTGATAAGGCTAAAGATGCCATTTTCTACTCTTACACAAGAAACATCAACGGGTTTGCTGCAAATCTGGAAGATGAAGAAGCATTTCAAATATCGAGTTGAGTGATCTATTTCGGAGAAGCTAATAACTTCCCTTTTTCTTTTTTTAACAATTTTGATGATTATATTGAGTTTTTAAGTGTTCTTGCAGAGCATCCCAAGGTTGTATCAGTATTCTTAAACCAAGGAAAAAAATTACACACAACAAGATCATGGGATTTTATGGGACTGGAAAATAATGGGAAAATACGTGCCAGCTCTCTCTGGAAGAAGGCCAGATTCGGCGAAGATACGATTATTGGCAATCTTGATACTGGTAAATTCAATATCGTTATGCTTATGAAAATAATCTTATCTGGAAACTGTAGATAACTCGAAGACTAGTGGCTTGTTATTCAATTATTGGGATGGTATTGTACTTGGAATCTGTATGGTTGTTAAGAGTTATTTTATTGATTTCACCCATCCATATGTTTGGAAATTTGTGGCAGGAAATGTGGCTGTAATTAACTACCATATGCATCATTGACTTGTGTGATGTAAGACAAATTGTTTGCTAATGCTAAGAAAATTACATTAATTATGATAATGTGGGGTTCTTACAGAGCTATAGGATTAGTTTTTTGACAAGATTTATAATCCCCATGTCTCATTGGGGGCCTGCAGCCACTCGTACCTTCCATAACAATTTTGTTACTTGTCGTCTTCTTGATTAAACAAGTGTCTCATAATTGACCCTACTAAGTAGTTAAAAATCATTGAATGATAGTACTGTAATTCAGTGGTTGTGTTACACTGTGAAATTCGTCTTTTACAATTTCACTATTAGAACCTTGTAACATTACATTTATCCCTTAAGGGTGGTTTGTGTAATTATCCCCAAAGATTTTGAATTCAAATTTTTTAAAAAGTGATTGACAAAATTTCATAAGTGGAATGTCTTTCACCATCTTTTTTGACAACTCCCATTTTGATGTATTGTGTGATTGAAAACCAGGTGTGTGGCCAGATTCAAAAAGCTTTAGCGATGAAGAAATGGGACCAATCCCATCAAAGTGGAAAGGAATTTGCCAGAATGATTTGGATGCCAGCTTTCGTTGCAACAGGTTGTATATATATATATATCCATCTACAATTTTTTATGCATCCAATTTGCTACTTGAATTTAAGTGGTAAGAGCAAATAAGTATTGTATTAACACGTTTAGGTCCTGGCTACACCGGTGTTTGTCTGCAGGAAGCTGATTGGAGCTAGATACTTCAACAAAGGATATGCGGCGGTCGTGGGACCCCTCAATCACACGTTCGACTCACCAAAAGACACCGAGGGCCACGGATCCCACACGCTATCGACAGCTGGAGGTAATTTCGTACCTGGAGCCAGTGTTTTCGGGCTGGGCAATGGCACAGCGAAAGGCGGGTCCCCCAGAGCCAGGGTGGCGGCATACAAGGTGTGCTGGCCTCCTGTGGGTAGCAACGAGTGCTTCGATGCGGATATATTGGCTGCGTTCGATATTGCCATACACGACGGAGTTGATGTGTTGTCGGTTTCTCTGGGAGGCGACGCTGTCCCGTTTTACAATGACAGTGTTGCCATCGGGTCGTTTCATGCCGTGAAGCATGGCGTCGTTGTGGTTTGCTCGGCTGGTAATTCGGGGCCGAATGCTGGTACAGTTTCAAATGTTGCGCCTTGGCAAATCACGGTCGGAGCTAGCACTATGGACAGACAGTTTTCTAGTTATGTTGTCTTGGGGAACAAAATGCGCTTCACGGTAAATATGAAATGTTTTATCAAATTATTGATTGCATCTTCTGTTACATTCAAGAATAGATATTTACCGAGTAAATTAATGGGATAATAAAAAACCCACTGAGGTTTGCTTTGAAATCCAAAATACCATTCAAACCTGGAAACCTTACACAATACCCTTGTAAAATATAAAAAATGTAAGTGAAATCTTACAAATACCCTCCTGGACCCTCCTGGAAAAACCTTACAAATACCTCTTCTCAGGGGGGTAAATGTAAGATTGCAAGGTTTCAGGGTATTTTTCGTAAATAACGTAAATTAATAGTTGAAATATGTTTATTTAATCTTCACAGGGAGAAAGCCTTTCGGCTAAATCGTTGCCGAAAAACAAGTCATACCAAATTATTTCTGCAAGATATGCGAAAGCTGCATTGGCATCAGCCGAAGAAGCGTAAGGACGACATTAGCAATGCTATATTTCGTTCTCAAAACCGATCTACATTATGTTTTCTTGTCAAAATAATGTCCTAAACCATTTTGTACGAATGCAGAATCCTCTGTAAAGAAAAAACCTTGGACCCTAAAAAGGTGAAGGGTAAAATCTTGGTGTGTCTACGAGGAGACAACGCAAGGGTCGACAAAGGAGAGCAAGCAGCCTTAGCTGGAGCAGTAGGCATGGTTTTGGCCAACAATGAGGCTTCTGGTAATGAAATCCTTGCTGATCCTCATGTCCTACCAGCTTCACATATCAACTACACAGATGGACTTGCTCTTTTCGAGTATGTGAAATCAGCCAAGTCTCCAGTTGCATACATCACTAAAGCAATGACTCAGTTGGGCACAAAGCCAGCGCCGTTTATGGCAGCTTTTTCATCGAAGGGACCTAGTACCATTACACCAGAAATTCTGAAGGTATTGAATGATAATTGCTAATCAACCAATGTTATTAGGACGAATTACATACAGTATCCCTAAGGTTTGTCGTTATTACAAAATACCCCCTATGTTTTCAAATATTACATAAACCCCCCCTGAGATTTTAAGCAAATACAAAAATCTGAAGGAAAGTGTGAAGACATTTATGTCACTATCCCCCTGACGAAAACCATGTGCTTTAGGCAAAATTATAATATGACCCTTAAAGTTTTAGCTAATAACAAAATACTCCCCCTAGGCCAAATGGGTATTCTGGGAATAATAAAAAAAAAACGATAGAAACTTGAGTGAAACCCTAATGGTCGTTAAATTTTTGTAATTGCTTGAAACCTCAGGGGGTTTTCTGAAAATTTTAACACAGAGGGGGTATTTTGTCATTATGGAAAATCAGAGGGGTACTGTATGTAGTTCGCCCATGTTATTGTTGTTATTTTTTAAATTGTTTCTCGAGCAATACTTGGTTTGCAGCCAGATATTACTGCTCCGGGAGTAAGCATTATAGCTGCTTATACTGAAGCACAAGGGCCGACTAATCAAGATTTTGATACGAGGCGTGTTATGTTCAATTCAGTATCGGGAACTTCAATGTCGTGCCCTCATGTTTCTGGAATCGTTGGCCTCTTGAAGTCCCTCCATCCGAATTGGAGCCCGGCAGCTATTAAATCTGCCATCATGACCACTGGTAAGGACAGAGACATAAATGTACTGAATTTGATCATCTCATCTAGAGTCAAACTAAAATTTGTAATGCGTCCCTTCACATGCAGACAATAATCTTGTTCTCTTATCAATATTCTTATATCTTTAATTTCTTGAAGCAAAAACGCGTGACAACAATTTGAAGCCATTGACAAACGCGTCGTACTTCAAGGCCACGCCTTTCAGCTACGGAGGAGGTCACGTGCAACCAAACCGCGCAATGGACCCTGGTCTCGTCTATGATTTAGCAGTTACCGATTACTTGTCCTTCCTATGCGCGCTCGGCTACAACAAAACTCAAATGGAATTGTTCTCAGAAGAGCCATATACATGTCCTCATAACCCCATTAGCCTCGTCAACATGAACTACCCTTCGATCACGGTCCCAAGTCTTAAAGGCTCAGTGACCGTTACTAGAAAGGTTAAGAATGTCGGCTCACCGGGAACTTACAGAGCTCGCGTCCGCAGCCCGGCTGGAATATCGGTTAAAGTCGAGCCGGATGTGTTGAAGTTCGAAAAAGATGGAGAGGAGAAGGGATTTAGAGTTACTTTAATGGCTAGAAAACATGTGACAGACTATGTGTTTGGGCAGTTGATATGGTCTGATGGTAGGCATTATGTGAGAAGTCCAATTGTGGTGAAACAATTATAGAAAGCTATACATTGTTTATGGATTATATTGGGGAATCTTACAAATCTAAGTCCCAATTGATTGAATTTTTCAATATTATTGTTGTTCATGATTGTTTGGAAATGAATACATATATATTCAGAATCTTTAATTAATTATTTTTATTTCCTAATTTAATATGATGATCAATTTTTTTTATCAAAAGTAAACAATGTGGTTACATAATACATAGTAGATACCAATAGTGGAATGGATCAATTATTACTATGTGCTAGAGACAAATTTGTATTCATCTATGAAACCCAGACATGGATATGACACGGACACGACACGATACTGACATGGCAACACAAATTTATTTTGATATTTTACACTAGAAAAATGTTTGATGCGAATATCTGACATGGTGGCAAACACGACAAGACCGACGGGATATGATTTTTAGAAATATCCGTACATTATAGGATTCATCATGCGGCTTAGGCTTTTAATAGCTTTTAAATTAACATAGTTTCCCCCTAATTTAGGTACTATAACACCATCTAAATTTTAGTGATATGAAAAGGAACAAAATTGCTAAATAAAGTGATGATATGAAATCAACAAGATTGGGCTCAATCTGAAAATTTCTTACAAAGATTGGGTATTCGTCACATTTGTCTCTCATCCATGCATCCAATGATTTAGGTTTTACTATATTTATGTATTAATGAAAACTAAACTAATATAGATAAGAATAAACTATAAATACTTATTAAGCTATATATGAATCAATATTTTATGTACTGAAAAATATTGAGTAAAATAAAATAATATTATAGGATTAAAAAATAAATAAATAGAAGAAAAAATATAAATAATAAAATATGATATGGTAAAAAGAAAAGAGAGAAGAAAAATTGAAAGTAAATAAAATAATGAAATTAGAGAGAGAATAAAAACAAGAAAATAGATATATAAAAGATTTTTTTTTTACAAAGAACTATAATCAACTCAAAATGGGAAGTGTTTTTTTTTTTTTTTTTTTTCTCAAAATGGGAAGTTTACAATATATTATAAGAATTTCAATTAAAATCTTTTCTATATATAATTATTGTTATAGTTAGTTTTTTTTTTTTTTTTTTTGGGATGGATATTTCATACTCATGTAATAATATACCCAATATAATATTTGTATACAAGAAATGTTAAATATTTGTATACCAGAAATGCTACAATTGATCATTTTAAATTGCAGATAGTAAGAAGTTTCCTACTTAAAAAGATAATCATAAATATGCTTTTTTTTTTGGTTTCCAATGAGAAATGTTTCTGTCTCAGTATCACATTTCGTGCCTCTCCCTGGCAACAGGTAAAATTTATTATATCATCTAAAACTTGAATTGATATACTTCATAAATAAGTTACATAATTGAAGCACACTTCGCAATAATGACAGGAACTCAAAATCGAGACATCTGGTTAAACTACCATAATATCGAACTGCTAAGTTACACCACTTGTTGATATTTCGCAATCCATTTGCTGAGACTAACTATTTAACCTTTTCTACATCTACAAATAGCTATCAAGAACAATATGAATTATGCATAGGTTCATAAATTATGCACAAAAGTCACTAATATTACAAAAAAGATGTCAAAAAAATGTCAAAACCTATTCTGCAAAAACACTTTATCAAAATAAGGGGAAACTTAGGAAATCAAATGTCATACCAGAGACACATGATCTTCATTCGTCTGAGTGCACTTCGAGAGCATAAACAACGACAGATGCTTGCAGTTCACGATCCACTTTGAAGTGAGCATGAAAGAATCTTTGTATCTGTCAAGTCGAAGTTTAAATATCCAAATACATCCGGAAAAAAAAAAAAAAACTCACATATTATTGATTTAAGAAGTTTGAAAAAGATCAAGAGATGAAAATTGGACCTCAGAGAAATGATGTGAGACAAGGAATTCCTTTAATATCTTTTCTTGTGAATCAAAGAGTACAATATGACTAGGTGGGGTCCAATTTCGCGCGAGCTCTGTTACAAAACCAGAAGGGTCCTCTAGAAATTGGTCGGATTCATCTAGGATATCTTTCTCTTCGCTGTTTAACAAAAATTCAAATGGATATCAAGAATCCCATTTTAATTAAATCATAAAATATTGTTAGATCTTAAAAAATAAAAAATAAAAAAAAAAACACATTTTTAACTCTATGTTTTTCCCACCTGGGTGTACAATCCAAGAAACGCATAGGAATGTTTTGATGCAGAGTCGAGTAGTATGGTGTAGCATGGCAGGGTGTCAAGAAGAGAATACTTTTAACTTTAGTTTGCCTAGCTTCATATGAGAGATAGTTCATTACATCCTCAGTCCCTCTCTGTAAAAAAATAGTAACATAAGAAACAAACATATATTACATAAAACTGCTGCGTTTTCTGATGATTCTAAAACAAGAAAATGAATTGAACAGAAATGTACCTGATGAACCATACTCATGTATAATGCCATCGGGATATTCGTTGCAAGTAGGAACAAGACTGCCATTTGCAGCTTCCACTTTCTTGAATTTTCTTTCACTTTTGTTTTTGACTGTTGGGATCGTCCTACGTTAGCCAATGAGTATCCAGAGAACATCAATGCAATTGGAAGCACAGGAAGAACAAACCTGTTATTTGGAATCTGATGATCAAGAAGGGGGATACTTGTAAAATTTTAAACTAAGAGGGAATGTTTGCGTAATTAACACAACTACAGGGGAGGTCAGTGTAAGGTACCTGAATTCTTTGTGGCCAAGAAGGCTATAAACTCCCAAAACCCATACAATAAGTCCAGAAAGCTTCCTCTCCTCAGACATAATAACACCAGCTATATAAAACGGTATGAACGTGAAGAGCATCACAGTAAATCCTTGTGTCATATACCAGTGCCATGGATGAGTTCCATAATAGTCTCCACCAGAAGACAAGAAATTGAACTTCAGAAAGTTAAGAGGAACCATAACCCACGACTCATATAACTGACGGTCCAATAGAAACGTGAGACCAATTACAAGCCCCCTGATACAAACATTCAAATGCATCAAAATTTTATTTAAAACATAAAAGGGATCTTTAAATGGTAATTCATTAGGAACATACTAACCCAATAGGAACCACCTCAAGAAGGACAAACTTTAGCTTATGACGTGTTGTAAACAATTCTAGAAGGCCAATATAAATCCAAGTGATAGCACTTGTTGGCCTAATAGCACATGCTAGTGCTGCTACAGCTAAAGCATATTTTCTTGAACCAGATTGTACTCTACTGGAAGTTCTCAAGCAGGGCCAGTAGAATAAGCTCACAAGTGTGAGAACCGTCTCCAAACTATTAGATAAAGTACGTGTGATGCAGAAAAACATGAACCAGTTGGTCAGCTGTGAAAAGAGCTGGTAAAAAGTTAAGTATTTTGGGTATATCAATACAATTCAACAATTAAAAGTAATAAATAAAGTGGGAAAAGGGGAAAAAAAAAAGGATACGACCCATTTTGCAACACTGCCACCAAACAAGATATGGGAGAATTTGTATAAGTAGAGATCACCAACAGCAGAAAATATGGACTGGAGCAACCTCGGAGCCCTTATCTGTATAAGAATGGAAACTTTTTGGCAAACATTTATAGGGAACATTATTTTGCAAACAAAACAGTGTAAGAATGTAAACTCATATAAAATTATTCCAACAGAACTTTAACACGGTATGGCAATCATTAGCATTGATAATTTAAAGAGCCCATGATTCCAAAATGCAACAAAACTGAAAGATTGAAAAATCTCATGAAAGTTATTGCCATTGTTGAAATAAGGAAAAGAAATATAAGTACCATGAACCATGGGTAATCAAGACGGAGAAAGGCGAGAACTTTATAAAGAGCAGCAAACAGAACAGGATGCAAGTAACTCCTTATACCCTTTTTCCATTCCCACGTTAAATGTCCATACCTAACATTTGCAAGCAAAATTTATTCAGAAATTGAACCCAAACAAAAGGGGGAAAGATCCAACCAAATTTGAACTTTTAATTTACCCAAATGCAATGCGATGGCCAACTTCAAGAGCTTGCCAGTGTTCATCCGGGTTGAAATATGTCTGCACAAGCAGTGAATTGATTATCCGCGTAACCAAACAAATCATAAAGATTTTCTGCTGAGCTGCGGAAGAATTCTTGAGCTGAGGGCTCTTTGAGGTGAATTTCCTGTTGCTGTCACCGTCATCGGCCGATTTGATTGCTGGGTTTTTCCTTTGTTTCATCGTTTTCTACTTTCTTTTTCAAATAATTGGATTATCAATGGTGCAACTCTCTCAAGAGCCAAACACCTTATGTTGCCAAGCTCGTGCGACAAATTGGGCAGCATCGGACTTTTGATTGGCACTTTGAGCATTAAGTATGGCCATTTGGACACTAGAGATGAAAAAGAATGATTAAGATATATTTGATGCAGACGGGTTGATATAAGAATTTTCCCAGACAGATAGATATAGCAAAGCTGCAACATCCTACCATATACTATTGAAATTACACAAATACATCCTACCAACATCCTTGCAATTTTCCTCAAATAAAGCACAATCCATAAATCGAAAACCTCAAACAAAAAGCAAAATTCGTTTTTTCCTTTTCTTCTTTGCACATTAAACAAGAAGAGAGAAGGAGCGGAGACTAACCAATTAAAGCCCCCAAAACCCAGAAATGACTTGAATTTCAATCAATCCATGCTCGAGTAATCAATTATCAAATGTAAGCAAGTTCATCTGAAATATATCCATTGTGGATTTGGGAGTTTAAAATTACTGTTCTCTGGATTTGAGGTATCAGGATTTTGTTTCTGTATTTTTACTTCTGATTCAATTATTTTCCCAAAATGAAACATTTTATCTAAATGTAGAAATACATATATAAAAATTTAATAACGAATCTATTTAGAAGGTATTCCATATTAAAGATTAGGATACATTCAGAGCTTTGACTCACTTTAATTTTTAGTTTGGTATAGAAGATCAACTCATGCGGATTTTAATACTTAATTTTCAGCCCGTTAAAATTTAAATTGATTGAGTAAGATATAAATCACACTTTAAATTTCATCTGTCATGAATTTTCAATCTTGAATACCAAATTTAATATATAATTACACATATTTTTTCCTAATATTATTGACTCTAAGAGCTAGTTTACTTCCTTAGACTTCTATCCCAATAGATTAGTTATGAATTTATTAGCAATTTATAATTTAATTAATCTAACATTTATTTACATTGCTTATGAATAGATAAAATAGCTACTACTTTTCTATTAGATTATTATCCATAGTGATAACCCAATTAGTTTAAGGCTCACCTCCCACAAGGCCCTAAGCAAATTCAAGTTAACATGTTTTATGATTTATTATGTAACCTATCTATCATAATCTAAGTAAGTAAACTAACTCTAAGTTGATAAATAGATACTCAAATATTACATATCATATTTTTCATGAGTATAATTAAACATATGTAAGAAGACAACATTTCTAGAAAAAGATCTATGAGATTATGAATAAAATTAAGAAGTGCAGTTCTCAGACTCAAACTTAATTTGAAATTAATTTATCAGGCTCAAGCTTCACTCAACTCCAAATTCTACAAATTTAATATAAACTTTTCATGAAGCCATTCGTATAACTCACAAATAGACTAAAATAGTTTGCATCTCCAATTTTACCACAAGAAGTCTCAAGACTTTATTATTAATATAAAAGATTTTCAACTAAAATCTTCTCTATATATAATTATTATTAGTTTAATTTTTTTTTTCTTTGAATGTATTTTCACTCTCTCTATATAATTATTATTAGTTTAAATTATTTTTTCTTTGAATGTATTTTCACTCAGATATGTTATCTTTATTTTTTTTCTCTCTTCCACTTTTTCTTCTCACTCTCTCGATCTATTCAACAACTAGTAATAAGCCCGTGTCAAGACACGAGATCCAAATTTATTGAAAAAAATAATTAAAACTATTTTTATTTATTTAAAAATATAAATAGATAAAATTCAAATTAAAACCTATTCATTAATTATTAATCAATTATCAAATATTTAGCTTGTTAAAAGATTAATTCTTGTTCTCATAAGTGGTAGTTCAAAATATGAAATAATTACGAATAATTGTATTTACAATAAATAAAATTATCAAAAGAGTTTGTATATAGTATTAAAAAATGATGATAAATAAATTTGAATTCAATTTTTCATAACAAACTTATCTCCAAGAATGTCATGTTTATCAAAATACAGTGAAAAATATTCAAATTATTTTAAATAGTATTATCTTAAATTTAGCTAAAATTATTAATTATATTTAATTTTTACGTGTCAAAATACACTACAATGAGACTATCCATATATATATTTAGGTGGATATTCTCAAAACTTCTGAATTATGTAATATAGATTATTTAATCTTTTACTTATACAAATTAATTTTAATTTATTATAAATTTAATAACTTATTAAAATAATTACATAAATTGTATAATATACAAATTAATAATATAAAACTAATTTAAATATATAATGTAATTATAATATCATTTTTTTTATCTAAAAGTGAAATCCGTCAAACTAAGCAAACATGGAGGGACAGCTCTTAACACCACAATTCTGCGTTTCTTCCCCAAATCAAAATCTTTAATCCTTTTTTTTTTCCCTCAACAGAAAAAATAAATTGTTTGCCGCCTTGCGTCCTTGTTTCTTCTCAAATCCTTTAATTGTTCGATATAATTAAACGTTAATCCATACAAAATCCTCGGATTTGTCTTTTTTTACGGTGATTCTGTTCTGGAACGAAGTCTGAAGTTTGATCTGCAAAACCATGTCTTACGCATACCTGTTCAAGTACATTATCATCGGAGATACCGGTAATTTTTACACTTTTCTTTGTTTAACTTTTTAATTGAATTACTTTTAATTTGATCAAGGATGATGGTCATTGTTGTCGGGATATGCGGTTGTTATCTGATCAGGGATATATAGATTGGTTGTTACTTGAATTCCAGGGTGCAGTAGCTATTTCATTTGTGTTTTAACTGAATAGTATATTTGAGCTGCATTAGAACTTTGAGGTCACAATTTGGGATCAGGATTCAGGAATTATGTAATAATGATTGGGGAATAGCAGGGCCTGTAAAGTGAAGTATGCATATTTGAATGTTGCGATATTATTATAGTGAATCAGATTAGAAATCAGTATTGCATTAAGTAGAGAGGGTTGGTAAATCGGTAATTGGTAACAAGTTGAAGATCTCTAGAAGAAGTGACAAAATTGGCATATGATTGTAGGCAAATAGCAACTCTCAATCATCTGGGGAGTACGGCATGTAGGACCTGGGATAAAAATTAGTAGCTTTTTGAGACTTATTATGTTTGTGTGAGTAAACTCCAAAAGCTTAGGAAAAGATTGGGATTGGGGAGTACAATCAATTTACTTAACAGTATTTAGAAATTAGATCACGTTACAATTCTAGTTCTTCTATTGCATTTTCTCCTAGTTGGACATTTTTGTTTTGCAACCACAGTTTGTTAATTTCTGTTGGTTTTAAACAATATGTTCTCTTTTCCTTTATTGAATGGGCAAGATGCATAAAGCAATTGATGTTGTTAACTTCAAAGATGGATGCTCATTTAATAGCAGAATCATGAGTTTGAACATATTTTGCAGGTGTTGGAAAATCCTGTCTGCTTCTGCAGTTCACTGACAAACGGTTTCAGCCAGTGCATGACTTAACCATCGGTGTTGAATTTGGAGCTCGAATGATTACAATAGACAATAAACCAATGAAGCTTCAGATTTGGGATACGGTTAGTCTTACCTTCATCTAGTTTTAGTTTGATATGTTTGAGGTTTTCTACTATGAAACTTGAGCTTGAATCTTCATATGCATTATGCCAGTAGCTTCTGCTGTTGTCAACATGTGGATTAAGACAAACAAATATATATATGGAATGTGTGAAATTCAATATTTCTGTCATCTTTATGATTATTCTCCTTAAGATAAATGACATATCTTATCACTCCTTTATCCTGTCAGGCTGGCCAAGAATCATTCAGGTCTATCACAAGGTCCTACTACAGAGGGGCTGCAGGGGCACTTCTAGTTTATGACATTACAAGGTACTTTTATGTTTGAACATTTTTACTCTCCTGAAATAGTGGATTAGGATACCCCAGTTTTCATATTTTCAAGTTCATGGGAACCAAGAGAAAGTAATACAGTGCTTTAATGTTGAATGTGATTTAATTATCTGAATTCGTGACTGCGTGTTCTAAGCTTCTTTAATATTTATTTTATTCTTATCATGAGTTTGAGATAACTAACAATGCACCTGGTTATAAAACTTCCCGGAGCCTTTGTCTTATATTTCTGGATAACTACCTATATATCATGAATTAATTTTCTGTAGTCTGTGAATACAGATTTATTGGATGAATTAGTAAATTCATCTGGCTTATTTGCATCAGATCACTTGGATAGTGGATGTATTGGAGTAATATATTACATCTTTCACGATTTCTTATTGGGAATGACGAGTTGTTAATATATAAAGCTAGATTTTGTTTGGGAATAGAACCCAATTGATCTACTTTTTTTTTTTGAAGATAATTGATCTACTTAGTTACTGCAACAGTTAACTTACTCTTTCTTAAGCATTCCCTTAAAGATCTGGTAGGCATTCATCCCCATGAACCACATTTCTTGCACCAAATGATATTCTACTGCTTATTTTAATTCTTTGGTGGTGATTGGGAATAGGTTTGCTTATAAACTAAAAAAAAAAGTCAATAATATCATAATTTTCGCTTCCGGAGTGAAATTTTATTTTAGGGAAAATGTAACTTGTGCTATTGAACATCTTTTATTCTGTCAATGGAATATAATTAATGTACATCAATTGATCTTCTTTTTGTTTCTTCAGGAGGGAAACCTTTAATCACCTTGCAAGCTGGTTGGAAGATGCAAGGCAGCACGCAAATGCAAACATGAGCATAATGCTGATAGGAAATAAATGTGATCTGGCTCACAGAAGAGCAGTAAGCACCGAGGAAGGAGAGCAGTTTGCTAAGGAGAACGGCTTGATATTCATGGAGGCTTCTGCCAAAACAGCTCAAAATGTTGAGGAGGTGATAAACTTTTACCTTCGCTATTACTCATCCCTAATGAATATATTGATTTCAATGACCCGAGTTTCTTTGTGACCTTTAGTTGAACATTCAATATTATATGTTATGTTCTTCATTTCATAATGTTCTACTTTGCAGGCATTTATAAAGACTGCCTCAACAATCTACAAGAAGATTCAGGATGGGGCTTTTGATGTGTCTAATGAGGTATGTTACTATTTGATCTAATTGCATGGATTTTCTTCTGGACTTCTCAATATCCTGGGATTTGTGTTAATTGTACTTCAAAGTTTTCTTAAAGATGTTCTGCGTGCTTGTAGTCCTTTACTCAGTTAATTTTCCAGAGAAGTTCATTAACTGATATAATTTACAGAAAGTTTTTGCAAACTCCCCAAAAAAAAAAGCAGTTTTGTGCTTTTTGCTTTTTTTCAGCACTTTGGGAGTGTTTATTCTAAGCAGAAACAAGCTAAAATCTAGAAGCACCAAATGAACATCTTTCAGCTTCAGCTTCTAGTTTTTAGGTTATTTTTGTAAATAAATGGAAGTTTGTTTAGTCTAGTAAAAGTGTTTCTCAACTTTTTTCGAAAACTTTTTACTTTTGTTTTCTCCAAAAACTCATCACTTATACTACTACAATTTTTTACGACTTTAACTTGTGCTTTACCCTTCTCCGAAAAGCAGAAGATTTTGCAAACACCCACACAATAAGATTTGTTGAGTCATGAACATTGGAGTTACTATCACTGTCATATAAACATAACCATACCTGAATTGCAACTTAGTGTTCTAAAAGGTTGTAAAATATGGTATATGGTGCTAAAATGTGTCTGTCTATGTTTACAGTCATATGGTATAAAAGTTGGGTACGGAGGAATACAAGGACCATCAGCAGGAAGAGATGCTGCTGCTTCTCAAAGTGGAGCTTGCTGTACCTGAAAGCTTGAAAAAGCTCTTGTCTTGTGTGGTTTACACCGACAGTAAAAGTGTAAAAAGCAAGAAAAAGAAAAAACAAAACACATCTTTTGGTAATTGTTTATACTTTTCCAGCAATTCTTCCTATGTTTTTTGTTTTTTTTAGTTCTTCGTACTTTCTTTTCCCTTTTTGTGTGTGCTTTTTTATTGTTGGGAGAAGGATGAAGTTTGTCCAAAAGAATATACAGAGAAATTGTAGTGGGTCAGATTTCAGCATAGATGTATTATTCTCACTTTCAGGCAGGCCGATTAAATCTTGTATTCTTTTAGCCTTTTTTTTGTATGTTTGATCTTTTGTTCTTTTAGTGTGATCTTGAAATTTCTGTGAGCACTGAGCAGGAATTATTATACTTGTACGCAGTATGCTAATTGCTACCAATTTTTTTAATTAGTTATCCATATGCCTATTGAGAAAAAGAAAATTTATGTTTTCAAACATGTGATTTTTCAGTAAAGTAGATTACCGCCATGATTCATGACAATTTGTGGTGTTGTATTCGTATCGTGTCCATATTGCCGTCTCCGTATCTGTGTATCTCATAATAAAACACATCTATATAAAAACTAATTAAACTAAATAAGTAAATATAATCAAATTTAAACTAATTATTATTAGAGATAATTACATTTACATCCCTTGACTTGGGGAAAAACACAGTAAGACTCCCTCTACTATTAGAAATTATAGAGACACCCCCTCGACTATGGCTCTGTCTAACATTTAGATCCTACCATTAGACGTTAGGCATTTTCTTGTTTTTAGGTAGATGCTGACGTTTTACTAACTGAACAATAACTTAATCATTGTGAAGGCGTTTGGTATTGATGATTAGGGTAGATTCGGGGCTTTGACCCACTTTAATTTTTAGTTTGGTATATAAGATTAACTTGTGCGGGCTTAACACTTAATCTCCAACCCGTTAAGATTTAAGCAGTTTAGGTAAGATATAAATCACACCCTAGGGGGTGATATTTAATTCTCAGCCGCCATCTTTAGGATTTTGAAGGAATTGAAAGTTCTATTTTACCCTCCATGATATAACTATTTTCAACAAAAATATTTAAACTATTGTGAGCTTTTTGAAGGTGTGTTGGATGTTGCAAATGTGGGGTTTTAATGCACCTCCTATTTTTTTTTTTCAGACATAAAAAAATGATAGTATTTATTTATTTTTTTGTTTAAATTTTTTATTATATTTCTATTATGAAATAAAATATATGTCTTTTTGTGGTGATGAACAAGTTCATGGGTTTATGGTTAAAAAAAAAAAATAAGTTCATGGATTTTGACAAACAAAAATCCCGATCGACCAAATAATAAAAGACAAACAAAAATTCTTACAGCCAGTTAAGAGTTAGAAGGGTTTAATTTTTATTTTGAGGGGTAAACATGTAAAATACATCATTTTGATAACTTAATCATGGATAGCAAATAAATAATTAATGAACCAAGATTAACTCATGAATTTTCAATCTTAGATACCAAACTTCATATATAATTATATATATTTTCTCCTAATATCACTTAATTAGCGTTGACCAAGATTAACAATAAAAAAGTCATTTTTGATACCAAACACCTTCTTTGCTTATTTCATATATAACAAACACTATAATAAAAATATTATGGGCAATTTAGTCTTTTATAACTTTTTGTTAAGTTTTTTAGGTTTTTGTTAGGATAAGAGATCTATCTGTAATTTCCAATAGTATAGGAGATATTGCTATATTTACTCTTAAGTCGAGGAGTATAAGTGTAATATTGTAATTAATACTCCATCTCACATCAGATAAGTACAAGAAATATGTTAAGTATATAAGTTAGAATTCAATTGAAACCAACGGATATCACTTTCGAGCATTTAATGAATTCGAAACTTATACTTGCGTCAATCGGGCCCGCGGCTTTGAGAATTATCCCTTATTATATACAAGGGGACCGAGAAGCACGGAATCAGCCTAGTTTAGAAATGACTGTAGATTTGCAGCAAAGTTGATTGATTGCCATGGTGTCAGCAAAGCAACGGTGAGCCTAGATATGAGTACGGCGTATACCGGTCAATAATGAGAGAGGAGAAATATGAAATTAACGGTGGAAAATGAAGTCCCTTTGGGCAGATATTTATATTCACGTGTGCCCTGTGACAAATCATAGGTCTCATATTTGTCCCCACCACGGGAAATGGTGCAAATGCAAACGTCCAACTGCAAAACTCACCATAAAATTTCAACTATTTATGGAAAATACAATTTGCCCCCCTTCACATGTATTGTCCTCCAATTATTGCTCAAGATAAATTATATAGCATTCTCGTTTATATGACTCACGTCGAATTTAACTACTAAAAATTGTAAAGTTCTTTTGTTAATGATAGTTATGCTTTTGGAGACTCGAATTTGAAATTTCTGATCAAACTAATATAGCATCAAACCACTAAACTACGATACTTGATGTTTCGAGTGTATTTTATGATTTAGTTGTGTTATATTTTTATTTAGGATTAATTACGTATAAACCCCATAGAAATAATCAGCATAACAAAATAACAAATAGATTCTCGTTAGTTAAAATATACAAAAACACGTATAGAAAAGTTTCGAAATTAAAAAAAAAAAAAAAAAAAACACCTCTCTAAGGTTCCGTTGATTTTACAAACAAAATTCCATGATCTTTTTAAAAGGGTTGATGGTTTTCTCTGTACAAACTTATCAATGGATGTGTACATAATATTCTGATTAACAGAGGTCTAATTGTAATATCGATAATCTTGTAGAGCTATAGCAATATATAGAAAATTTTCATAATCTAAACTGTTTGAATCCTCACTTTGAATATATAGCAACTTTAAATCTCATGGCCAGCTATCTCATCCTTTAAGACACCTACAATTAAGTAAAATGACTAGTCACTGTAGTCGACGGTGGATCCTGTGGTCTAGAGAAAGCAAATAATAAGAACTTCCCGATCCTATAAATCAAAAATTTATCCATCACCTACTCTTTCGTTTTCTTTTGATAATTGCATCCATCACCTATTTATTCCTCCTTCCTAAATAAGTAAACCTGCTTCCAGGTCCCCTATTTGGTTATTGGTTGCTAATTTCCAAATGTGTAACGAGTTATCCAAAGGTAGAAATATATTGAGTTTTAGTACTCGGTATATATAGGACACTGGTAACAGCAGTAAAAGAAATTACATGAATTTTATTTTTTTATCTAAATTTAAACAAAAATAATAAAAGTGTTTTTTTTTTTTTTTTATATGATATATAGTTTGTGCTTGTAATTCTTCAAATTTATACATTAAAGAGTTTTTAGTTTTTACTCCCAATGTCAATTGAGTTAGTTCTTGCAAACTATGAATTATGAAAGTTGAATTATGTTCTAAACATACAAAAAATCAGAAGGAAAAAACAAAGAAATAATTACATTTACACCCCTAACTTAAGAAAATATACAGTAAGATTCCCTCGACTATTGGAAATTAAAAAAAATCCCTTAATCCTAACAAAAATTAAAAACTTAATAGAAAGTTGCGAAACTATCATTTTATCCATAACAACCGATACCTTAAGAAAAGAGATAATTAATTACACTTATATCCCTCGACTTAGGAAAAAAAATAACAAAAATTTCTCGACTATTGGAAATTACAGACAACCCTCCTAACTCTAACGGAAACCTAAAAACTTAACAGAAAGTTGCGAAACTATCATTTTACATTTAACGACCGATAACTTAAGAAAAATAATACTTATACTTACACTACTCGGCTTAGTAAATACAATAGTACGCTTTCGACTTATGAATTCTTTTGCTAACATAAGCTCTAACCGTAACAGTAAAATTTATGTGTTAGGTGGAATATAGTAAAGCGGGTGACTTTATAATTTTCAATAGTGGAGCGAGAGGTGGAGGAGGATAAATGTAATTGTCCCAAAACAATATTTAACCTATTTGCTACTATTTAGTTTAGATTAGTGGCCAATGTTCATTCTTTTGGCATGTGTCTTGAAAATTGTTCAATAAAGTTGTTAAAGATATAAAATACTGCAAGTGGCCAAATTCATCTTTTACAACTTGCAAATTTTTGCTCTTTGAGTATTCTCCTCACAATCTTATTTAAGTGCAGTTTTATCAGTTTTTTATGTACGATTCAAGAATTCTGGAATGTAAGTTCAATATAATATTATAAAAGATTGCCAAACAGAACCTAAGACCTCCGAGTAATTAGCCTAAATTCCTATGCTATAAGTGAACTAAGATCTCTATTAATTTTAGACTACAAAAACCAGAGTCATCACCTTTAGCTCATCAAATCTCTCTCTCTCTCTCTCTCTCTCTGAATAGCTTTGCATGCCAAATGGCAGCCACCGCAGCGTTAAAGCTGGTTCCCAGCGCAACCGCCGTCTCAAATTACAGAAATGTGGTGGAGGATGGCCATTCGACGTCGTTTAGGCGGCTGTCTTTCCCGGCGTCTAGCTTCGCTGGGGAGAGCCTCAAGGCGTCTCCGGTTATGCGACGCCGTAGTTCTGGCGCGAAATTCGAGAGTCGGCGACCATTTATTGTATCTCCGAAGGCGGTGTCCGACTCGCAGAATTCGCAGACGTGCCTTGATCCTGATGCCAGCAGAGTAATCGATTAATCTCATTCTTTTCTTCTTAATAATCATGTTCCTTTTTTTAAAAAAAAAATAAGTGATTGGGGCAACATTTTCTCCGTATGCACAGTGTGAGCTAATCGGCGCTTTCCTAAATTTGTTCAATTTGTTTTCCTCTGCATGTAGCTGATTGTGTGTGAAATGGGAAGCTTTTTTTGGCTATAGACGTTGTTTTTTGCGTGTGTAAACTTGTTGCAAAACACAAACGCGAATACGTAATTTTTGGAGATCTGAGTAGAGATCTTCCATGTGTTCGTAGAACCTTTGCTTCAATTCGAAGTTACAATTAGTACTTTGTCGCAGATCCACGATTTACTCTCTTGGTATAAACAAACATTTGGAATAAATCATGTTTCATGTTTAATGAAAGAAGATTTATAACACGTGTAATTTAATTCTTTTTAATCTATCCCTTCGATTAAAATAAGAAGTGCTTAGTTGCTTTTAGTAAGAGCAACGTGCTTAAACGATGTGCTCTCAATTTGATTAGGCATTCTTAGATTGCAGAGTGATGTCAGCACCAACCCGCCCAAAAAAGGAAAGGTTCACAGAATGAAAAGCACCTTGGTGCAGAATAAGAATGTGATCTCCTGATTATGTTATTTCTTTTGTAACTAAATCATGCATCTTTTATGCCATTGTGTTTTAACTGGCTTATACTAATAAGCCAGTAATAAAATATAGATCAGAGGTTAAACAGAAATTGCATTCATGGACTAAAAGGCTTAGAATTATCTACCCTGAGAATTATTGGGATAATTTCAGGGCAACTGTGAGTGATTAGTTTGTCCATTAATCTCTACTGCAGTGATTCAAGCATTCCTTCATCTGATAAATTTACAGACTAAATTAAGTATGCTTCTGCCATTAATTTGACTAATTCGAATGAACAATTAACATTTATCTTGTTCCTAGACACTAGAATATACAAGTCTACTACTTCAAGGACTACCCTCAGTTTTTCATATAACCAAGTGGGATCATTAATTATTGTCTATTTGGTCCTTCTGCAGAGTGTCTTAGGAATTATTCTGGGAGGTGGAGCTGGTACTCGACTTTATCCTCTTACAAAGAAGAGGGCAAAGCCAGCTGTTCCTCTTGGAGCAAATTATCGGCTAATTGATATTCCTGTGAGCAATTGCTTGAACAGTAACATATCCAAGATCTATGTTCTGACTCAATTCAATTCTGCATCTCTCAATCGTCACCTTTCGAGAGCATATGCTAGCAACATGGGCGGTTACAAGAATGAAGGCTTCGTTGAGGTTCTTGCAGCTCAGCAAAGTCCCGAAAACCCAAATTGGTTCCAGGTACTTATCATTGTACCAGCATTCTTACAATTTACGCACACGAGTTTACATTATGCATGTTACATTAATGGCTTAACATTCCTAAACAGCTTTTTATTGACTCAGAATATGTTATCTTCCAGATTTTATGGTCAATGCTAAAATATCTTATAGCTCTCACATTCATAAATTCACTTTGTATATTTGTTGTTTAGGGTACAGCAGATGCTGTAAGGCAATATCTATGGTTGTTTGAAGAGCACAATATTCTTGAGTTCCTTGTTCTTGCCGGAGATCATTTGTACAGAATGGACTATGAAAGGTTTATTCAGGCCCATAGAGAAACAGATGCTGATATTACTGTTGCTGCACTGCCTATGGATGAAAAGCGTGCCACAGCATTCGGTCTGATGAAGATTGACGAGGAAGGGCGTATCACTGAATTTGCCGAGAAACCAAAGGGAGAACAACTGAAAGCTATGAAGGTTGATGCTCTAAATACTAAATACATTGAGAGTATTACAAATTGCTTTATGAGATCAATATCTAATTTTCTCTTTTCTGTTGGTTCCATTTCTTAGGTTGATACTACCATATTGGGTCTTGATGATAAGAGGGCGAAGGAGATGCCTTACATTGCAAGTATGGGTATATATGTTGTTAGCAAAGATGTGATGATTAATCTTCTTAGGGACAAGTTTCCTGCAGCCAATGATTTTGGAAGTGAAGTTATTCCTGGAGCTACTTCAATGGGATTAAGAGTACATAACCTCTGAAACTTACTTCCTTATTATAAAAGTAGTGCAGAATACTATTTGCATAATCTTGTCTATATTACAGAATCTGTAAAACATGTTTCTGTATTGTCACAGTCTTCAGCTGTCTAGTACTTAATTCTATTGCAACATTTGTTGGTGAACTTTCCATTAAATTGGCCAATATTTATATTGTCTAATATAGGTTCAAGCTTACTTGTTTGATGGCTACTGGGAAGATATTGGTACCATCGAAGCTTTCTACAATGCCAATCTAGGAATCACAAAAAAGCCAGTGCCTGATTTTAGGTAACTTTTTTTTTTTTTTGGTTCGAAATGTGTTCTATTTACCTTGCTGTAACAGAACACGAACCTCACTATTTATAGAATATCTTGATATGTCTAAATTATTTTTTGCAGCTTCTACGATCGATCGGCTCCAATCTACACCCAGCCCCGATACCTGCCTCCTTCCAAGATGTTGGATGCTGATGTGACTGATAGCGTTATTGGTGAAGGCTGCGTGATCAAGGTGAATAATCGAAGTTGTGAATAGATTTGTATTGTTTGTTGCACTTCTGAAGTAAAAATTAGCTAAGTTCTGCAAAGAAAGCAGGAAAGTCAAATAGGGCACAACAGTCATTTGGAATTTTCAAATGGCAAAATAGGATTTGTATCTCATGATGCATAATGATAAACAAGTTGCATGTTCTGATACCACTTAAACTTGCTTTACATTATTGACGTGATTGTTAGAAAATTCATTTGGTCATCATTCTGTGTGCAGAACTGTAAAATCCACCATTCTGTGGTTGGACTTAGATCGTGCATATCAGAGGGTGCAGTCATAGAGGATTCATTGTTGATGGGTGCAGATTATTATGAGGTAATGCTCCCAGCTGAAACCGAGAGGAGAATATTGTTTATGTTTTTCTAAGCTATACCAACATGCAGTTGAAGTTTTTCTTTAGTTAGCACATAAACCACTCATTTGCAATTGACTAGTAGTCATTTTATGTTTTATGTTTCAGACGGATGCAGACAAAAAGTTTCTGACTGCCAAGGGCGGTGTGCCCATTGGCATAGGTAAAAATACCCACATTAAAAGAGCCATAATTGACAAGAACGCCCGAATTGGAGAAAACGTCAAGGTGAGTACATTCTACAAAGTTATGCTTATTAGTTGTTACACTGTGAAATCCCTAAAATAAATTATTCTTTGATATGTTTCCAGATTGTGAACTGCGATGATGTTCAAGAAGCAGCAAGAGAGACAGATGGATACTTTATTAAGAGCGGCATTGTTACAGTGATCAAGGATGCTTTAATTCCGAGTGGTACCGTCATCTAGAAAGTCACTAGTTGTCGGGCTGATAAGCGACGGGAGTTAGAAGTACTTCTCTTCAGGTGGAGTTTTTGTGTACATGTTCTGCAGGTAGCTTAACATAATAGCTGAGGAAGACTCCATGACTTTGGCTATAGAGACAATCTTTCACGTAATAATAATAAATTTTCATTTCATTTATGTACATCTCTTTTCCGACAGTAATGCTATGTTTGGCTTATGGAATTTTGATTGTGGAAAAGTAGAAAGAAACAAGAACAAAATAAAGTGTAAAGAGTACACAAAACTAATGCTTTAGGGTAATGAACACATACATTAGGGGATTTCCAAGAAACATTGCGTCCGGTTGGCACAACCACACCTAAATTGTTAGATCCTATCGATCACCTCAAAATTACGAAAGGACGATGTTTGTTACAATTCTACTCTTATTTTGCCAACATGTTCCTCCATTTATCCCTGAGATCACCTGGAGTACGAGTTCCGTCAAACACGTGCTGACCGAATTCCAAGATTTTCCTCCAAGGAAGATTCTTGTTCGCTTCTTTTTCAAACTTTTCAACTCCCGACTGCACCAACAAACAATATATCGAATGAAGTTAGGTTTCCCATTTAAAACATGTAAAAGCTGGATTTCTCATAGAAAAGATGACCTAAAATCACAAACAACATACTCATTTGAAAATGACATCTACTTTTGTAGACAAGTACTAAGGATACATAATAACATATCAGGATCAAAATGCTTAACAAAAGTGGCATGCTTTTAGTGGATAAATCCTTTGAAGAATTGGAAAACAACAATTCGTAGATCAAGACTCAAATTCAACAAACAAACTTTTACCTTGAGCATTTCTTCTTCGTCCTCCCTCCAGTACAGTCTCTTACGTTTCCCAGTGCCAAATGTTTCATTCTCTCTGCAAGAGATTACCGTTCCTATTAATAACAATACATAATACAACAAATTTCAAATATTACCTAGAACATTTAAACTACTCACATTTTGACTATCGACCTACTAGGAGACGGCCTAGAAGCTCTCTTATTCACAGATGGAGAAATTTGCTTACGCTTATCATTCTTTCTAACTTTCTCCATCACTTTTTTCCTCTTAGAACTCTTAGGCCTTGGGGAGTCTTTACCAGTAGAAGCAGAGGAAGTTTCAAACACCTCTTCACCATTCTTTTCTTCCTCCTCATTGCAAATTTCGTTTTCATCTTCACCATCACAATCTGCAGAATTCTCACCTTCCTCATGCTCAATCTTTTTTTCTTTTTCATTGCTGTTTTTCAGTTCAGAAGGCTCTTCATTTTCTGAGCATTCAGAAGGTTCAGATTCCTCTTTCTCAATATTTTCTTCTTCTGCAACACTGACTTTCTCACAAGTTGTTGTATGTGCATTTGCTGCACTACCTATTGGTTGATTTTGCCCATTATCACCATCTCTCTTATTTTCTTCCAAATTCCTTTCTTCGTCGTCCTCACTCCAGTACAGTCTCTTACGTTTCCCAGTGCCAAATGTTTCGTTCTCTCTGCAAGAGATTACCGTTCCTATCAATAACAATACATAACACAACAAATTTCAAATATTACCTAGAACATTTAAACTACTTACATTTTGACTTTCGACCTACTAGGAGACGGCCTAGTAGCTCTCTTATTCACAGATGAAGAAGTTTGCTTACTCTTATCATTCTTTCTAACTTTCTCCATCACTTTTTTCCTCTTAAAACTCTTAGGCCTTGAGGAGTCTTCACCAATGGAAGCAGAGGAAGTTTCAAACACCTCTTGACCATTCTTTTCTTCTTCCTTATTGCAAACTTTGTTTTCATCTTCACCACCACAACCTGCAGAATTTTCACCTTCCTCGTGCTCAATCTGTTTTTCTTCTTCATTGCTGTTTTTCAGTTCAGAAGGCATTTCATTTTCTGAGCATTCAGAAGGTTCAGATTCCTCTTCCTCAATATTTTCTTCTTCTGCAACACCAACTTTCTCACAAGTTGTTGTAGTTGCATTTGCTGCACTATCTTTTGGTTGATTTTGCCCATTATCACCATCTCTCTTATTTTCTTCCAAATTCCTTTCTTCTTTGCCTCCCTTCTTTTCTTCATCCATAAAGATCAACAACGCTTTCTTTCTTGACAGAGCATATTCCCTTGCTTGTCGTGCTTCTGCAACAGCTTGTTTGTACAAACAATAGGGGCAATAGAACTGTCCCGCATCATCAAAACTAGCTGGACACCCCATACATCTTTCATGAATAGATAAAGGACAACCATTTTCACTGCAAACCAACAAATTCCCGCCTTCGTTGCATTTTATGCATAGATTCTTTTCCGACCAATCCATTTTCATATGATTTCTAGTCCATATACTGCTTGAGTGTTCACAGCTTACCAAAAGTAAAGATCTTTTGTGATTCACACTACAAAACTGCACCAGCCTAATGACAAGAATCAAAGGGGAAAATAAAATAAGAATCAGTTAAAACATATAAAACTACACTATTTCAGAACTGCACAAAGGGCAAAATTGCAGCTCGCATTTACTCAGGAGCTTAGGGCCGTAAAAAATAATTCTTTTTAGCTTATGAACGTGAAGAATCCACAAATTAGTACTTTTACCCCTCTACACAAAAGTATCTATCTGGCACCATGTAACCCTTCAAACACGAGCAAATTGAAACGTAAAAGGCAATCTTTCTCTAATTCCAACTTACATCGAACAGTCCAAACAGAAATTCCGGCAGATTGTTGCATACTATTTCAGGCGAGTAGTTGATAACTGCTAACAATATGGAATCTTTCGTGTTCAATGAATTCAAGAATATTAAAATACGTATCCAGACAAGCTAGAGTAATAATCATCATCCAAAAACAAGAAAGAAAGAAAGAAACACCCACATAAATGGCAATGCAAACAGGTAACAACATGCGCAGTAATGTGTAAGAAATCAGCAAAATGTTCAACAGCATAGAGTGAGAAAAGAATTACCGACGGAGAAGAAGGGATCTCCCTCTCTCTTTCAAAATTTTTGGGATTTTATTCACCAGAACTTTCGTAAATCATAACAGGGTTTTATCATTTAACGAGTGGGATTAGCAATACACCATTGCAATCGTTCTGGGGACGCAACCACTCTTCCACTTTTACCTTTAAATTTTTTATTTTTTTCTTGAAAAGCTTGGTTTTAAAATTATTAAAATTTAAAAATGTATGTCGACGGACACGCTTCTTGCTGCAATATTCATTAATTTGGTTGTGAGAGTTTGTGTATCACAGTATCACTTAAAGCGTGTTTGGTTAAGCTTATTTTAAAAAGCTTATAAGCTTTTACATCTTATAAGATATTTTTTGCGCTTATAAGATGTTAAATTTTATTTTTAAAATAAGATCTAAAAGTGTTTAGATAAAAATAAAATCATGAGCTTATAAGATATTAGTAATGACAATTATATAATTAATATGGTCAAAATGTAAGGAAGTGTATTACGATGTTAAAATAAGTTGGGATTTTTAACTTATTTTTAAGTAGCTTATAAGCTCCTAATATCTTGTTTTAAGATCTTATAAGCTCATTTTAAAAAATATTTACCAAACACTTTGCAATATCTTATGATCTATTAAACATCTTATAAGATGTTTTAAAGAGCTTATAAGCTTAGCCAAACACCCTCTTAAACTCAAAATTTTAATTTAATTTAATTTATTTTTATAACTAAAGAATATATAAAGCCCATTTCCCCTTGGTTTTTCAGTTAATTTAAACTTCTTTTTTCTTTTCAGTTAATTTAAACTGTTATTTAATAATTAATTAATTTAGATATTTTTCTCTCTTTTCACACTATTTTTTCACGTCATTTTTTTTCTCTTCTCTTCATCTCTTTTCCTACCTAAGCTTTTTTTTTTTTAAATGAGTACAATCTAATTATATTACAATCCAATGAAACTCATGTATAATACGATCAATTATAAGCATGTTAAATAACTCAAAATGAGGACAATCTAATCATATTACAATCCAATGAAGTTCATGTAAAATTCAATCAATTACAAGTATGTTAAATAACTCATCATATACGGAGAAATATATGCCAACAAACTATAAACTGAACTAACAAACTATAAACCAAATTTCTATACAAAAGGCTAATACCCATAATCATGGGACTCGAAACTATGACCTCGAGATCATGGGGCCTCCTCCTTGTCGCTCGGCCAAGGACTCCTCGGCCTATCTAAACTACTTAATAGTTTAAAGTTTTTACTTTTTAATTATAAAAATTATTTTTTAATATATCATAAGTTTTATAAATATATAAAAAATTAATATTATCATAAATACATTTTTAATTAATAAATTTATGTTGTCTAAATTTATATATTATTAATAATATTTTAATGGAGAAATTGAATTATATATTCGGTAACTTTCATCAACTTTGGTTTAGGGACACCACTTACAAAATTTGGAGATTACATTCGATAATTTTAAAAATCTTGCATTTTTCATCCCCTTTTTATCGGAATTTTAATTTTCCTACTAAAATTCAGCACCTGACCCGCACGTGTTTAGGATTTTTTAGGATTATATGGTTTTCCAACTAAAATCTTGCGTTTAGGATTTTTTTAGGGTTATAGGTTTTTTCCGACTAAAATGTTGCGGTCATGTGCTAAATTTTAGTTGGAAAATTGAAATTTCGACGAAAAGTGAATGAAAATTGCAAGATTTTTAAAATTATCAGATATAATCTCTATATTTTCTAAGTAGTGTTCCTAAAACCGAAACTGTTGAAAGTTGCTGGATGTATAATTCAATTTTCTCTATCTTAATTTTATATTACACTCACATTAAATGTGCCACATTTACTAGTCATTACAACTAAAGAACGAGCATTAAAAAAATAGCAAATGCCAATTAAATCGGTTAGTTGCGACGAACGACTATTTTTTATTTTCTTTTACCTGGCAATAGAAATAATTATATTATATTATTTTCAATCTTTACGGATATTTCTGAACTTTTTTTTTAAAAGTTGTTTATACATCTATTGTAACGACCCAGAAATCCGAGAATCACTGTGAGTAATTTTTACGCGTTAATTATCATTCTTAATCCCTAAATTCTCGTTATATGTGAACTATTATATATTATTTTAGTATAAGAACCAATGTGATAATATTGTTTGCGTATTTAAATTACTTGTCTAAATTTCGTTTGTTTAATATTTAATCGATATATTTGATCGACGTGTATTTTATTGGATTTTCTAAAATTACTAAAAATAACCCTTCGTATTTTTCGATATTTTTCGATATTTGATAAAAGTATCAAAATTCATTTCAAAACTATTATTTCAAATTTGAGAGAGAGAGAAGAAGAAAAAGAGAATTTTTCTCCCGAAGTCCTAATCGATCGTGCCGAGCTCGAATCTCCGTGGAATTTCGCGCCAATCGTTTTTAAACGATCCTTTCGTCGATACCTTCTTCTAGGTACCAATTTCTCCAATTTCTTTTACGGATTTTCGAGGTTTTGAGATTATTTGATTATTTCGGGATTTTTAGGATATATGCTTAGATCGAGCCCGTTTCTTGATCAATTCATGATTTTATTGGATGTAAATGTGAATTAGTTGATGATTAATGATTGTTATAATTTGTGAGTGTTAATTTGCGTTATAAATATGTGTTTTGAGGATTTTTGGCTCGAAAATTTGAATTCCCGTAAGTTTCTGCTGGGTTCAGTTAAACCACACGGGCTAACGCACGGTCTTGCGCAAGACTGTGCAAGAGCCCGTGTGCAGCTCATTTCTCTTGCACGGGCCCGTGCACCAAGCCAGTGTGTTTGGCCGTGTGTGCGTGCACGGTCTTGACACCGTGTTCAAGACCGTGCACCAGGCCGTGTGAAACACTTAGAGATTTTTCCAGCTTTTTCAAATTTTGCTCTCGGCAATTGAGTCCTCAAGTCAATATTTTCGGTTTACTTTTTGCATACGGACTCCAAAAATTACACCGTTTTTACCTATAGAACCCTTATATTTTGTAGATTAATATTTTGGAGTGTTTATTTAATTTCGCCATCGTTCGGGCTGTGAATAGTGTAATTCTAATTATGTGTATTTTTGACAACTTGTCAGAATTGCGTGAAACTTACATGATAGCTTCTTTACATATTATAATTGGCATATGCATGATTGGAAACATGTTTGGTTAGCCGTTCGTCCAATAATTGCTTATTTGCGCTTTTAGTGTTGTTGTCGTTATTGATTTGTTTAGGTCTTGTCTTATCTCCAGATCAGTCGAGCGTTGGAGATCAGTGAGTCTAGCAGCTAGGCTTTCTCTTTTTGATTCCAGGTGAGGATTTAAACTTTTAACTGGGCTTGAACATATATATATATGCAATTGCGAACCCCCTAATCCCTTATTAATGTATTATATATTTCGAGTTTATATTTTTATGTTTTATCCTCAAATCATTTAATATCAAAATTATACATTATTAAACCAAATTGATTTGTTTTCAAAAGGGCAAGAAAACTATTTATTTTACGTGACGGTTTGACTTAGGATTTAATCCTTTGTCGTCACCCTTACTCAGAGTGTCATTTGGCCTTCAAATGTGTTTTTAAAGCGAGCAAATACATGATTATTTTCAAGATGGGCCCGGGAAGGTATCCGAAGGTTACATCTGGGGACGGGCGTCCAGGGTGTAATCCGAGGTGCTTCTCCCAAAAATAAGCGTCAATCGTGGCCCGTCAGGAGATGATAGCCACGCTTGGGAGCGATGGTGGGTGTTGCATTCGTTGCACATTTTCCTAAAATTCACTATGGTTGAGCTTCGGGTTGCTCCTTAGCTTGACACCGGCGATGGAGAATTTTTACATGAACCGTGGAGAAATAAGGAGGAACATGCCCATTCTCGCTGGGATCGTATTTATTGCTTTATAGTGTTATTGACTTTAATTTTTAATTGAATATCCAAGTCGAAGCATATTCCGGTTTCTTCATTATCGCATATGTATTTTCTATAAAAATCCGGAAGCATGACTCGACTTGTTCTCACATCTTCACTGAGTATTTTGACTCACCCTCTTTTAATTGGTTCTTGCCTCAGGTTTGAGAGAGACCGACATGTCTTACGTGTCGGATGGGCAACAGTGCATAGATAGGCTTTTTGGTTTTGCCGAGTCTCGTTGGTTGTCTTTTATTCTCTCGTTCATTATTCTTTTCAACCTGGATTGTAGATAATATTATATTGATCCCCGTAACTTTTTATTTAAATTATGTTGCCCCTGAATGGGCTGTTGTTAATAATTGTTAATGAATTGGCCCCGGAGTGGCATTTTTTTGTTAATATGAATTTAAATGCTTCCGCTATATATTTTCTGATTTATTTAAATGTTTTAATTTTGGGGATTCACTGTTGCCAAGTGTCGGGATTGACCTGTTAGCTTGCATGGGTTCTCGGGTTGAGGAACTGTACTCGACTTGGGAGACCATGCAGGTTCGGGGGCTGTAGAGCGGGACGCTACATCTATTGAATTCAAAGTTTAGGAATTATATTATTAATTATCACTAGAAATATCAATTTATAAATACTTTTTAGTATAATATAGTCAGATATAATTGCCCTAAATTTTATTTAACGCAATTTAATATCAACAAAATTTAAATTTTATTATAATATACAAAAATCATGGTATCTTACTTTCTTAATCGAAACAATATAATGATAATATTCATGAATTAATCATAAATTTATATAAAAATTTGAAGTTAGAAATAGGGAAAATATCACTTTTAGTCCCATAAAGTACCCATATTTTGGTTTTAGTTCTATACATTACGAAAATTTCACTTTACTTCTCATAAAGTACAAAAAATCTCACTTTACGTCCCATAAAGTGCGAAAAATCTCACTTTATATCCCAAAGTGGAAATAAAATGAGATTTTTGGCACTTTATGGATCATAAAGTGAGATTTTTGGTACTTTGGACGTAAAGTAATATATTTTGTATTTTATGGAACATAAAATAAGATTTCCGTAATGTATAAGGATAAAAATAAAATGTGAATATTTATGTGATTAAAAGTGAGATTTTCCTAACTTGTAAGAGTAATGAGTAATGACTAATGAGTGTAATTACCATTTAATATTTTGTCTTGGAGTTTTGAAATTCTTATGCAACTTCCACATTATCTTCACGCATAATCCAACTGAACCCGCCTCAATCTTCACGTCAAATTACAAATTAAAGATCAAAACTCATAGATTATTAAAGACATACACACACATATGACTGAAATTTCAACGAATCCTATCGTCTTCCACATTGAAGCCACAATTCGATAGTTTACTTTCTCAAAGTCATGCACATTATTATTTGTAGCAATTGTTGACTTCGCAGCACTGTGATTCTTTCCCTCTAATCAGCGTTTTCTGCGTGTTCTAGTGGGTCGACGAGTATAATTGTGGGACAATAAATTAGTGGGCAGATTTTCGCTTTCATGAATCTCTTGGTATGTACGTTACTCTTTCTCACTGGTCTCGGTCTGTACTGTTTGATAATTACTGTTTCATGTCAATTATATGTGAATTATCAAGTTCTTTATGTTTGGCATTTTGAGATTGACTGTGGAATGTGGATGGGTTTATAATATTGTAAGAAATTTGTTGTCTGGATTTGCGCTTCTGCAATTTTTTTTTCTGAAAATTTGGTTGAAGGGCTTAACCATTATACCCCTTTTAGGAAATGGATGGGCAGAACCAATTCATACATGATGGAGATTAATTCAAATACTGAGGTTTGTAATTTTCTGACCCTTCTTTTTTTGGTCCCTTTAGTTTATACTTTTGGCCCTGTAAATGATCAAATAATGTTGATTCTCTTTTTAGTTTATGTGGGTTATGTATGAAAGTTTAATAAAGGAAATTGGAAGTGCAAAGCTTGAAATCCTAAGGGAAAGTGGGTTTTAGAGTGAATGATATTAAGCTAGTGTAATCAGATTTATATCAGCATGAACTGCCTAAGTAAGTGTGTTTACAGTTTAGAATAAAATCTGATTTCATTCTCAAATACAATTCGAGACCTCCATGTAGTCTTTTTCAGTTCATGATACAGTTTAAAAGCAATTCTTATACTGTTTTCTAAATTGAGATTCTAACTAATATTATTTCTTCAAATCCAAGCATTCCACTCAGTGTTTGAAAGCAATAGTGATAATATCTCATTACCAGAATATTATTGAGTGTGATTTGGTTAGACCTGCATGGAACTACTTGTTGTTGCTGTTAAATAAATATTCTGTCGCTATTTTTCGGAGACAAAATCTAATGAGTCACTTCAACAGATGGGATCTTTAGCAGAAAAATCTCCTCTGGAGATTGAAGAAATTCATCTTGTCAGCTCTCAACCAATTGCAAAAAAGACGACTTCTCTCGAGATAACTCCTCCAAGATCTTTCCTTTCTCTTGTATCAGAAAACTTTGGTTGTAAATGTATATTAAGTGGCGTACTTCGCAGTATAAAGATTGCTCTATTGTCCAACAAATTGAACTTGCTTATACCTTGCGGTCCTTTGGCTATATTAGTTGATAAGTTTACAAATCATCATGTAAGTTACAAATTTCATCTTTTCATACACTTTTCTTTTCTTTTCTTTTTTAAAACTTACACTTTTCTTGAATTAATTTCAGGGATGGGTTTTCTTATTAAGTTTATTGGGCATTATTCCTTTGGCCGAACGTTTGGGATGGGCTACAGAGTATGCTTCTAATATCTCATCTTTAAATACTTATCATCCACAAAATCGAGGTTTTGTTGTGCGTTTATCATTGTGTAGACCATAGTTTGGTGATGATTTTGTATTCAATTTTTTAATGTAGGCAGCTTGCTTTCTTTACTGGCCCTACAGGTTTGCTATTCCGTCTCAATTTATGTTGCCAAACAAGATCCCAAAAAATTCTGTTGAATCTTATATTTATAAATCACTGTTAAATTGTTATATGGCTCAAATGGTAGTTGATGGATACATCCTGCTCCACTCATTCATCTGAGTGAATTCCTATTAATCATCAACTTCATATAATTAAAGTTTAGATGCTTATCTTATTTATATTTGACCTGCAAAGTCCGACTTTAAGAAATAATGATGTTATACAATGTTGGAAAAACAGATAAGAATTTGTGTCAAATGTGACTTTTTAGCGTAGGCACTCCTTCCAAATATTATTCTTGCTTTACGTGTACTGATCTTACAGCTTTTAATTTTAAACATCGTAGGCACTCCTTCCAAATTCTCCATTTTAAACAGGATCCTATTAATAAAATTAATTGAAAGACGTGCATTTTTATGATTGTACCCTACAATATGATTTTGTTGAAAAATTTCAGTTGGAGGTCTTTTAAATGCTACATTTGGTAACGCAACGGAGCTGATAATATCCCTGCACGCACTGAAAAGTGGCATGATACGTGTTGTACAGCAATCGTTGCTTGGCTCAATTCTTTCTAATATGTTACTGGTTCTTGGATGTGCACTTTTTGGAGGAGGAATTGTTCACTCTCAAAAGGAACAAGTATTCAACAAGGTTGGTCAATTACCTTGACTACATTTTTTATGCAGGAACTATATTTAATTCGTGTCAATCTATCTTTTTTTTTCCATCACGGAAGCCATCTGCAGCAATGAATTCCGGATTGCTGTTAATGGCAGTAATGGGGCTCTTGTTTCCGGCTGTTCTTCATTATACTCACACAGAGTTGCATTTTGGCAAGTCTGAGCTGGCACTTTCAAGATTTAGCAGTTGTGTTATGCTTGTAGCATATGGTGCATATCTTTTTTTCCAGCTAACAAGCCATAAACACCTCTACGCCCATATGAATGAGGTATATCTCTTTAATGATGTTTTTATTACTTGTCTTAGCATGTTAATTCATGTATTTAACAGCATTTGGCTATATTTACTTTCATCGTCTGCTGGTCTTGTTTTTATATGTTTGAGCTGAATTGATATGAAAACTACAGGAAGAGAGTCAAACTGATGGAAGCTCAGACGAGAACGAATTGCCAGAAATGTCAAAGTGGGAGTCGATCATATGGTTGTTTATATTGACTTCCTTCATATCGGTCTTGTCAGAATATTTGGTTAATGCCATAGGGGTAAAAATTGATATTTTCTGATATTTTTTGAAAATTCAATCCTATTCCTCCCTTCCCCAAAATAAAATCCGGTTTCTTCTCTGTATTCAAGAATGCATTTTTGTAAAAAAAGATGATGTTATTTTTCAGGGGGCATCTGTTGCAATAAACATTCCGATAGCATTTATAAGTGTTATTCTTCTCCCAATTGTTGGGAATGCAGCTGAACATGCAGGTGCCGTTATGTTTGCTCTGAAAGACAAGCTTGTAAGTGTTTCTTTTTTTTTTTTGATAATTTGCAAGTGTTTTTGGATCTCATTCATGTCCCATTTCTGTAAAATAATTGGATATTCTCATTTTCCCTGTACATATGCAGGACATTTCTCTAGGAGTGGCAATAGGCTCATCAACACAAATAGCGATGTTTGTGGTATTTTATTGAATTTACTGAAAATTGCATGGGACTATTAGATTATTATTTAAATATTTACATATGATTTAAGAATGAGATGATTATAATTTATAATATGCTCCAATATTGCAGATCCCATTCTGTGTGGTTGTGGGTTGGATCATGGATCGGCCTATGGACTTGAATTTTCACCTCTTTGAGACAACAACTCTAATCATGACTGTTCTTGTAGTGGCCTTCATGCTGCAGGTATTATGATCCTTTTTTCATTTTATATTATTATTATTTACTTTCATTTATTCTGTTTCTCAATTAAGCATAGGGATAATTACATAAAACCCCCGAGGTTTGCTTAAAAATCCAAAAAACTGAAACCTTACAAATACCCCCCTTGAAACATATTAATGTATACTAAAATACCCTGAAAAACCTTACAAATACCCCCCTCAGGGGAGGGGGTAAGTGTAAGGTTGCAAGGTTCTGATGGTGAAATTGTAAAAGGTGCAAAACTCAGGGGGTTTTGTGTAATTGACACATTAACATATATAGACATTCTGTCTTGCAGGAGGGAACATCAAATTACTTTAAAGGACTGATGCTTCTTCTATGCTATCTCATAGTTGCCACAAGTTTCTTTGTACATATGGATCCTGAATCCGTTGGTAAGTCATTTACTATATTCTTTCATAGAATTTTGAGTAATATTATATCGAAGTTGCTTTCTATATTTGTACTTTTGGAAAATTTTCATCTTAGCCTGTTTTTGAGCTCTACAAATGCACTCAATGATCCTTAAATTCATAAGAAAACATGGAAAATGTGATACAATCTGGACAGATTTGGTGCATATGCGGCCTAAAGACTGAGTTCATAGTAGTTTTTTTTTTTTTTTCCCCATATTGTGCTTCTATGGTGCCCTAAAAGCAACAAATTTCAACTTTCATAGACAGAGATCAATATGTGTTGAATATAATGCTTTATATTACATTTATTCCCTTTCAATTTTCTTCTATTATTCTATTTTCAAGATTTTCTTGATGAAGAACTGTGATCTGTGATGCTTAATTTTAACATGGTGGGATTTTAATTGTGCAGAGGATAAACCCAAAGATCATCCATAATGCAGTAAATATCCAAGATCATCTAATGAAGCTTGAGTTCTCATATTAGTCTGCAGATTGTCAGCTATTGACTGGATACTGCAAAATACTAGGACTAAGATGATATAGAAACAACTTATGTAAGCTATGAAAAGTTCTACCTGCTCCACTATCAAGCAGGGACATAGCTAAGCTTGAATGGTGATGGTGTATATGTAAAACATTAGTTACTTGTAAAATTTTCTTTTTTCTTGAGTAAACTCAAATAAAAATTAATTATTCAAGCTTGTTTTATATGCTTATCCAACCGAATTCTTACGAGATTTCGACAGCCAATTTTTGAATTGAGATTTCAACCCTTCTTAATTAAAGGATAATTACACAAACCCCCTAAGGTTTCCTTAAAAATCTGAAAAACTATCGAAACTTTGAAAAATGACAAATACTCTCTTTTAACCTGAAATTTTACAAATATCCTTCTTAAAATATAAAAAGGTATGCATAATACTCCCTGAAAAGCCTTACAAATATGCCCGAGGGACAGGTGTAAGGTCACAAGGTTTCGATAAAAAACGCAAACGATATGAAGTTTGGTGTAATTGACCTCTTAATTAAAGTCCATCCCAAAAACTAATTGGTAAACTAGAAGCTAAAGATGATACTTTAGTATGGGTTAAATAGCAGCGTGGTTTCTGAGAATTTTCATTTTAATTCATTAGTGACTATAGATATCTATGTGTTAAGTAGCAATTAAATTTTTATAAAATAGGCACGGCAGACCAACTAATCAAGCATTCAAACTCAATTGTTAAAGAAAAGTCTGTAAAGAATTAATTTTGTTAGTACAGAATAATGAATGCCGAATTTTGAATTGCAGGTCTATCTATAATATATAGGGTAATTTACATCCACTACTCTAAAGTTTGATGTAATTATAAATTAGTCCCTCTAGTTTTATAAATTATAAAAAACTCTTAAGGTTTCATTATTCATATATAATATGTGAAATATGACAAATAGAGTCTTTGACCGATGTTGACTACACTTTAACTACATTAACTCTTAGACCGATGGACTGCACGAGATAAGACGCTTTTGGTGGTACGAATAGTTGAAATCCGAGTAACGTCTTACATGAATAGTAATGAAACCTCAGGGATGCTTTTGTACTTTTTTAAACGAGAGGGACTAATATGTAATTAAACTAAACCCGAGGGGTGGTGGATGTAAATCTCCTCAATATATATATATATATATATATAAGACCTGCTTCATTAGCTAAATTCCCGGTATATGTAACAGATAAAAGTCTCGTCATGTTGATTGATTTCTTAAAATAATATTTTTAGAGAAGACATAACATCAACAGGAGTGTATATATATATATATATATATATATATATATATATATATATATATACACTCCTGTTGATGTTATGTCTTCTCTAAAAATATTATTTTAAGAAATCAATCAACATGACGAGACTTTTATCTGTTACATATACCGGGAATTTAGCTAATGAAGCAGGTCTTTTGTTTGATAGGTCGGGCTTTATGCTAATGCTTGGCATGTTTATTATGTCCATTTCTATCATGTCCTTTCTCATCTTTGCTTGCGTCGGTGATGACACCGGAAAACCTCCGTTGCGTGGTAGCCTGGGCACACGCCGTCGTGGTGGTGGTGGGGGTGGTGGCTTTAGAAGGACCAAGAGCGGTGATGGTGGCCTGGCGGCGACAATGGCAGTGGTGGCCAGTAGTGGTGGCGGAGGAGGTGGCAGTGGGTGTGGCGGTGGCGGTGGTGGTGGCGGAGGTGGCAGTGGGTGTGGCGGTGGCGGTGGCTGTGGAGCTGGCGGTGGGTGTTAGATACAGAGAAATTGGGAGTATAATCATGGAAAAATATCATATTTTAGTTAAGGATTTGTCATGTGTATGCCAAGGTTATATGGATATAACTTCTTGATTTCCAGTGTGTGATAGTTTTTGTATTTAATGAATTTGAAAATTAATAAAATTGTAATCTATAATGTAATGATATTCTGAAAAAATATATTATGTAGTTAGTATCGTGTCGTGTCGAACATCTACATATATCAAACACTTAACTAATAGTAAATGATGAAAAAAATCCAAATTTATGTATCACTGTTATATCATATAATTGTATCAGTAATTTAGTATCATTGTGTATATATTTATACATATTTGTTCTTAAAATAATTATTGGGACCTTAATATATTTGCATATATGTATCTCGTTACTGTTCTTTTTTTTTGTTGGATAAATATTATTATTGTTGTTTCATTAACATTTTTTTTTACTAATGCTTGTTCTTTTTTGAAGTTCCATTAACATTTTCTTTGTTGTTTCATCGTTGAAGACTGAAGTTTGTTCTTTTTATTTTTGTTGGAACTCTAATGTTTAGGTATATTTTGTAATTATTCAATTTCATGTGGGGTATAATTATAATTGTTTGACTAAGATGATCATGAATTGTAATTTAGAAAACTCCTTTGAAATCTAATTGTAATTTTCCCTAAAAAATATATATACCCTAAAGTTTTTTCCCCAAACAAAAATTTAAATCCCCCTGGCTACAATATATATATGCATGCAGGGAAAAGATTAAGAAACAAAACTTATACTCTTCTGTTTATTTTATTTTTTATAGCTTTCTAATTATATTTGGTTAATTTTTTAATGAGGAACTTAAATAAATAAACTGATTGAATCATGGGTAATATGTACAGTTAATTTTAGGTTATCCTTAGGACCAGTTTCTGCAGGTTAAGTTACCTAAATTGCTAATCAATAAGATTAAGAGTTAGTAAATAGTATATATATATATATATATATATATATATATATATATAGATATATTGTATATGTGTTTCCTTTTGTTTAAAATTTTGAATCACAAAAGATGCTTCAATTATATATATAATTAAATATTAAGTAATATTATCTTCTTTTAACTGTATAAATGTAAATTTCAAAATTATAAATAAAATTGTTTTCCCTCTTACAAATATTAACTTATCATCTTAACTAATATTATTATTATTATTTGGTAATATATATATATATATATATATATATATATATATATTTTTTTTTTTTTTAATTTTCATAAACTTTTGGTAGCATCATGCAACAAGCTTTTTTTTTTTTTTTCTCATTCTCATACGCCCACAACTCTTTAACACACACATGGTAGCAGCAACAAGCCAACAACACTTCTCTTTATTATTTTTTTTTTCTCTCTCCGCTTGGTGTTTTTTTTTCAACAACAATCAATAGAAAATTCAACTCAACATCCAGAATTTATTCTTTTGTTTTAATGTTGAATAATTTTATGATTATTTTATATATTGCATAAATAGTAAATATAGAATACATATATATATATAATATATATATCAGTGTTTGATCTGTGTCACATCCTAATTTTTTGAAAATTTTGTATCTCGAATTATTTTAAATTCTATCAAATTAAGGGTATACATGCATATATGTAATTGCCCGCTAAAATTTTGTAGTAGAAATTGATACATCATTCAACAATATTAACGTTTAATTTGGAGGATCATCAGAATGTATTATTGAGCAAATTATATCTATATACCTCGTGGTTTAATAAAATTACATTTTAGTCCTAGACTTTCAATATTACAAAATAGTTCCTACTGTTAGCCTCTGTTAATGTTCTGATAGAGTTAGTAATTAATTATCTTTTTAAGGAAAAATAATTGGAATGGTGGAAACATATTTTAAGGAAAATTACTCAATCTGGCGGACTTATTTGTTGACGTGTCATACCTCAGGAATCGTTATGTTATATCTCTTTATAATTCAGAGACTAATACGTGAAGAGTTTTAGTTTTCTAACTATAACAGATGGAAAGTTAATTAAGGACATTACAGTAAATTTCAACTCGTCGTTATCTTTATAAAATTCAGTGTACTCGAGGAACTATTTTATAACATATTAAAAGTCTCGCACTATAATATAATTTCACTAAACCACGAATTAATTAGATGTAATTAATTGCCGTATATTATTTTGGCTGATCTCAAATTATATCCTTTAATTTTAACACTTGCGTTGAGGAATATGATTAATTTATGATATATATTGTAGACCAAGTCAATTCAACTAAATACGCAATGACTTTAGCTAGTTGGCCTGATAGTGGATACCTATACCAAAATAAAGATCAATGATGAACAAAGTGTGATCTCAAAGTTAAATAATATATATTATTTTAACTATATTTATATGGGTTAAGCCAAGTCAAAATATTAAATTTTTTCTATTAATGATAGCTATTTTTTCATATACTCGAACTTAAAACTTATAATTAATCTAGTATAGTGCTATGTTACGTCATTTGGAGTTATCGAAGTTAAGTAACGACTTGATATATACACCTAAAGAAATTGTCCTAGAAAATGCCAATATATTTACATATATAGTAATATAGTATTGTTTAATTACCCGTGCACCGTCGGCAATGGAATCATAATTAAAGTAGGGAAAAGACAATGGAAATTAATTTGTAATTATTTGTGAAGAAATTACCTCGAAAATGAGTTTCGTGTGGCGCGGTATCTGCGCTATCCAAAGAACTTTCAACTTTACCAATTGCGTAGCAAAAACTCAACATGGAGCTGAGTGAGGAAAGGTCAATACAAGTAACTCTATAGTTTATGCAATTAGACGATGCATGCCTATAAATATAGATACATATTGAATTAAAATCATGTATTAAGAATAAGAATTAAAAAGAATGGCTAGAATTTTAGCAGCTTCATATAGTGAGAATGTGGGAAATGAAGCAGGTTTTCTGTTTCACGGGTCAGGATTCATGCTAGTGCTTGGTGCATTTGTCCTGTCCGTATCACTAATGTCACTGCTCATCTTTGCATGCGCCGATGATGGCAGCCAGCCGAGAAAGAGACATCGCTATGGTGGCGGTGGTGCCGCGGGAGGCGGGTGTGGCGGTGGCGGCGGAGGCGGAGGCGGGTGTGGTGGTGGTGGTGGAGGGTGTTAATTAGAGATACTTGTGCCGTTGTGCGACGTACTTTTATGTCTACTCTAGATCATTATACTGTGCTCTTTGATACTTGTATTTTTTGTATAGTTGTGTCTTGAGATGTGTTGTACTTGTGTCAATGTATCATGCATCTGTTGAAGTTTCTTCGGTTGTGATTATTCGATCTAGTAGCTGTTGTAAGTTTGGTTGAATTTTCTTCTGTTGTATTATTATAACTATATATATATATATATATATTTATACTATTATAAAAAAGTGGATTAATGGAATTAATGTTTCTTTTCATTGTGATTGACTTAATTACTGATCTTAATAAAATTAAAATTACGTTAATAATACAATTTATGTTTGATAATATTATCTTAATTATTTGAAAGGGATAATCGCATTTTACTTCCTCACATTTTCTATATTTTGCACTTTCACTCCGATCCTATCCTTTCTTAATTTGCATTTAACTCCCCAATCTTTTACAAAGTGCTCACTTTGCCTCCTACGACTAACGGCAGTCCAATTTTGTTGAAAAATACATCTTGATGTTTATTTTCTACTATATTTTTATACTTATGAAATCTTTGTAGTTGTTTCTTCTCTTAAATATGAGAGTTATGATAGATTTAAACTATAATTAGGATATATTAATTTCTTACACTGTGTGCATAGAATTAGGAGAGAAATTTTGGTCAACAGTTTAGGATAGATTTAAACTATAAGTAAATCATCTATAATTCATTGTTATACAATATTGAAAATTTTCATGCCAAATTTATATGAATTAGATTTAGAAAAATTACATCTGGGTCCCTATTTTTTGGGCTAATTACATCTAGGTACAGGATAATCGTTTTATTACAAATAGGTCCACAATTTGATTAACCGTTAGTCAAACTTAATACTTCCATTAAAAAAAGAAAAAAGAAAAAAGAGATATGAAAGGACTGCATTACCCTTTTAGACTGCATTGTAAAATTATAAAACTATAGGTGATGCCACATTACATAAATTGTATGTATTGTTTTATATGAAGTTATGTTAATCATGAGACTAACATTTTGTATATTTGATAAATTCTAATATTTCTTTAGCTAATTCATATTATTTTGTAAGGTTTTTTATAGAATATTGCTTTTAAGTACTATATATGTAATAATACTTTGATTTTTTTTTCGGTGAATAATATTAATTTTGATTTGAAATATGCCAAAGATTATCTTTATAAATATGGAAAATATTCAATTATTTCGTGTGTGGCACAAATTTATGCTAGTTTGTTGGATATATGAGGTGTGCGTGCATGGTCGAATCACATTTTTGATTGAATCTGTTGCCTGAAAATATGTATAATCTATGGTTATTGTTACTTGAGTATTTCGCGGATTTATAGTAGGACTCTGAAACTTAAAACATGTTCTATTTTCTAAAAACCCAATTTATTAGTATCTAAATTATATATAAAAAAAATTAAATAATCAATCATAAACGCAGATTCTGTTTTCTTCTTTCCATCTATTTCATTTGGAATATTTGTTTTATTGAAGATGTTTAAATTATTAGGTTACACTTATTTTAGTTAGTGCGGATTATATATGGGTTCTGACGTTTGTAATTTTTATATTTAAATTCTACAAATTTTTATCCAAAAAAAAAAAAATATTTATAGTTAAATCCACTTAGATGTGTTTATTATATTTAGGTCACTGGACTGGTATATATTTGGTCAAATTTAATGTAAAATGTGGGTCTTTATATGTAAGCGACACCTAAGATCATTTGATTTAACTTATATTGTATACATTTAGGTCTCATCAACGATTTAGAAGCGAATACTGACCAATTTAGATACTACAAAAAACATACCCTTCAATGATGGATTATTAGTGATAGAGAAAAAGTTTCATCATAGATTTTAAAAATTTGTGATGGAATTGTAATGGATTAGAAAATAGAGGAAAAGTAAGCATAATTTTTTTTTAAATTTTAAAGTAATTAGTGATGGACTTTATATCCATCACAAAATAAATCAATGACAGGGCATATAGTGACAGATTTGTGAGAATCAAAATTCGTCACAAAATGCGTTTTGTAACGGATTTTATTAAGTTTGTGACAAACTTTTCTGTTAGTGAAGAGTTGTCTTGTAGTGAGGGATCTATATATAAAAATATTGATCAATTTAGGGACCTATAAATAATATAAATGCATCTAGGTGGAACTAAATATAAATATGACAAACGTCAAGAACCCTAATATAATTTTTCCTTTTAGTTAATAATAGTTATATTTAAAAAAGGGATAATCACACTTTGCCCCCTCAGTTTTTCTAGATTTCGCACTTTAACACCCAACCTTTCCTTTTTCATAGTAAACTATCCAACGTTTCTGAAACGTCCCACTTTCACACCTAAAGCTAACGTCCGTCTATTTTTCTGTCAAAATTAAATCATTTGTTCACAGTAAACTCTCCAAGGTTTCCGAAACGTCCCACTTTTACACCTAAAGCTAATGTCCGTTTATTTTTCTGTCAAAATTAAATCATGTTCTCAAAGCATGCCTCCTTCAGGGTTATTATTGATACCCTGAAGGAGGCACGCTTTGAGCACATGATTTAATTTTGACAGAAAAATAAACAGATATTAGCTTTAGGTGTGAAAGTGGGACGTTTCGGAAACGTTGGAGAGTTTACTGTGAAAAAATAATTTAATTTTGACAGAAAAACAGACGGACGTTAGCTTTAGGTGTGAAAGTGGGATGTTTCGGAAACGTTAGAGAGTTACTGTGAAAAAAGAAAGGTTGGGTATTAAAGTGCGAAATCTGGAAAAGTTGAGGGGCCAAAGTGTGATTATCCCTAAAAACGTATAATCATAAATTACTGAAAATATCAAATCTTTAATTTAGCAGACCAAGTCAATCCAATTGAATATTCAAATGACATTTACTAGCTCCTATTCCAGACATAAATTAAGATCAATGATGAACAAAGTGTGATCTCGATTCTCGAAGCTAAATAACTAGATATAAATCAAAAGAAATTTTCCAGGAAAATCCCAAATATATGTACATATATAGTACATAGTATTGTTTATATACCTGAGCATCGCCAATAGATATGAACTTGGAGATTTTTGCAAAATTGGGACTTTAACTTGTATCAGATTGACATTTTGGTACACTATTTTGGCTAGTTGCAAAATTACCCACTAACTTGTCTAAAGTTGCAATTTAGGTACAATTTTTCCCCCAAATTGAAAAAAATCCTAATTTTCAAAATCTGCCCCATCTGAAATCGCTGAGTTGGCGCCGGAGGCCCAGCTGGCAGATGTGGCTGTACACGTCATATGACACTAAAAAAAATAAATCCAAATAAGCATAATTTTGGTGGGAAATTTCCCACCTCTTTCCTCGTTTAATGTGAACCAAATAGGAGAGCTCTGTTTTTCTTTTGTTAAAAATCAGGGTTAAAATAAAACAATGGCAAACTGTTGGAGAAGGAGCAATTTGTATAGTAGGAAGTGAAGGTTTGCCATTGTTTCCTTTGTTTCAATTGTTTCCTTTTAACCCTAATTTTTAACAAAAGAAAAACAGAGCTCTCCTATTTGGTTCACATTAACCGAGGAAAGAGGTGAGAAATTTCCCATCAAAATTATGCTTATTTGGAATTTTTTTTTTTTTTAGTGTCATATGACGTGTACAGCCACGTCTGCCAGCTGGGCCTCCGGGGCAAATTTCAGATGGGGCAGATTTTGAAATTTAGAATTTTCTTCAATTTGGGGGAAAAATTGTACCTAAATTGCAACTTTAGACAAGTTAGTGGGTAATTTTGCAACTAGCCAAAATAGTGTACCAAAATGTCAATCTGGTACAATTTAAAGTCCCAGTTTTGCAAAAATTTCTATGAACTTATATATGAAGTCACAAAACGAGGATAAAAACAATTAAAATCAATTTATAATTAATTGTGATGAAGAAAATACCTCGAAAATGAAATAAGATTTTTCGTGTGGCAAGGAAACTGCGTTATCGAATGAATTTTCTACCTGACCAATGCAATTGCGTAGCCAAATTAAACTCAACATAGAACAAGGAAAGGTCAATATAAGTAACTCTATACAATTAGAATTTAGACGTCTATAAATATAGAGATATTATATAGGTCCTCTTGAAATATTATGTATTAAGATTAAGAATATATATATAAAAAAAATGGTTAGATATTTAGCAGCTTCATATAGCGAGAATGTGGGAAATGAAGCAGGTTTTCTGTTTCACGGGTCAGGATTCATGCTAATGGTTGGGGCGTTTGTATTGTCCGTATCACTAATGTCACTGCTCATCTTTGCATGCGCCGATGATGGCAGCAAGCCAAGAAAGAGACGTCGGGATGATGGAGGCGGAGGCGGTGGAGCCGGGTGTGGAGATGGTGGAGGCGGCGGCGGTGATGGTGGTGGTGGTGGCGGAGGTGGTGGTGGTGGCTGTGGCGGCGGCGGAGGTGGTGGTGGTGGGTGTTAGAAATACTGGTGTAAGACAAAAAGGATCTTCTTAGATAACATTTTTGTGTTAGTATATATATTTATTTGTACGTATACTCTTTCTGTGAAGCTTGTGTTTTTTTCTTTAAGTTGTGTTGTGTCCGAGTCTTGCATGTGTTGAAGTTTCTTTGGTTATAATTCTAGTTGTGTAAGTATAAATTAGTAGTTAGAAAAGCCCCATATTATTTCAATTAATAAATAAAACAATAATTTACTCTTCTATTCGTCATTTTTTATATTGCATTAAGAGGGAATAAGTCTACCAAAAAGAGAAAAAGGGAATAAATTCAGAAAACTTATCATCAACGGAATCAAGAACTTCTAAAATTACCCTCAAGTTCGCGCATGGTGGGCCAAGATTGAGTGTTATCTATAAGGTTCTCTCCACTACTATGTTACCACAGCCGCAGACATTCATCACTCAGCCACAATTCTCAATTTTACTCAAATTTTCCTAATTTTCCGGTGAGTAAAAAATTATCACCCTTATGCCCTTACCAATGATGTACAGACACGGATACGAAACAACATGGATATGGTGACACGAATTTTTTCAAAAAATTAGGATACGATACGGCTATATATATATATATATATATATATATATTTACTAATTTGTGCAATATATAAAATATATATACAATTATTCAATATTAAAATAAAGGAATAAAATTAATATATTGAGTTGAATTTTCCATCAATTATTAATTGAATGAATATCAAAAATCAAAAGAAAAATATAAAAAAAGAAGAAAAAAAAGGAAGAAGAAGAATGCTCTTGCTGCGTGCTTCACAGATAAACCAGTTTATTTCTCTTTCTCAGATTTATCATTTATCGAAGTAAAAGAACAAGTTCATTAAGAAAAACTAAAAAGCAATGCAATTACATGAAGTTTTATAAACCCCATCACCAATTACAGCAACTAAACAAATCTTATGCTTGGAGAGAGAGAGTGTTTATAAAAAATTCAAAAGAAGCCCAAAAAACTTCAAAAAATTATAAAATTTACCCCGCTGTGTCGGACACTTCTCTCAGCCTGTCGAACACTCTTCCAGCCGTGTTTGACACCGTGTCCTATTTTTTTTTTTTTTATTTCAAACACGGTTTTGCCTTGTCGGACACGTGTCCAACACTGCACAGGATAAATTTTCGAAGTGTCCGTACATTAGAGACCCTTACCTATTTAGCATAAAAAACCAGAAATAACCCTGAAAATACCACGCATGAGGCATGTGACTCATTTTTGACAGAAAAATAGACGGACGTCAGTTTTAGGGATGAAAGTGAGACATTTCGGAAACGTTGGAGAGTTTACCGTGAAAAACAAAAGGTTGAGTGTTAAAGTGCGGAACTTGGAGAAGCTGAAGGGCCAAAGTGCAATAATTCCATTTCTTTATTACGTACAGAGGGTTTAAATGTAATTAGACCAAATTTCGAGGGGGAAATATTTAATTGTTTTACTTGAAAAGACTAAAATTAAAATCCAAGTAAGTAAGTAACCTCTATTTAGTAAACTGTACAAATATATATAGTACGCAAATAGCCTTTCAACCTAGCTAGCTAATAGAGTCATGAACCCTAATGCTGGCAGAGTAAAAATTAATATTATTATCAATATGGGTAATCACTTTTAAACGCTAATTTCTGCACATGCACTCAGTAACGGAGCCAGGATTTGAAATAGGGGAGATGAAAATTTTTTTCTACTATATTTACTAAATATTAGGGGGGCGAACTTTGTAAATATTGTAAATTTTAGGGAGCATAGTAGGGTTCTAAAAAAATTGAAGGGGGCGCTACCAGCCCCCCTTGCTCCGTCACTGCATGCACTCTGTATGATCTCTTTCTAAAATTAAAAATGACAACAGATATTAATTAATATTTTACTAAATTTACATCACTAGCACAATTATGAATTGGAAAAGAAATGATTCAAGAAAATGAAAGAATTAATGTTATAGGAGCCTAACTATAGAATTTAGAAAGATCCACATAACTAACGGTCAACACAATATAGATTATAAATCTATATATATGTATATATAGATTGATCAATTGGAAATCTTCTCATGAAAAGTATATTGTATCAAGCTAGGATAAAATATGGCAAAAATTTTAGCAAATGAAGCTTCAGACCACATGTTGATACTGGCCATGCTAGTAATTTTCTCCATTTCAGTAGTATCTGTGCTAATCTTTGCATGCGCAGATGATGGCAGCAAGCCTCGGAAGAAACGTGGGGGCAGCAGCCGCTACGGAGGCGGTGGTGGAGGTCACATTGGAAGCATTGGTGGTGGTTTTTTTGGCGGGACTTTTGCTGGTGGCGGTTGTGGAGGTGGTGGCGGCGGTGGTGGAGGTGGTGGTTGTGGTGGCGGTGGCGGGGGTGGCTCGTGTTGTGGTGGGGGAGCATCAATGTGCTAGTGGAAGAATATACCAGTCTTTTCTTCAGTAAGTTGGTTGTATCACGTATGTATCTAGTTCTATTTGGTACGACGTAAGTGAAAATTATATTGTTATCATGTTATGTCTTAGTTGCTGATTACTTTTATTTTCAATTAAAGTTATGTTGTATGTCACAATTATAAGTTTGCAATATATATTACTTTTTCTCAGATAAAATGGCAAGAACTTTAGCTTCTGCAAGCCAAGTCCTGTATACAAAAGTTACACACATTGTTCAATTTAAGCGAGAAGAATTAAGAATGCATTTACAGTAAACAATAATTTATTATTAAAGAATAATTGTTTTACATACAAAAGAATTTTTATACCAAATTCTTCTATAAATTATGTATTTGCTGGAAACAGGAAACACACGAATCCAGCAAATCCCTTTTGCATACAATGGTGTGTGTGGTCTTTGGAGGGAGTAAAAATAAATAATACCTATAAATTACCAAGGTATATATATTTGATCTAAAAATAAATGTACGACGATGAGTCCATTCTGTTTGTAGTATCTCTCGACAAAATAGAACGAGCTTCAGTAATCGATCGTGGCGGCTCCAAATCTTTCTCTTGTAAAGCATTCCCTAGCAATCTCTGCATCTGAGATGCATATATATCATCCAGAATCTGGAAATAAAGGCAAATTAATCAGAAATGAAATAAAGATACATTGCCTTATTCAGTTTCTTACTATTTTAGGCAAAAAAAGAAAAAGAGTTTTTCGTTGAACTCACCCCAAGAGCATGATAAGAGCCAGTATACCAAACTCTGTTCTCCTTTCTGCCTTCCAGAAACTTCAATACAATCTAATAAGTTGGGAAGAAAGAAATGAAGATATAAGTAAATCATAAGTTATCTAAATTAGAAAGAAAGTAGAGGGTATTTAAAGTTTTTATTACTTGTCCCATTTTATCCCAGAAAGCACGACAAGTTGCAACGAATATTTGGCTTGTAAAAGTTTCATGCAAGTTAGAAATGCAATCAGAGAGCTGTGTGCTCAGCAATTGCATCCGCTCGCGAATCTGAGCTTCTCCATCTGATTCTTTTGTATCTTCCAAGATTCTTTGAAGACGAGTGCTCCTATTAGCCAGCATCTGAAATAGTTGAAAATTGAATTGTCATAATCACTTATATTACTTCAGAGAAAAAAAAAGATGTTTGACATGTATTGATGCTTACATTGCTGGCAAGCTTGACCACAATTGCTTGAATGTAATTCTTATATTTTGTTCTTAGAAGAACTGTTATAGCATTCATCTGCTCCCCAAAATTACTTTTATTATCTCCATTTATGGGTAAATAGGATGACCATGATTTCAGTTTGTTCTCAATCCTACAGTGAAGAATGTCGAGAATTCTCTTCACAGTGTTGAGAAAAATTCCCAGCTGTCAAACAGCAAAAACAAGAATTAGCTTGTTGAACATGTACAAGTACAATAAAACATATACGCACACGTATGTTTATATATTTTAGTGATGTTGAACTCACTTGATTAGGAATGGTATAATAAGCGGTTGATTGTCTTCTTGCAAATTTCTGAACCTGCATACCAATTTTTTTGGGTATGCTATCTCTAAGAGGCGTCAAAATATCGTGGTATTGCCTCTCCAGTGCTTTGATTATAGCTCTTTCCACGTTTGCAGCAGCCTTTTTAAAATCAAGAAACCATAGAAATTTAATAAACTAGGTGAAAATATTTACTAAATTGGAGCCAAAATCATATAAACAGAACAACGATTGTGTAGGACAACATTATAACTAAAGATCATTTAAGGAACCAAGGATCTTTTAACATGTAGCTAAATTGATTAAAGGCAGAAAAGAACTCACATTCTCCAAAATCAAAGTGTATTGAGGCCACCGGTTGATGACGACTTCATATTCACTAAGCATTTTTTCCATCCTTTCAAACATTTCTTCAGCAAAGGGAGAGGTTGAATATTTGGTGGACACTCCAGACCAAGGTACCTGTAACAGTAAATGCAAAAAGTTATCCTCCAAATAGCAACAAATAAATAACATTAATCCTCCTTTGAAAATTATCCATGAGACCATGACTAATATCATCAGTATAGAGTTAGATCTTTTTTTTTTTCTTGGGGAGAAAAAGAGCAATTTTTAATGTATGAAAAAACAAAATTTGCCATTTCAGGGGGTAAAATATATAATCTTGCAAAATTCATAGATAAAAAAAAATAAAAAAGAGTTCTTTCAAGAATTTGAGGCCATAGCAAGTCAAGAAGAGTTACCTTTTCTGCTTTGCAAAGATCAAGCAAGATAAGTTGTAAATCTTGTATCCAAACCATTATATAACCATGGTACAAGTCTCTGGAGTCAACGCCACCTTGGACAGGGCTGAGTACATAAATTATTTACATAGTATCAGAATATAAGAAGGGTGAAAAGGTCAAAATAGTTTGGCAGAAAACAAGAGTGTAATACATATATAAACCTGATATTCCATGACTCAAGATTCCTCTCAAAGTCGGACATTGCTATTAAAAGTTCATTGACGTGCTGCATGGGACTTGATGGAGGCCATGCAGCAAGAAATCCTCCAAGTCTCTTGTTCAATTCTGTGCTGTACACTGCTGAGGTGATAGTTGATAGGTCTATTGAACTGAAACCACAGAATCAATGTAGATATAATCTTGATTCTTATCAGCATATTTATTTACTTGGGCAGAAGATTATATATTTAAGTACCTGGGGAATATATGTTGATTGTGGATCTTGATGTCTATTTGAATTTCATTGCTTATGTTGATGCAGAGATTCTTCATCTTCAAGTACGCTTTGGAGATTGTATCTGAATCCATAATGAAACCCTCAGAGTTGTTTGACATGAACTCGTCAGTCTCCAGCATGTGCATTCGACACCTTTTTGCTGCTGCTGCCTAGAAACAACAATATAATTAGTCTTATATTCTAACTACAATGTAAAAAACAGCTACCCGGCAAACTGTTTCTGTAAATAATTTCTAAATTTATTATAATAATAGTGTTTCGTGAATAAGTAGTATAAACATGTGGTGGCATATGTAATTTAGATATCTTTCTTTGATAATCAGATAATATATCCTGTTCTTGTTTCAGAAGATGTGAAGTGTGACATTTCTTGTAGTGTTTTGTTAAATCAAAATTAAAAAATTAAGAAGACAAGGAAAGAAGGTATTATAGGACTTCATGATTGACAAAATTAGGGGAACGGAACTGGTTAATCACAGAAAAAGGACCAAAATTTTGAGTGGCCTTTAACCTAAATATTAACTTAATAAAGTATTAATTCATAATTATTTAGACATAAAATTGCTGTGGTGCATCTCAGGAACATTGCGCGCTAGCTGAAGAAGGTTTTGAGACTTCATTAATACTAGTGAATGTTCCTGATTTAAATGCGTATTTTTCTTATGGCCACTTGAAGTGCGTTAGGTAATTTGAGCCTTAAAACTCCAATCGTAATGAGGTTGACAAGTATATATGATACTATTTTTATATTTAAAAGATGATATATATGCATAATTATATGATTTCTTTCTTTCTTTCTTTCTTTCTATCTCCTTTTGTTTGTTTGTGTGCGTGTAAGTTCGTCATGTTTGTTTGATGATTGACTTTTGGATTGATAATATGATTCTTTACTATTTCATAGAGTCAAGAATCAAGATTAGCAAGATATTATTACATTTTAGTATTTGATGATAAGATTTACCTACCTGTAGATAGTTTCTAAGCATGGTCTGAGCATCTTGAGCAAGTATGTCATGCAGAAGTGTAAATACTTGCACAGCAGGAGTTAGTGCTGCTGCTGCAGTTTCAGATATCGGAGCCGAAATATCTGCTAATCCCGTTGGAGATGTTTCATCCAATGACTTGTAATTCTGGAACACTTCTGCAAGCAGTCTCTCCACTTGTGTCTCACAATCCAACAATATACTTTTCTGTGAAATTTTACTATTTATTTATTATTAACAAGTAATGCAAAATCACGACTATTTAAAGCTTATTGAGATTTTCTTACCTCTTGTCTTGTTAAATTTCTCTCGCTTCTCGCCTTCAACACCGGAACAAGCAACTCATGCAAAATCTCTAAGCAATCTTTTGTAGGAGTTGCAACGTTCATGACATAAGAGAGGTATCTGCATGAAAATAAAATAGAAACATAATTATAAGGGCGAATTACATCTACTTCCCCTGAGGTTTGATCCAATTACAATTTAGTCCTTCTATATTCAGAAATTACAAAAAACTCTCTGGCATTACACTTGCCAACAAAAATTGCTTTGCCCTTAACGTTTTCCCTTTAAGAAAAGTGACAAAAAAGTTAAAAGTGATAGACTTATGGAATTATAAAAAAATAATAATACGATCCCTCAGCTTTTCACAAAATTACAAAACAGTCCCTACAGTATATTGGTCTTAAAAAACCCAACACTAGGAAACAAGGAATGTTTGGGGAAAAAATTGATGTAATTGTAACGGAACCAAATGAACTTGTCAAATGTCAGGGAGTTCTTGTAATTTCTGAAGACAAAGGGGTTAAATTATTAGTGCAAACCTGCGCCTAAGTTTCAGGAATGGGATTATAATCTGTGTACCTTAGTTTAGTATAGGAATCAGAAACTCCATAATATTCTGCAAATTCTTTCAAGATCCATTTCCAAGGCCCTTCTATACGTAAATTACGTGAATGAAATTGTTGGGCCCGCATGGCCGCCTCGAGCAACAGATCATATGCTAGTGTCTCCACTATAGTTCCACTCTGTCAAGGGAAGGACTTTACTTTAAAAATCATTTTCTTTTTCCTTATAAAATAATAAAATAACAATGAACATGCTGAAATGGAAATTTTTTACCTTCATTAGAACTGTCTCGTCACTTGTGAATGTGCTGCCAATGGAGAGTAAGACCTTCCCGACACATTCATTGTCATTGTGATAAATGGACCACCATCGAACTTTATCATTCTGCAAAGGTATAGTTGATAATGAAGACATAATGATATGAAAACAAAATCATGGTCATAAAGATATAATCGAGAGTAAAAAAAAGACTTACTGGATTGTCTGTCAGGGAAGAAATTGGAATTGTGGTACAACCTTGAACATTTTTCATCACATCTTGGACTTCAACTAAAAGAGCATCTCCTTGGCTTTCAGGAAAACTGAAAAATCCACATTCAAGTTTAATTCACTTCTTATAAGATAATGCAAAAAGTGCCTATAAGATGTTGCCTAGAATTTTGGCGCCTTACAAGTCATGATATTCACCAGTTCCAGGTCGCAGTGAGATGCCAGAACCTGGTTCCACTTCATTATCTTCTGCAGAACTTTTCAGGCGAATCATGCACGATAGTGATTCTGTAGCAAATATAATGTAAGCAGCTCGAAATCCAATAATTAAATCTCTAATAGCAGTACGTTCTCTTTTTTAAGGATATTCATTATTTATGTAAGAAGTTAAAAGACTGAAGTCTAAAAGGATACTTGTTGATGAGTAACAAACCTTCACATGCCAAAGAAAACGAACTGATTTTGAGAGAATTTATTCTGTGTTTCACTACTGAAGAAACATGTCGAACATACTCGGCCCCAGCTTGCAGGTAAATTGTACCTCTCATCGAGTTTGTGTTCTTTAGCCTTCTTCTTGGTATTATACGGAGCTTTTTCACTGCAATAATACAAAAGCTTATGTATCAGTAGGTATCACAGCATCTAGCTTTTCCTAGAAGTGAAGAGCTTTTCAACTATAGGTCTTATCTGTCATACCTTAACATGATAGGACATTACTATTTAGAACATAAAACCAAGAGCCTTACTCCTTTTATATGTAGAATTGAAAAATATATATTTGAAGAAAAAGAGGACTACGTATACAATCATAAGAACTTTTGGAGAGGTATATAGTTTTTAATAGAAGACAAATAAAGGCACAGTTACATCAAAAACACATAATTAAGCAACACAACGCGTACCTTCCACACGAATCTTCCCCACTGTTCTTTTCACTTTGGAGGCCATTGCTTGTTCCGCATTCTTGTCATCCCTTTCTGTTTGTTGTAGGCCTCGAGGATGAAGCAGGAGTTTGTGAAGCCTAAAGAGGAATAAAAGAACTTTAATACACAACCATTATAGGTGTAACTGATTAGGTAAAGTAAAATGATTTACAAAAGACAATTATGAAATTACAAACATACCCAAAAGCATCACGAAGGAGCTGACACTCATCACGTAGAAATTCCGGAGCCTCTGCACAACCTCTCGCCCATGAATTTAGGCATAAACGTATGCAAGCATCATAAGCAACAAGTGCTTGCCATGCATTTTGACCACTATCATCAGAAAAAGTATAATAATAAATAAATAAACTCGTAAACTTGGGTGATAAATGGAAAGAGATCAATAAGAAAAAAATAAGAATTATAACCTGGCATGGTAATACGGTACGTGATTAACTGAACTTGCATTTCTGACAGGTGGAGGATGTTCACTTTCCCCAAGCGCTTCTTTTTCCTCCCTACAAATAACTATTGTCAAAAAAATGACTGTAGAAGCACGATAGAAAACCAAGGAAATATTATTTCATCTATTAAAATCCATTGTCTATGATCCCACCTTCCAGCCACTTCTGTTTCAGTCCTCAAAGTATTCTTAATTTGCTCTGGAAAAACTTTATCACCAGAAAACCCCTGCTCTGATTCTTTGAATTGATCATCAGTACTTTCCTCACTTTCAACTTCAAATTCAGGAACACTACCTATATCCATAAAGGGTGGTGCACTTGGGGTTCCCAAGTCCAATTTAGCAATGGGAGTAGCCTGCATTTATTACCAAAAAAAACTAACCTTAGTAACTCAGAATTTTCACTTAACTGCATGATTTTCTGATAATCTGATCATACTTAGATTACTTAAACTACCGAACGTTGCTTTTCTTGGAAACAATAAGGTATTTACTTACATATGCACTGAGAGGTTGATTTTTTTCTTGCAACCGACAACTTCTGCTTGAAATCGCGCTACTCTGCCATTCCCCATCAGTAAATCTACGTACACTCCCTGGAACTTCAATTCGAAGATCCTCTTTCAAAAGCCCTCGATTAATTGTAGACCCATAATTTCTGTCATTCAATTTTTTGCTTGAATTTAGGTTAAACATGTGTTCTTCGGAACCCCCAGTTACCGGTCTATCCACCACATCGTCATCAGAGTGGTTACCATATATTTCATCCGGTGCAGAGCCCACGCTCTCGCTCTCATCGTTGTAATAATCGGATTCATCCTCATTGCTCTCTCCACTTAGAGTGGCGGTATTAATGGGTTTCAGCAAACCGGAGTGAAATTTCAACGGAGGAAGAACATGCGAAGACGTGTAATTGCTGGAACTATACGCTAATGGTGATCTGGGAAGAGGGTACTTTGTATCCAGCTTCTCCGTCAATGGCGATCTAGTTTGACACTGTTCAACATCTGATCCCTGAGGAAAAATTGAACCAATTTTGGGTCCAGCAAACCTTGACAAAAAAATCCTTTCTTTGCACAATTGACAGCTGAAATATGCGAAATAAAATACAAAATTACCTTTTTGATCCAGTTGATGGCAGTTTCGTCCAGCCCTTCAGTAAACATGGCCGCAGTGTTCTTTATCTCACACACAGAGACGGGCACTGCACTGGGTGTGAGAAGGTTCAAAAATGTCGAAGAATTTAGGCGCTGTTTGCTCAAAGCTTTTCTCAAAATTGGGTTACGAGAGAAAGAGAAGGGGAAGCTTTTGCAGAGATAGAAGAAGCCAAGAAGAAGAGAAGAAGAGAGAAGCAAAGGGACAGAAAAGAGAGCGTGTTTGATTGAGTGATGAGCTGGTTCACAAAACGAAACACTAACGGCTAGTTTGAAATTGGAGGGGATTATTTAATTACTATTTTCCATTTATTTATTTCAGACTTTTATTTGTCCAATAAATTACCTTCAAGTAGGGTGCACACACACTGTACTTGAGGTCTGATACCAACGGTAACTAATTTATAAGTGAGTACAAATCAAGATTCTCAATCAATATGAGATCCATCATTATAAGCTAGCAGTCAGATGCAATAAGATTTCTAGCAAAAGTTGGAAAATATCAAAAAAAACAATGTAGATCGAAACTATATTTTTAGTAGATATATAGTAAATTACAATATTAGCATCACGCTAACTTCAAACAAAATTAAAAGTACAAGAATAAAAGCATGACTTACACTAACACTATCAGTAATAAAGAGATTACGTACACTTAATAGTTCGACTTGTCTTGAATACAAAATACACACGATTTACTATAATATATATATATATATATATATATATATATATATATATATATATATATATTATTTTTGAGACATTGATATGTCAATATGAATAGTATTTTATGGGATGTGATGATATGTCCACCCTATTCATCAACAATGTCTCAGTTCAAAATTTTCATAATTGTGGAAGAAAGTTCATGATCACATTCTAAGGTCACAATTTAAGGACTTGTTACATTCCTTTTCTCCTATGTTTTTTTTTTTAATTTTAGATGGATTAGTGGCGTTGACACACTCTATGTGTATGATTGATCATAGTTTATCAAATGCTAATGTGGATATAATTATTTTGGTGTATTAATATAACGTAAGGTTTTAAGAAAAAAAATTAAGTGTAAAGTTGGAAAAGAGAGAATGAAGAAATAATTTAGTTAGAAAAAAAAAAGAGAGAGAGAGAGGAACATTATATTTTAGCTTTGATTTAGATCGACTAAATTTGTACTAATTACTCAGGTAGTATTTTATACTCGAATTGTTACTAGTATATATATTTTAGTGAAATTGACTAATTACATTATAAGTGTAATTATATATTTATTTTAATTCATGAAAAGAAAGTAATATACTTATTTAACTAGTAAAAAGTACGCGCGTTGTGCGTCAAGAATAGTTATTCATTTTATTTTTTAAACTATTATTTTTGTAAATATATTTATAAAATTTACGAACATATGAAAAAAAAATTGTGTGAGGATTATACCATGTTTAAATACAATTTCTTATATAGTTTAAATTTTATTCCATTTTATATCTTGATTGAGACAATGTGATTTTATATTTTTCTTTCTTTTTTCTTCTTTCTCCTATGTCTTCTCACCTCTTTACTTAATGTCAAATTCTAGAAAAATAATAAAAGTTTATGTATATAAAAAATAAATCACAAATTTATTATTTTTAATAATATATAAAAGAACAAAAAAATACATATTCATATAGAAAAAAAAGACTACAAACCTTATTTAACATGCAATCTAACTTTAATAAGTATGATTCAATAAACATATATATATTTGAGTTCAATAGGATAAATTTCTAAAATATATTTTACTTATGAGACATCTACTAACTAACTTTAGTTTTACTTGAAATTTAAAATATCAAAAAAATTATTTATTAATTTTTATATTTATTATTTTTATTTTCTTTTGTATCTCTGTTATGTCCCCTTTTATATTTTTACCCTTTTATTATTTTAATATTTTCTTCTACTTTCTATTTTAATTAATTTATTTTATTTTTTATTTGTCATTTATTTACAATATATTAAAGTAGTACAAATATATATTTACATTCCTTTTCTCCTACTTAAAAAAAAAAATATTAGATGGATTAGTGGCGTTGACACACTATATGTGTATGATTGATAATAGTTTATCAAATGCTAATGTAGATATAATTATTTTGGTGTATTAATAACGTACGGTTTTAAGAAAAAAAGATTAAGTGTAAAGTTGGAAAAGAGAAAATGGAGAAAAAATTTAGTTGGAAGAAAGAGAGAGAGGAACATTATTTTTTAGCTTTGATTTAGATAGACTAAATTTGTACTAATTACTCAGCTAGTATTTTATACTCAAATTGTTACTAGTATATATATTTTAGTGAAATTGACCAATTACATTATAAGTGTAATTATATATTTATTTTGATTCATGAAAAGAAAGTAATATACTTATTTAATGATTAGTTGGGTTCGGTCGAGTTGGTGTGAGACTAAAATTTTCAAATAGATTTCTTTTTCCTAGACCAGGATATTTACCATCGGCTATAGTGACTAATCTCCTCACTGAACTGTAGGCATTTCATTGGGTGGGACAGCTGGCTAGCTAGGAAATTTAAGGCTGTTCCATACCCAAATTAAACCAGGATTTGAATCCTAATATTTGGTTAAGAATGTATGGGTCTCTTTCACTCAACGACACCCTCCTAGTTAAATTTTCAAATAGATGGACAAAGAAAATAGGGAGGGAAAAAAGAGAGAATAAAAGCTGCTTTAAATTTTCCTTTTTTACTTTGTTTTAAGTTTTTTTTTAATTATTAAGTATTTGATTAAGTTAGTCAACATATAAAAAGTTTAAAAGATACTCATTCTTTAAAAAAGAATAAAGTACCAAATATCAGTTGGTTTAGTGAGATGAGATACCAAATTCCTTAAACAAGAATTATAGTTCAAACCTTAATTTGTACATTGAGTAATTGGTTGGAAGGATCGCCTTCAATTATACTTGTGTATTATGCGAGCCAAAAAAAATTGGGTGGAAAAAAAATTGTACTAATGAAGTAGATTAAGCCCATTGTCTATAAAAATGGGCTGCTTCATTACCTATTCTAGATCTCTATCTAACCATAAACTCTCCGCCATATATATTACAATTTACAAGTATTTGTGGAACATTTATGTTAATTGCATGCCCTATGTACCAATCTTAACATGGGATGGCTAATTAATTAGGATTAACCGGTTAAATTTAATTTGCCGTATAGGTCATGAGTTTAATGAATTCATGAGCTCTAAATTTATACCAAGTTTTAAAATGGCAATGTTATAGTTGTTATACCTTGTGTAGAGTGTACGAGTTTGAAATGGCAATGTTATAGCTTAAGCTTGTTATATACGGCCTTGTGACTTGTTCGGTGTTCCTGTTCTTTGTGTTTTCTCTCGATACTTTTAATATTAGAAATGTCAAATAACTCTTAATCTATAAATTAAATATTCATTTTTCAACCTCTGATGTAGGAGTATTTATAGAAAAACCATCATTGTGTCGTGCGGTATGGTATACCGTGCCAGATGACAACTCAATGATAAATGTCAGAAAAAAATCATATCGTTGTATCTACGTCGTGGATAGTCCTTTGAGATTTGCAAAATAATATTCACAAATACTATCCAAACCTTGAAACATTACAAATACCTCCAAAGTCAATGAAAATTAATGATTTTTTATTAGTTTTAAGGGTAATATTCATAATATTTTACAGACGTCAGAGTAAGTTTCGTAATGTTTCAAAATGTGAATGTAAACGATATAAAAACTCATGAAGTACTCGTAAGATTTCAAGATTTGGATGATTGTCGGATTTTTAAGTAAACCTGCAGTGTTTCGTAATTATCCCATAATTTTAAATAAATATAAATCTCTTACAAATATTCAAATTAAATATCATATATAATAAGTGAAATTGTATCCCAAGCCTTAATTAAAAATTTAAAATTAGGATAAAATGGGGCCAAGTCTCATAATAACGAAGATATCCAGAGATTAAATGATATGAGTTAACCTTAATTACGGTGGAGAGGAAGAAGACAATCTCACCAAACAACCCGAGTTAAAGAAAGCCCTCTCAAATGGCGTCTCCACGTATAAGGCCGCAATCGCATGCATCACCGCCCCTCACCAAACGCATTTACGCTCTAGCCTAGCTCCATCAAAACGTGAAATAGTATTAGCTTTTCTATCTCCAGAATTGTCGTATGTACCCTTTTAATTTGTTAGATGACAACGAGAACAACGGAACAGGGAAGTTCTTGGTGGTGGGTTTCTGGTGGGATGGCTGAGAACGGTGAAACTCAGACCACCGCCAGTGGTGGTGGGTATCAGGTTCAGGCGGCGGCGGCGGTGGTGGAGCAACAGGATATCAATGATTTGGATGTCTACCAGGCTGCTGCTTATCCGAGGCCGAGGCTGCGGTGGACGCCGGAGCTTCATGACCAGTTTGTTAAGGCTGTCAATGAGCTTGGTGGAGCTAATAGTTAGTATTTAATCACTTTGTTAATTAATTAATTAATTAATTTACTTTTGTTTGTTTAATTCTAGTTATAATGTTTTGTAAAAATTTGGTTTTAACTTTTCCCCTTGTTTCTGTTTTTCAACTTGATAAGTTGATGTGATTTGTAAGCATACGCATGCAAGGAGGTTTTTCGTAATAATGTCATGATTCAATTATTATACTAATCACTTTTTTCAAATTTAATATCATAATTTATAAGTTGTATCAAGTTTGATACATTTGGCCTAAAGTTGTTAATCACTAATGGCAGGTCGTTAATGTCTAAAACCAAAAATTAACGGACATGTGAAATTAATTGTTATTAATTAGTCCAGACCTAAATTGATACAAATTATAAATTATGGAACTCAAAATTGGATTAGGGTAAAATTACAGCATCAAAATTAGTATTAACCCTTATGAATTAATAAATTAAGAAAGTTATTGTTTATTGGGTTTTATAGGTTGTGCTTCTTTTCTTTTTTTCTCTTTTCAAAGGAAAATCTTTAGTACTATTTTTTGTTAATTTCTTGCAGAGGCAACACCTAAAGCAATTCTAAATTTGATGGGAGTTGAAGGACTAACTCTTTACCACCTCAAAAGTCACTTGCAGGTTTATTTATAGTAGTACTTAACCAAACATGAGATTCATAAAAAGAGTAAAAGCTTTCATTAATTAATTAATTAACTCTTCACAATTTCACTGATTTGTTACAGAAATTCAGGCTCGGAAAGACTGGAAGAAAATTGTGGAAAAGGGAATTTGCACCAGTCGACTGTTGTATGTATTTATTCAATTTTAAATAATTTGTTTTTCCATTAATAAATACATTATAGTTTTTATTTTTTTTATTTTTGGCTCTTAGGCAACAGAAAAGATGAGTCGTTGTCGCCACCCGTATCCATAGAAGGACGTCAGGGATCTCTAATCTCACACACATTTGAAACGAAAGGGTAATTAATTAAGAATTAATTCTTCATTTTTTTTATTAATTACTTGTGCATTGCTTAAATAAATATGTCATTATCGATCATTTATGGTAATCAATCTTCCAGATCATCACCACATGGATATGGAATGATGAACACATACGGAAATCTCCATGTACTAGTTGAGGTAATTATATACTTAAGTACCAAAAACTGATTAAACTATAGGGACGATAACTACGCAACCTCGAGGTTTGTTTAAAAATTCGAAACACCATCGAAATCTTAAAATGTTATAAATATCTCTTGTTCAACTGAAACCTTAGAAATATCCCCCTAAAACATAAAAATGTATACATAATAAAACCAAAAAACCTTACAAATACCACCCTCGAGGGTAATTTTGCAAGATTTCGATGGTGAAATTGCAAACGGCCCATACCTGATCATAAGAGTTTTGTATAATTGATCCTAAACTATATATTTTGTTTTGTACTAAACACTTTCATATATTTATTTATTTATCTAATTTATTGTTGCATAAATATTTAATGTTGAGAAGCCTCAGGCTGCAGTAAAGAACTTGGGAATAGCAGAAACATTTTCAAGTATGAACATAAATCATCATGCAGCAAAAGATGTAGTGAAATTGGAAGAAGGCCTAAATATTGCCACTGCCAAACCTGCATTATTGCCTCTCTTTCCACTCCCATTATGTGGGAACATCAATGGCTACCCTCCACAATGGCCTGAGTTACTTGATGGCTCAGGAGGGAAAAAATCAGGCGTTTCTCGACCTATCGAAAACGGATCATCGATGGACGATTACATGGATTCGCTTGGATACTCGCCCGAGTTCGCTTTAACTAAGAGCCCTGATTCGGGTCGATCTTGCATGAGATTCGGAAGCTTTTTCGATGATGTGGCGAGCTTCTCCAAGGTAGATGATGATGATAATGGTCTTGCTGGAGATGAAAGGGTAGTGGCAATGGAAGCTGGTGGGGTGATGGGCGAATTCCCACAGTGAAGATGTAGAGTCTAACTTGATATATGCCATTTTTGGGGTTACTATCTTGACTAATAACTAGTTGTGTTTCGTTTGTTTTGATTATGTTTGGGAGATGAAATGGTACATTGAAATGAGTCTAATTTAGTAGGAGGTAGCAAAGGAAATGTGCTTTTCATAGTTGTTTTCTTAGCATCCTTATTTAAAAGTTTCATGCAAATCGCCAATTGAGTATCAAGTATGGACGCTATGATGCACGGGTACTTCTAAAAATCCTACACTATGTTGTCGTGTTGTGTCCGTCAGACACTTCTATAGTATAAAGTATCGAAAAACATTCATGTCGTCGTGGCTGTGTTTCATAAGTGCATAGCAACAAGCTCAAGGTTATATCTATTCTCATGGATCACATTACACATAAGAAACTCAATAGTACTCTGCACATAAAGGTGTTACAAATCTGAAGTCTGAACCATAAGAAAATAGGGAGTGTTTAATTCACATTAATATCACTACAAATTTTCAGTGGAACTTGAGGCTGGTCAACACATTGTTGTTGACCGGGTCAGCCAAATGATCCAACAAGTTTTGGTACGGGCCAACACCGGTAACCAAACCCTGTATAAAGTAACCCAAGATTGCCAACATAGCCAGTCTTCCATTCTTCACTTCCTTCAACTTCAATTCCTTCATCGATTTCTCATCCTTCCCGAATCCCAACGGGTTGAAAAACGGACCACCGGGGTAAGCCGGGTCACCAGACCCGCTAAAACCCTTTTCCAATCCCAAGAAATACTGCTTCCCCATGGATCCGGGTTTGGCCCAGTCCTGAAACCTGCGGTGCTCCGCAAAGCCCATGAGAGCCATTTCCAAAACGAATAGGGTGAACGGGTCAGCCCAGTAGTTGTATGTACCAGCTGGTGGGATGACTCCGGTTTTGAACCACGGGAGAGCCGTTTCCGGTGGGATTAGACCGGCTTTTCCTAGGATTTCAGGTGCGATGGCTCCGGCTGCACCCAACATGGCGAAACGACCGTTGATGATTTCTCCGTAAGCTAGCCATCTTGGCTCGATGAATCCTCCGGGGCCTTCGGGGTCGGACAGACCCAATGGGTCGAATCCAAAGTCACCAGGAAGACTGGAAAAAATTATTATTTTTTGTATAAGTCTATTAAAATCGAAATAAGGAGAAAAATTCTCTTTAAATACATAACTTTGAAACTCAATTAATGGGTGTATTTGAAATATTATGATTAAAAGGGGATCTAATTGTAATATCTAAATGTTCTTGTCTGATTCTATATGTAATTAACCTGTATTAAATGAATAATCTAACATAGAGTATAACAATAAATCAATACTTTAAATTACTCATAAGTACCTTCCATCCAAATAGGAGAGACTCTGCTCGGATGCAAACCAGAGCTGCCTGTCTCCTTGCTGCAAAATATAACCAAAGAATGTTCAATAAGCAATCACGTATTTGTGTATATATATCTATCTACGTATATATATGTAAACATACGTGTATATATACCTTAGCAGGTGGAGTAGAAGCAGCCTTAACAACAAAGGAAACCTTTCTTGAAGATCTAATCGACCTGCTGCCTCCAAAAATCTTTCTGGCTCTATCTGCGGAAGAGCAGATGGATGATGAAGAGACCAACGCTTGAGTCGCCATTTTTATCTTTTTTTCAGTGTCTACAAGAATTTGGTAGTGCTCTCCGATCCTGCGCTTGAAGATGTGATGAAGAAGAATGAGCAATTAGTAGCTTAGAATTATGAATACGGACAGCAGGAATTTTTGTGGGGCTGATTCAGAGTTTGGAATTGTGGTGCAGAAACGTATTGGTTTAGGCACCAGATAAAGTTGGGATCTTGGTGTCAAATGGAAGTGACACATGTGGCATGGTTTTTTGGATAATAGATATTCTTGGCTTGCAGGATCTAAAATCTTACATACACCCGTGCCACCTGGTTTTCTTGATTTTTCTATTCAATTTTGATGAAATTACAAAATATTCTCTTATTTTTTAGGGCGAATTAGATGTGGATCTCTAACATTTTTTATATTTATATTTACGTCCACTTAAATGTATTTAATACATTTAGATCCTTGGGATATTGGTTTACATTTGGTCAAATTTAATGTAGAACATGGGTTTCTAGTTGTAACGACACCCAATATCATTCAGTTTAACTTATATTATATATATTTAGGTCTCACTACCAATTTAGAAGCAAATATTAACCAATTTAGGGACCTATATATAAAAATATTGATCAAGTTAGGAACCTATATATATAATAAAAGCATTTAAATGGATCTAAACATAAATATGGCAAACGTCAACAAGTCAAATATAATTCGCCTTAATTTTTGTTTATTACAAAAGAAATTGAGGTTTCATTATTTCCATAAATTTGTAAAAATTCTGGTTAAGATAAGAGTATTTGACAGACATCGATTAATCTTTAAACCACACTGACTTTTCTATGCACTACAGTTTACAAGATGTTTTTAGTGTGTGAAACATATAATCAAAATCTGATAAAAAATTTACCTAAATAACGAAAGTTGAGGAGTATTTCGTAATTTTGTTGAATTTCTTTCTTCCTGTTTTTATATAGGATTGGGTAGGAAAATACAAATTATTCAATGATTTGGATAATTTGATATTTACATATAGGGGAATATTTGGTCTTATAAATTCTACATGATACAAAAATAACCGAATAGTTGGATTAACAATATCACTCTGCACACTTATTTTTCACCCAAGTTAATCATAAAAATATAAAAGATTTCGTGCCTGACCTACTCGAAGAATAGAAGGGCAAATGGTTAGCTTTGGTTCTATATGCATGTTAACCTTTAGTGAAACAATTATGAAAAAGGGTCAATTATACAAAAAAAAAAAAAAAAAAAAACCCTGAGTTTGCGCTATATATAATTCACCATCGGAACCTTACAACCTTTCACTTACTACCTTGATGGGAGTATTTTAACTTTTAAGGGAGTGTTATATATATATTTTTATATTTCAAGACGGGTATTTGTAAGATTTCAGTTTATCAGAGAATATTTATAAGGTCTTAATGGTTTTTCGAATTATTAAGCAAACATGAGGGAGTTTGTGTAATCATTACTTGATGTAAACATAAGCATGCAATATCTTTTCTGCAAGTAAATTCTTTCAAATGGCAGAAATTTTGCAAGACAGCTGAATCATGAATGAAGATAAATATTCAATATCAGATTTTATTTGAATACAAGAGTTTGTAAATTGGGGATAAAGGTACAAAGGATTCTCTCTTTTCCACATTTCGTCCTTTTCTTATCAGTAAAAATATAAATATTTACACGCAGCATTTTACGCTTACCACTCATATTTAGCCTTTTATTCAACACTTCGCCTTCCATTTGGAACAACATTCTGATATATAAGTAAATTGATATTATGCAGCTTTGGATTCCACGTCTTGTAAACCACAAACCATGTTAGCAGGGACTGCTATGTCAATCATCTTTGGATATGACAAATTCAAATCTGTAACATTCAAAAGTTAAATATCAGCAATTACTGGAATATAATGCCAACGAATTGTCCACGAATCGGAAAAGGTTTTGATTCTTAAGACTTACTTGACATGATGTTTTTGAATGTTTCCTGCAAAACCCGCATATCAAATTAACACAGATTATGGCGAATGAATTGAATGCTAAGTAAAAAAAAAATTAAAAAGAAAGTTGATTACAGCCGAATCCCCTGAGATTTGGCCAAAATACAGCCAGTACCCCTGAGGTTTGGGAAATTACATGTGGACCCCCGATGTTTGAACTTTTCTTAAGCATAAAAGTCATTGACATAATGACATGTAATTGAGTTTGGTAATCAAAGAGGCAATAGACTTCAGTCAAAAGATATGAAGTCAAATCCCACTCATTGGTAAATTGGCATAAAATCTTGTTAAAAACCAACAATACATAATTGTATGCTGCATCTGTAGGTTGGATTTTTACTATTCATTCGCCAAAAATTAAAATTTGGAAAGTAATTTTTAAGCAGAGTAATCACCTCATCTTTTGTCAGGCGAGGATTGTATTGCATCTCCTCTCCCACAGTACTCACCTAAAAAACCATGCATGAATGTAAGCAACTTCAGCTGTATATGAATCAAGAACGAACAACAAAATTTTAATGTGTACTTACAGTGAACCCCTTGTAGTCATGAGCAGGATATACAAATGTGTCTTTATGCAATGTAAAGATCTGTTTTCATACAAAAGAGAGCATTAGGAAGTGATTGGCAAATGAATTGAGTATATTCAAATTCACCAAGTTCCGAAGTACGTTTGAAATATAGGCAAAACACATTTTTCATCCCGTACTTTAGATCAATTTATATTTTACTTTATTTTATCCCTGTCCCTATTTTAGTAGTAAATTTCAGGTTTTGGCACATTGATCCCCCTTTTCCTGAAAATATGAAATAATCCTGAAAAGATTCACATGCCCTTCATGCGGGGTAGGAATATGGGCATCAATTACAATTACTGGTAAGATTTTCCCAAAAATTAGCTCAAGTGTGCTAAAAGATTGAAAGTTTGACGGTAAAAATGGCCAGTTAGAAAAGATAAAGAACTTAAGATTGAAATAGCTTATGTCAGAGAAAGAGAAACGCATTTGTGCCGGCCGGCTTTCATACCTGTGAATGAACCGACTTGTAAAGCTGCTCAGAACTTCCGCCCTGAGGGAAAAAGTTCAAAATTGTTCAATCAGCATGCAGAATGAATTGACTACGTAAGTATTAATAGTTCACTCTGAAACAAAGAAATTGTTTAAGGTTGGGGCGAAGAGAAACCATGAAACCATAGAGTGTTTGCAAACTCTAAAAAAAGCACTTTTGTACTTTTAAAGTGTTTGGAAAATCAGCTTCTGCTTATTTAAAGGAGAAATAAGCTAGAAGCACCCAAGGACCAACTATTAGCCTCAACTTCTAGCTTCTAAGAAAAGTGCTTCCCAACTTTTTTCACCAAATGTTCAACTGCAACTTCTTTTTTTATATATTTTTTAACTTCACTTTTTTTTTCCGAACACTCGTCTCATTTTTCTGCAAACACTCATCACTTTTACTAAAAACTTTTTACAACTTTAGCTTCTCAAAAGAGCAGAATAGTTTACAAACATACCTGAAAATCAGTCCTGCCACAGCCACGTATTAATAAAGCATCACCAGTAAAGGCCATTCTTGGTTGAGGCTGATTTGGTCCGTCACCTGTCACATAGGTAACACAGCCTTGTGTGTGACCTGGGGTCGCACGAACCTAAAAATGCATGAGAGTACAAAAGAATACATCATACAACTATAATTTTGCCTTGGTATGATAAAAAATATGTATATTTTGCAATTTAGGTTCAATAATCACTAAATTCACGTGGTAACAAAAGCTAGCACGCAAAATGATACCAGAAGGCACAAGCAATCTAATACTCGATCACCAAAATTTTCTCTCATAATATAACAACCCGTTTAACTTGATCTTTATTACAACAATAAATCAACTTCATACCTCAAGAAAGAGATCACCAAAACAGATTTTATCACCAGGTTCAACAAAAAGGTCAGCTTTTGCATTGCTTGCTTTAGAAATGACAGATTTTACTCCAGGAAATTTACTCTGCACGATATAGCCATAGCAAACAAGAAATGGGTAAGAATGATCTCACAGAATTTTGATCTATCAAGCTAAAGAACTTTGCTCTATATATTAAAATGGACCAAAAATGAAAACTTAGCCATATCCCACTTAAGAATTTGAAGGGAGGAAAACGAAGAAAAACCTTAAGCAAGCCGGTGCCAGTTACGTGATCTGCATGTACATGAGTATTGATTGCATATATAAGCTTCAAACCCAACTCTTTCACAAGAGAAATATCCCTGTCCACAGTCTTGTCTACTGGGTCAACCAACTGAATCAAGAATAAGTTGGATCAGTTTATAAATCAAGAATTCAATCATATAATTTAGAAAGTCTCGAAATTCTTAATTATCGGATGACTTATCGAAAACAAGGATCAGTTCTCAAGATATCCAGAATTGAAAATCAAAGTAAATTGTTTTCCTATAATAGACTTTCTTATCTATTACCTTCTACAACTTCTATACTGCATAACTTAGCTGCCCCATAAAAAAAAGCTACAACACCGTAAGAACTAAAAGTACTATTATTTTTCCAGTATCAGGCTATCAGCTGTCTCTGTCCAAAGTGGTCCAGAAATGTAAAAAGAATTTAAGGGTTAACAACCAGAACTACTTCAACAATTCAGCCAATCCCTCAATACAAGACCAATTAAAACAAACCCTTTACTCTAAACACAATGTCACAATCTAATTACCCTTTAAAATTTATTTTAAACAAAAAATCATACTGATAGCAATCGCAATCAGGCAGAGAATCAAGGCGGAAAAAACGTTACCAAAGCTGGTTTATCAGGGTGAGAAGCATCGGCGAGTAGGTAAGTATAGGTAGACGAGTCCTTCTCAAAAAGCTGACGGAAAAGCAATCTGGACGAGGAAACAGACGACGTCGCATAGGAAGCAGACCCCATTCGTGATCGAAACTTGGCAGTAAATGTAAACGATTGCGGAAAAGAAGCCTTCTTTTGCGGTGCGGAAGAACCAAGCGTAGCTGAAATTTGCAAGAATCGGAACTTGGAAAGCATTTTCCAAATTTAATGGCAAATTGGCAACTGGGTGGCGATTAAATCAACAGTTCAACGTCAAAATCTCAATATTTTATTCGATAATCCAAATGCGCATATGGAGGTGTGATTTGTGAGGATTGGAGCAAGGATATGATACAATAACTTAATATTTTTTCAATGATTGGAGAATTGAGAATGGGATTGCTTTGTTGGAGATTTGTCATTGGTAGTTTCCTCGGTTACGAAACGAGACGGACAGAGTTCGTGAATCGCATCAGCAATTGCCGTTGGGTGTTTGTGTTTTTGGCTTTTTTCGTACTCTGTGCCGAACAAGTTTGTCATATTTATATTAGGTCTCTGCACTAGTCAACATTTAGTCAAATTAAATATAAAACGTTGGTCCATAAATATAAGCGACACCATTGTATATATTTAGGCCTCATTATCGATTTAGAAGCGTATATTAACCAATGTAGAGATCTATATGTAATAAATATATTTAAGTGAACCTAAATATAAATATAACAAATATCAGGATCCAAATGCAATTCGCCCAAAAACAAAAACAAGTTCTTATCATTTTGGGCTCATACTGGGCTTGATCTTGGGCCAGCCTAAATGATTTTGAGAATTTCAACACTATATAGGCCTTAAAGTCACTACCTACACTGGTCCAAATTTAGATAAAGTTCAGGCCCAAGCAATACCTGCTGCATGTTTATGCCCAAGCCTTTTATTTCTTTTTCTATAAGGTAAAGGCCAGGTTGGAAATTTTGATATCCAAAAATGTATTCCCAATTAACTAAATATTTGCTAAATCATTATTCGAACTAGTAAATATAGCACACTTTCGATGCGTGTGTCTAATAACTATAAATTATAAATTTATAAAGTGATAAAATTTAAATAAAATAAAATTAAAAATATTACTTAAAAAATTATAAAAATATGTCTAAATTATTTTTAGTATATACTTTTTAAAGTATAGTAGGTTAAAAATTTATTTTTAATATATACACATGCATTGAACCCGTCAAATTACTACCTCTTTTCTTAATAATGTCAAAATTACTATAGTCTATTAGATAAAAGGTACCTTTTTCACCCTTTATGGAGTGGGGAAGATTAGCATCATTTCTCCAACTTTTCCATGATCAATTAGTGAATACTTGGGCCAAACTCAACTTTAATACATATGCATTACGAGTTAAAATTTGTCATAAGCATACATTTTTTTTTTAGATAGGGATACATTTTGAGATGAGGTAATGTTGGCAAATCCATGTAATTTTGACCAAAATATACAATTTTTTTCTATAAGGAAAACGACCAATATAATATAACCTAAATCATCCAACAATACATAAATAGCATAGTCGTTAACTATTGGAGTTTGACCTAATGGTCACCAGATATTACTCTAAATATGGAGATTTGGGGTTCGAATCTTTGTAATAACATGAATCGAATTTAATAAAAATAATAAATAAATAGCAGAATCGGGAAGAACATAGTCCCGGGCCTTGTTTAAAAACAGACGAAAATCTAGCTAAAGAATGAGCAAGCTTTATTTTCCGTCCTCTTAAGGAAAGAAAAAGAAGAAACGGAAATGTATAAAAGAATTTCATGAAAAAACGGAAATCTCGCTCTAATATTAAGTTGAATTAATGGACTTTACCAGAGCCCACCAAAACTCAACCCTTAAAACTAGGTTCAAAATATAAAGTTTGTCAAACCATTATATATTAATTATCACATCTTTGATTTAACAAGAACATTTTACTGTAAGTAATGGAAATTTAGAAAATTTATCAAGGAAAATGCGTTGCTTCAGTCGTCCACTTTCACGTAAAATGCTATTAAATACCATAAAATTGTGGAGAGACCTAAACCAATTTTGGGAATTAGGACATTACACATAAAACGATTTTTTCAACCCGATGCCTAAAATTATAATTTCAATTTTGATTCTTAACGATATATATAAGTTGAATTTGACTGTATCTGGTCCAATTTTAATAATTAAATAATGTCAACTAATTACTTTTTGCAACTTCCAACTGCTCCACTAATGTTATTATAAAAAAGAAAAACTGCTCCACTTTTATATTTCTATTCTGTTTTAATAATAATATAATTAAAATATAAAACAAGACCAATTCTATTTTGTACGTTGCCTGGAAATTATTCATAATAGAGCATACAACCATCCAAGACTATTTCAATCCAAGAAATTTAGAAATAATTATTGTTTTCTCAATAATTTCTTGGAAATGTATAGAGGAAATCAGATCATATCTATGATTTTTTATTTTTATAGGAGACAGAAATCTGGTATCTATAATATTATATAAAGCGTCTTCACTCCTGTAGTTACTCACTCTATTTTAGACTGTCAATTAACAATTAATTAATTTAAATATTTTTCTCTCTCTTCTCTCCACTTTTTTATGTTCTTTTTTTCTCTTCTTTCTTTTCTCTCTCCTCTTTCTCTCTCTCTTCCTATCTAAACTATTCAATAATTTAAATTTTTATTTATTTAGTTATACAAATTACTTTTTAACATGTTATAAGTTTGTAAATATATTGAAAATAATTAATATTATTATAAATAAAAAATTTAATTAGTATTTATAAATTTATGCTATCTAAATATATTTATATATTATTAATACATGAAATATATATACATATTGAATAACAATTATTTTTTGTTGCACACGCATCGAGTATGCATATTTACTAATATTAATTATTGAGATTTTGTTTTGAGAAGAACTGGTTAATTGGATAATGACATTATAGCTTACGTCCATAGGGCATCGTTTTTTCTTGTGGATCATTCATTAGTTTATAATTTTATAATAGCCACCTTAATAATTAATCTATGCAAGTTACATTATATTATAGCTAATTAATTGCCACTTTATGCGTATAATAGCTAAAAAAATCTCTTATCATTATTATACGTAAATTCTACCAAAAGAAGTATCATGAAAAATCAATTTCGTGACAGGGTTGAATTTTTGTCACTAAATAAATATAATTAGTAAAAACTTTACATTGTCATAATTATGTATTTTATCACTAATTTTCTTTTTCATATATAACTTCTCTTATAAAATGTTTTTTATTAATCTTTGCACTGCAATATTTTGCTTGAATAATCCAAAACGCTACTTTTATATATATATATATATATATATATATATATATATATATTCCCTTGTGCATGTCCATATTAAATACTTTGACAAACAAAAAATATGATCCATATTAAATACGTACTTATAAATAAAGTTATACTTTAAAAATAATTTGAAGAAACTAATATTATGAAATTTGAATATTTCCACTTTAAAAAAAATGAGATCAGTGGGTGTAGTTTTCACTTTGTACCATCTAATTATACCAAAATCTAATTAAGTGGAAGAGGCACATTCTTTCTTTTAATTTGCTTGAAGTTTGGATTTAGTATTTTTTTCACATGCGTTCTTTTAATTTATATATTTTCTTGATGAAGTACTATTATGATACTTCTAAAAAGAAACAAAAAATGTTTCCTCACGTGGTACTAGTCATTAAAGCTGATAAAATTACCTATAGTTTATAAATTAAGTATTAATTAATTAATTCATAACCATGATCTTGATTTATTTAAAGGAGACGTGCCCCCGACATATGAACATAACAAGAAAAAGAGAATCACAACAGAAAGAATGTAAGACAAAAGAAAGAAAAGATTAATCAATCTTAAATATTCTTATTTATATATATATATATATATATATATATATATATATATATATATATATTCACATTTGGGTAAAGTATATATCTCATGTATGAAATACGGATATGGACATATATGGCGACACGACATGATACAAACATAGCGATACAGATTTTTTCTCAATATTTTACACTAGTGAAGTATCTCACACGATACGGCGGAGTAGGATTTTTAGAAATGTCCGTGCATCATAGAATTTCTCATACTGTACTGCACATACTTCAAATGTGGGGAAGATCTCGCTTTACGTCCCATAAATTACCCATTTTTTATTTTTTATATTACATGAATCTCACTTTTTGGGAAAGTAAAATGAGTTTTTTAATACTTTTTGGGACGTAAAGTAAAATTTATGTAATATATAAAACTAAAAATAAAATAAAAATATTTTATAGGATATAAAGTGATAGATTAGAGTGCACCATCTACATATGACAGATAATGTCTTCAATTCACATGCAATATTCAATTAAGATTTTGTTTACATTTCAAACAAAAAAGAATTAAAGGAGAGATCTTGATTACAATTCACGTACAACTTTTCCATGTATCTGTCTTAACGACTTAACCTACACTTGCACTCAAAATTCAACATTAATGACTTAACATACAGTAATTTTTTCTTTTTTTTTTTCCAAATCTGAAACGTACATTAACATATGAATTATCAAAGAATAAAAGTATAAAACATGACTTATCAAAGAATAAAGTATAACACAAGTACTACATTTTCTTCTTCTTTTTTTTCTTAATAAATGGTAAGTTGATTTATTGACACGAGATACTAGATTCATAAAACAAGGTTTAGGGTTCGAATCATAACTTGTATAAGAAATAATTGAACTTAGAAGAATTGTCTTCAATTAAAGGACCCGGAAAAAATTTGGTGGAAAAATCCACCAAAAAAACAAGTACTATTTTTTGTTTATTTTGACATTAATGAATTTATTTTTTGAAATTCAGGATAATATAGGAGTTCTAAATTAAATTCCACAACTTTTAAAACCTATCATTTGTCAATTGGTCAATTGTCAAAAACACATAACATCAATCGCTTTCCTGTTGAACACAAAATTAGGATGAAAAGAGACCCCCGGAGAAACACTATTTTTGCCGACGTCGATCTCAGATATTATGATTAGGGATTAATTTAATCAAGACAGACTAATTTATTTATGTAAATTTGAACCTCTTATTGAATTTTAAAATGATATTTTTCGTGTGGTAAATGTGTTTTTCTTAGTTAATATATTTAGTTAAGAATATAATTATAATTTAAAAATAAATTTATATTATAAAATTAACAATAATCTTAATTATACAAAATTTATACCTAATCAAAAATAAGTTGGTATGTACTTTAATTTTCATTTTGGGTGGGGAAATATCTAATGTTTCACTAGTGTTAAAAAGGGTGGAATTTTGAATGAGGTTTAATTATTTCTTACCGCCTTCAAATAATGTGTTAGCTTTCCACCAAAAAAAATAAAATAATAATGTGTTAGCTCAATAATGATTATTATGACTAAGTTTTAAATAGTAGTGAGATATAGGTCAAATGATATCGTGGTCAAAACTGGGTGTTAAGTTTCTATATTTATTTTGTAATTTAGAATTTATTGATAGGGTATTTGAAATTGTTGTTCGATATAATAACTTAGCCTATACAAGTTTTTTTTATTTGAAATGCAATCCGGTTATTTAGACATAACTTATAAGGTTTTGTTACCTTTTAGGTTTAGTACGTCGTTATGATTATTTATGTGTTCCGTTTCCCGTTACAATATTGTAGATTTGTAATCATTCAACATTAAATGCTCTTCATTAGGGTACAAGAAATTATTGAAATATACGATATATAATGTTAGATATCCATATATACAGTTTTTTTTACCACTCAAAATTTTCCGAGTTTAAGTATTAAGTGTGACCTATCCTCCGCTCCAGGCATTATGAAATTTAACGACTATTAAATTTTTCCGTTTCTTTAATTCCATCACATTATGTCTTTTTTCTCTCTTCTCTTTTCAACCCGCATCTATCTTTTTTCTTTCCTTTTTTTAGTTAAGTAAAAAATACCAAATATGTATAAAAATTCTAATTTTTTCAGATTATTGATTTTAAATTATTATCTGATACACTTATTTAAGTTAGCGAAATTATAAATGTGAGTCTACATATTGATTGAATTTTTTCTATAACTCAGGCAGTTATTTTTTCTCTTCTATATAAGAAAGAAGAGAACCTGATGAAAAGTTATGAAATTAACTTTTTTTTTTAAATAGTGTTATGAAAATTACTTTATAAAATACATTTTCACGTTTTTTTAATTTATAATTCAAAAATTACATCGATTGGATCACTCACACACACACACAAAAATATTACATCCATCACTACATAAAAATCAAAATAAACAGTGGTCAATACATTTATTAATAATTTTATCTACCAAAAAAAAAAATAATAATTATAACATTCATTCCCATTTATTTTTTTTGTTTAATCATATTAAATCCAATAAAATTTATGTACAATTCAATCAATTACAAGTATATGAAATAACCCATTATATACGGAGAAATACATGTCAATAACAAACTATAAACCGAACTGATAAACTATAAACAAAACTTCTATACAGAAAACTAATACCCACAATTATAAAACTCAAACTCATGACTTTAAGATCATGAAACCTCCTCCTTACTGTTCGGCCAATTACTATCAACTAAAAAGCTTATATTGGTGAAACTGATATTAAACCAACTGTTAAATCTCAACTGCAGATGGTATTTGTATTTATTACATCAATTATCCACTCAAATGTCGCGTTGTCGGCCACGTCCATAACGTGTTCTTCACACGTGGCGCGTTTTTTCCGTAGACAAAATGCAAAAGACAAAAAATAGTCAATTTAACAACTAAAATATAATTTCAACAATTTAATTATAAATATTGTTTCTTTAAATTTACACGGAAGAAAAAGAAGAGAAAAAATGGAATCAAGATTGAATTTTTCAATCCCATATCTCCGAAATAGTCATCGCTGAATCGTCATTCTCTATCCCTCCGCCGCAATTGTTTGTTATACGGTACCCGTTTCCGGCCGCCGGAAGAAATTAGGTCCGTCCAACCCGATACCTATCATATATATATGTACGTGTGTATTAATTGCCTGTTTGTCTGTGATAAATGCAGTTAAGGGGGACCCCCATGAATCGCAGTTTGGTTGAGAAATGATTCCTGGGTGTAGATATCTATATATTTTGATTCTGTGAATTATTTTGGGGCTTTTGAGTTATATGTGATCGATGGGGAGCATAACAGACGCGACGCTGCTGCATCATGTGTGCATTGTGCTGCTCTCGCTATGGCTGTTGAGTTCCTTCGACTGTTGCCACCCCGTTGCTTATTTTCTCTCGCTCATATACCTTTATCTCGTATGTTTGTCGTTCTATCAATTTCTTTATTTGTTTTTTGTTTTTTTTCCCCTCGGAGATTCGTGTCTCCTTTTAGGGGAAAATATTTATGCCTTTATGGCTGCGAATCGGGCTGATGAATTTTGTGGTATAATTTGAAGATTCATGAAGGATATGTGCTGAAATTGAGAAAGAAGCTACAGTTTGAAGAAAAAAGAGATTCCAATCAAAGACGGGTAAATGATGATTTTTTTGCCCATTTCAGATTCCCTTTTGAATTCAAATAAATTCCTCCTGAGGTCGTAAAATCCGGGAGAGGTGAAGAAAATAAACAGAAAACATGAGCGAATTAAAATTTTCAACTTTTGTATACGCATAGTCTTTTTCTATGGTACGGATCCTGGAATATTTCTTTTTTCCGAGGTTGAAGTACAAGTTTTTCAATGATCCAGTTTTCTTTCTCTCTCTCTCTTCCCTCAGGCTAATGAAGTATAATTTAGAATCCATGGAAAAGAGAAAAATATGCCTCTAATACATTTTTCTTATATTCTACATAGGTGCTTTCAGATTCTGAATCTGTTCGATGGTTGAACAATGCTATTGAAAGGATTTGGCCTATCTGCATGGAAGAGATTGTTTCTCAGAAAATTCTTCTTCCTATTATTCCCTGGTTCCTGAAAAAATATAAACCCTGGACAGCGGTATGAGTTGGCATTAAAACCCCCACTTTTTATTTCTAACTATATTCATTTATTGCTACAATGTTATATGCTTTTTTCTAGATTTTCAATAATGAGAATTATATTTGCCTAAATACAGAAAGATATTGAGGTTCAGCATCTTTACCTAGGAAGAGCACCCCCCATCTTTACTGAAATGAGAGTTCTTCAAAATTCCAGTGGTGATGATCACTTGGTAAGTTAGGCTAACTAAAGGTGATGTATGTATATAGATTAGTATGCATGTTTGTTGAACTAATTTTAAAAATATACTGTAGGTTTTGGAATTGGGAATGAATTTTCGAACTGCAGAGGATATGAGTGCAATACTTGCGGTGAAGCTGAGGAAAAGATTGGGTTTTGGGATGTGGGCGAAATTGCATTTGTTGGGCATGCATATTGAAGGGAAGGTTAGCAACTGTTAAGTATTGAAACATATTTCAGTTGGATGGAAATCCCCTTTATTTTTCTAACTAACAAACTTTGGATAACTTGACATTTGGAAACTATATTTGGCCAATTTATTGAAGTTTGTGCTCTAGATCTGGCAAGATAACTGAAGTCTTTAAAGACTTACTTATATGGCAGCAATAGTTATGAAAAATCTTTGTTGCAGGTATTGGTTGGGGTAAAATTCCTCCGTGGATGGCCATTTATTAGTCGTTTGCGTGTGTGCTTTGCTGGGCCTCCATACTGTCAGATGACTGTAAAGCCTATATTTACCCATGGCCTTAATGTAACAGAAGTTCCTGGGATAGCTGGCTGGATTGTAAGTGCAGGGATGCTCTCTCTCTCTCTCTCTCTCTCTCTCTCATTTGTCTGACTTTTGTAATTCCCTTTTGTTGATTAGGATAATCTTCTTGCGCTCGTCTTTGAGCAAACTCTAGTGGAGGTGAGATAATTTAGTTTAGGGATTCCTACTAATTCTTGGATAACTTTATTTTTTAGCCATTCGTATCCATGTAATTTTTTGTTCAATCTATTTAACATAAATACCATGTAAGTTCAAGACCAAACATCAAGTGCTTACTAACTAGACTCTGCAACTTCTACAGCCTAATATGCTGGTGGTTGATGTTGAAAAATTCGTTTCACCCCAATCAGGTATCTGAGTTTTGATGTCTTTAAATAGTCGTTCTATGTAGCTACATTTCATTATGCATTCTATCATTTTTAATTTTGTTAAATTTAGGTAGTTTTTGCAAACCTAAAAAAAAAAAGGCACTTATGTGCTTTTTGCTTATTCTTCAGCACTTTGAGAGTGTTTGGAAAACCAGCTTCCGCTCATTTTAAGCAGAAAAAAGCTAGAAGCACCAAAGGACATGCTTTTGGCTTCAACTTCAAGCTTCTAGGTTATTTTTGTAAATAATTGGAAGTTTCTTGAGATTAGTAAAAAGTGATGCTTGGTCTTTTTTTTCCAATCACTCAACTACTTCTTTTGTACTTTTCACTTTTTTTTTTTCCCCAAAGACTCCCAAGTCCCAACTTCTACTTCTACAACTTCTTATGAATTTTGCTTCACCAAAAGTAGTAGTGTTTGCATACACCCACTTACCCCGACGTCCTACATGTCAGATAATTGGTTCTCTGTTGATGCCAAGGAGCCTATTGCGCATGCTATTGTGGAAGTTCTTGAGGCTACTGAAATGAAGCCATGCGACATGAATGGTAATTAGTTTAATCGATTAACCTTATTACTATTTTTGCCCAAGATTTGCTGGATTAATCTATTTTTATTTTCAGGATTGGCTGACCCATATGTGAAGGGGCAATTAGGGCCGTACAGATTTCGGACTAAGATTCAGAAGAAAACATTGGCTCCAAAATGGCACGAGGAATTCAAAATCCCTATTACAACATGGGAAGCAGAGAACACGCTTCTCATTGACGTTCGTGATAAGGACCGAATATTTGATGACATGATGGGGTTTGGCTCTTCTCTCTCTTTCTTTCTTTTTTTTCACCATGTGTTTGTTTATTTTAAACTAGTTGTAGAAATAATGCAGAAATTGTTCAGTTAACATCCATGAACTTAAGGGCGGCCAGAGGCATGACTTGTGGTTGCCTCTCCAGAATATAAAAATGGGAAGATTGCATCTTGCTGTGACTGTGTTGGAAGCAAATGGAAAGGTAAGCTTTTATAAATGAAAATAGCTAAATGCACTTCTATTTTGAGATCTTGCTTTCTTTACCTTGATTTTAGTAAAGAGCTTTTGTATCTTAATGTGGGGGTTGAACTCATATATAGTGAATTTGCATGATATATTATTAGAAATTGATTACGAGATTTAAATTCATAATTATGTGCAGAACCTCCCCCTACATGCATCTATTTAGCATTATTTACTTCAATAAAATTTACTGACTTGCTACAAAATTAGAGGTGATGCCATTGAATATTCTCCCTGCATAATTAATTATATAATTTCTAGCCTTATGACAAAATATAATATCATAAATTCTAATGTGGAAGTGAGTGGAACTATTTTGGATTTATTTATTGACTGTGTGGACTGCTGGTGGATGAGGGTGCCATTTGAGGGGAAAAGGATAGTTGGATTTATTTAAAATACAACATATTCGATTAGGTGGTCTTAATTGTGTATACAAGTAAACAATTATTATCTTTATTATTACTTGGCTATAGCATACATGAGACATATCTTGAATCCAAAGAAAATTAGTGTAAGGATCTTTTGGATTTATAGGATAGAGAAGGATTGTTTTGGAAAAAAAGAAAAGCTTTAAAACATTGATTCTTACCAAAAGGTAAAAAGGACTGATCTCTAAGTGTTACTTTTAAACCAATTCATGATCCTAATTTTTACTTTGTAATGTAAAGAAGACAGACAATAAGAGGAAGGTTGCCAAGGATGTAAGACTGAAAGTGAAAGTGAGGCTATTTTTTGCAAGGCTATGTTGTGGGGGGCATCCATAATTGGAGCAAAACTCAACTGTGAGTGCCTTAGTTTACTAGGAAATTTGTTTAATCCTATAATTGAGAGCAATTCATAAAATACTAGAACCAGGAATTTTGAGACCATAATTGAGACGGAAACCTTTTTTTTTTCTCCCTGAAGTAGTTGATTGAAGACATTTTCACAAACTAAAATTATTAAATAACAAAACAGGTTGGAGAACCTTCAGTAGAAGCAGAAATTCCTGACATCGACACCAAGAAAATTCCGTCAACAGAAGATTATGCTTCAAAAGATTCATTCTCAGCCAAATCCCAAAAATCTCCAAAAGTTGCAGACAAATTTGAGCCGATCGACATCGAAGGGACACAAGAGACTGGGCTATGGATTCACCACCCAGGCAGTGAAGTTGCACAAGTTTGGGAGCCAAGAAAGGGCAAAAGCAGCCACAATGTTTCTGGTGAATCTGGAGAAGCACTTGGAAGTTTTAAGTCAACCAATGATGGCAGCAGCACAGATGAAGGTTCAGATTCAAATAAGCCACAATCAGTAAATCCCGTCAGAAGGGGTTTGAGAAAGATTGGTTCAGTATTCCATAGAAGTCCAAAAGAGGAAGACAAATCATCCCATCACCCTGCACAATCTCCTCACGATAATATCCGCCCATTAAATTCCAAGGAAGTTGGAGTGAGGTTGATAATAGATGACAATATTGCCCCTCCACCTTTAAAGACTCCAAAAGATGGTGATAATAATAATAAAGAGGTGTTGGTTGAGGAAAACGGGCTAGAAAGCCCACGACCTGTGAAGGAGGTGGCTAGGAGTATTTTGAAACATGCTGGGAAATCAGCTCGTGGCTTGAAAATGGCACTTTCCAGAAAAGCGTCAAGAAAGATGAAGGCGGACGCCATTGTGGAGGACTCTTCTGATGATGAGTCATTTTCGTCTTCCACTAATAATAATATGCTTGCAGATAATCTTTTGGTTATTCCAGGTACAGCTGTTTCTACTCCGGCTCTGAGTTCTGGACCTTCTGGTAATAATGAATCTTTCAAGTTGAAAGATATTGGTGAGGTTCAGAAAACAGCAATTACTGGTAATGATTCTTTCAAGTTAAATGATAAAGAGATTCAGATAAAAACAATTTCTGGAAATGATTCTTTCAAGTTGAAGGATGGTGAGGTTCAGAAAAAAACAATTTCTGGTAGTGATTCTTTCAAGTTGAAGGATAGTGAGGTTCAGAAACAAACAAATTCTGGTAGTGATTCTTTCAAGTCTACCGATCAGAAATAAATAATACAGTTCTTGGTGCCAAATCTGGAAATAATTCTCTCAAGAACAAAAAGCATGATTGAATGGGTGTATGTAGCTTCTGAATATTTTCTGTTTGTTTGTAGTACCAGTAAATGGGATTGTATAGAGAAACGGAAATATGTTTGAGTGCATTTTGGTTGCGTTTAGTGCTACTTTGTATACAAGAAACTTTCTCCTGAAGGAACTCTGTATTGTCATCTTGCTCAGGAGTGCGTAAGTTTGTATCTTGGAACTTTTTGGTATAGCTGATCAGTGATGGTTCATGTAGTGGATTGAATTTTCTTTTTATACTTTTCAAAATCTTGTTTGCGATTTGCGAATTATTACATCATCCCTCTTCTTAAAGGTATAATTACACTTGCATGCCGTGAGGTTTGGTTTAATTACGAAAATATACCCTAAGGTTCAAGAAATTACAGAAGTAGAATTAGGTTAGGACATGTTTTTGTAATTTCCCAGATGTCGGGATATACTTGTGTAATTAGGTCAACCATTAACTTTCAAAACGAGTTCTAATCGGGGATACCCGTGGTGGACCGAAACGTGAGTTGTAATCGTCCCTCTTAAATATTTTTGTAACATTCCGGGCATATCTAAAACATTAGACATTGCACATAATTTGCCTTCACTAGTCAGATTCGGGTGAGGAAGTAAATTAAGACATAAATCATGCAGATAACATTCTTGAATCATATAGATCCTAGTCAAAGTATTGTCAAATTACATATATGGTAATTGCCCACTTTTGGATAACACCCTGAATATTCAATTTCTTCTACAAATATCCCAAAATTTTCACTATCCATATCTCAACTGTCCATGAACACACAGTTTGTCTATTGGTGACCATAGGAGAAGATGCAATACAATTGTTTTACAGATGAGTTTGATTATAATTTATAACAGAACATCTTGGTGAAATTCATATGCCTATTAGATCAATTTCCAATGATTCCCTCACAAGAAACATTACACTGTTTATCTGACAGTACGCATCGAATGATTTGCTTCCACATTCCCATCTTAGGCACAAATCCATGTCTAACCATCTCATTCAATACCCACTCCACATCTTCCACAAGATTTTCACCACAAAAACCTTGTAAAACCATCTTATAAGACTCAAAGCTAGGATTTATACCTTTCTCTATCATCTTCCCCATGAAAATCTTTGCTTCATCAAAGCTCTTTGCATCAATCAAGCAATATAACACCTCTTGGTAAGTCCCGGGATTCGGATTACATCCTTTGACCATCATCTGGTCAAAGAAGTCAACCCCTTCTTTCCCTCTCCCTTGCTTCCTTAATCCTTTTATCAATATGTTAAAGACGATTGCGTCCAGCTCGACTCCCTCCGTTTCCATCCTCTCCAGCAAATTAAAAGCTTCATCTAGATGGCTTCGGTCACATAACCCGTGCATTATGGTTGAAAAGCTCCTCACATTAGGCTCGCATTTCTGCTCAGGAAATTCATCGAGCACCTTAAGTGCAGCCTCTATCTGGCCACACTCGCATAGGCCTTTAATAATTATATTCAAGCAACAAGCATCGATCTCCACACCCAATTCCGAAGCCCCCATGTACACCTCATGCACGACCTCAAATTGCTTACTCGAAACCAGCAGATTCAACACGTAATTAAAAGTTGTCACGCTGGGCCAGCACTTGTAATTCGGCATATCGAAAAGGGTATCGATCGCCCTGTTAATTCTACCGGCCGAATGGCCGTAAATCTTGATTACATTGCGGAAAAACTCATCAGAAAGGCGGCATTTACGCTCCAGCTTGATTCTCTGCATGAGGGTCTCAATCCCGTCGAAGTTCTTGGCAATTGCGAGCTTGTTGATGAGCGTGGCGTAAACGGATTCATTGGGATTGTAGTCCTTGCGTCTTGAAAGCTGATAGAAGAGTGGGAGCGCGAAGTTCGGGTCTTTGAGATTTTGAAAAATTCGGACTACTTCAGGCGTGCTTAGCCAATCTTTGTGATTGATGAGATCAGGATAGTTGTCGTTGTCATGGGAGGGTTTTTGGCGAGGCTTTGAAGGGGCGTAGTGATGGAAAGGGAGTGAAAGATTGAATTTTGGCAAGAGAATTGAGGAAAGAAATGGTGATTTGGAGATGGGTAGGCGAAATTTGGATCTGTAAGCGCGATATGATTGTGAGATCATAGTTCCATTTGGTGGCAACGGAACTGGGTTACTGGAGATTGAATAACAGGCAAAAGGGGAAGAAAAGTTGAATCATATTTGCCGCCATTTGGAACGTAGCTATATTTGTTAAAAAAAAAAAAAAAAAACAAACCCTTTCTCATGATTGATTTATTTTTTTGGAAAAATAATTTTTCTCTATCCGAACTATATGTTTTTTTTATAATTTACTATGATAATTTTTTGCTTGATAAACTATCATCCAATTACATATTTTTTACACTTTGTCATCTAGAGCCATTTTTTGGCCATCGAAAACCGCTCGTGGATAAGTAATTTGAATAATTTAGTCAATTTTGTATAATTCAAGGTATAAAAGTCTTTGTTGGTGTAAAAAATGAAATATATATGCTTTAAATTGCATAAAATTGTCTTTCTATTGTTCATGTGAGTGGTTTTTGGTTGCCGAAACCACCTAAAATGGCTTCACATGGCAAAATATAAAAACTACATAGTTGAAATGGTAGGTTGTTAATGAAAAAAGTTCAGATGACACAATGTAAAAATAAGTATAGTTTTGATGACAATTTTTTTTTCTCTTTATTTAATTTATTGAGTAAACTATATTTTCTTCATGTTTAAATTTTGGTTCTTTAGTCCTTTATTACACTATAATTTAACATTTAAGTAGTCTCTCAAAGCAATTGTAGCTAAAATTCACACACAAAACAAAACAAGAAAAGTTCCAGGCTCAATTTTAATGGTATCTTCGTCAATTTCAAGTTACTAGCACCGACTACGTGCGCTACACGTATACAACCTTTACAGACCTACAGTAAAATTCATCTCTAATTGAAAATAAAAAAGATTCATTTACTCATGTAATTGTGAATTAGACTTTATTTAAGAAAAATTCATGATATTTGAGAGAAACAAAAATACTTTAACCATTTCCTTTTTTGATATATCTTTTTCTATGGTACTTTTTCAGCATTTTTGTTAATGCTTTCATCCTCATCAATAATTACAACTTTTTATTGTGCATTAACATGTGTGCTAAAGCTAATTCAAACGTCCATTTAACCGATTGAAGAGAACCAAGAACATGCTTGATTTTATATGTGGTGAAACTATAAATTAAACAAATCATGGTCAATCAAACAAATTAAAAGGAAGCAAGAAGAGAAATCAACATTCTTAATGAATCACAAAACATACCTTGAATTTTACATTTGTCGAATATATCTTGAAAGAAATTATTTCGAGCTTCTGATTGTGTTTGAAGACGAAATGCACTCAAACTCAAACATCCATCAATAAACATAAAGTACTTTTATGGAAAATTGGAGATTAATGTAGAAATATGGATATCTATTGGTCTTACAATCATATAGTTTTTTATAACATATTTTGAACTCATAGCAAATAGTGGTAGTATAATTGTGGAAGTCGAAAGGTGCTAGACATAATTGTTAATGTCAAGATGCTCTATGGTGATATGAAATGTGGAGAAAAATTAATTTATCTTCATTATTTCATTGAAACCTTTGAACTCTCAACATTCATGTGAATGATATTCAAAGAGTTGATATTAAAAGTTTGACATTTTTTTACTACAAATTATTTCTAATCAATAAGGGTAATTATGTCAATTTACAATAGAAAAGAAGCACTTTTCATGATTCACACTTTTATAATAGTATAAAATCCAAAAGGAAAAAAGAAAAACCAAGTTTTCAACCGAATAAAATTGAAAACGGGGTTTTAAACGAAAATATTAAAGACAATTAAGAACATTTACAGTAAACCCTATAATGCACGGACACTTCTAAAAATTCTATTCGGCCGTGTCCGTGTTTCATAGTATAAACCACTTAAATTCACTTTTTTTTTTTCTTGCAAATTCTATATCTAGTCTAGGAAGCCAACAAAAACTCCTTAAAGGCTTAAACGAACTTATTTACTCGTGTTGTTTCTAACATTTTCTTTTTTGACAGTATAAGAATCCAATTTTCCTAATATACACGTAGAAGAATACTATGTGCACAAAATGTACAACAAATATCATGACCTATGTTTCTTCTTCCCAGCAAGAATTGGCTGAATCTGCAGCCTCCTGCTGAACGCTTCGTTGAAAAGAAATCGAGTTTGGAAAGCTGAAATTATGGGCAGCCAAGCTAAAGCAGCTATAGGTGCAAAAAGCACCACGCCCATTCCATAATCGTACGCTCTAGCAAAAACCCAAGTGAAGTGCCATAATCCGGTGCCTTCAATCTTTGGCCTAAGAGTTTGAGCAACCTGAACGAAGATAAGCAAATGAATCAGGACCGTCGATCTAAAGAGAATTGGATTCGAGAATAATCTTGATTTATGATGGTGAACTTTTATGAACTTACCATTATCAAGCCCCAACCGGTGGGGAGAAAAGCGAGACAACAGACGATCAAATCTCTCAGAGAGAGATGACAGATGAGTGAAAGAGTTATTATTGTGGCCAAAACGCCGAGAAATAGAAATGCTTTGAATAGCCGGAATGCGAGGTGGTGATTTGCATTCAAATAATACCTCCCAACATTCACCATCTGCATAGCGTGATCATACAAAAGTTGATTATTATGAAAAGGGGCCGTCCGTGAGCTTGTTAGAGAAACAAGTTGATGAGAGAAGTATAGGTCAATTTATTTCGCTCTCTCCTATAATTTTTGTCTAACTATACAAACTTCCCTAAGTATCCCCGTTTGATTGTCCAATTGGTATAAAAGTTGATACCTGCAAGTTTGAAAAATCTACAAGAACTCATAGGGGTGGTTTGTGTATGTATGTTTAAATAATCTTATGGAGTAGCTTGTAGTTTTTTAAAACTTGGGGTAACAACTATAATTTTGGGAATCTTGGAGAGGGTAGAGATGTAATTGACCCTTGTACATCTAAATGATAGCATCAAGAAACAATCGAAAGAGGGGGGCGACAGTAAAATAAAGATAAACTAAGGCATGCATGTTTAATTTCGACAAAAATAAGAGGGAAGGTTATTGTAATTTCATATAGTTATATGGGAGTGCACTGTAATTATTAGGAGCACGGAATTTACCTTGAGCAGGAGGAAAATGACAACTATAACGATCCACGAGAGCACATAGACAACAAAATTCTTGTTCTGGCCCGATATATCAAGGTGATAAACCAAACCGTATTGGTAAAGAAAGAATCTAAGCGAAAGAAGCAACTCAATCAACCGAGAAGTGATCCCACAGTGAAGTAAATGAGCTTGCTCCTCAATCCACCACGACTGCCAGCTTTTATCCTGTGAAATTCCAATTCCGCCCTGCTGCCTAATCCACTTATTCCAATCTTTCCAATCATCCACAATCTTACCCCAATTGAACCCTGATGGATTAAACAGAAACGGTGCGAAAAGCCAAGTCATAGACATGAACCAAATCGCATAGGTTATCAACACGTAAGCCATGCTGCTCTGGTATGACCGTCTAAACAAGTCATAAACAATTAACAAAATCAGAAGCTCAAATCCCTTCACGAAATGACTTCTTGAATATAATCTATAGTTTTCGGTAAAACTGGAATGAAAGATAACAACTTTACGCCCCGTTGGTCTGTATTTGGCTCCTCCATGAAGAATCGTTCTCCCATAATAATGGGCTTTCGTTCCGTAAGAGAAAGTAAAGAAAACAGCAGCAAGTTGAAGTTGCATGAGAACAAAATCTTTAAGGGCATTGAGAAATCCTCGTTCGAGTCCTATCTCGATAACCATTGGCAAACCAGTTAGTAGCCCGAGCTGTATGAATGATTGAGAAGCTAAAGCTGTTTCTAGAGACTTTATATTTTTAACTTTTGCTTCGATGAGGAGGGCTCTTTGAAGACCGCTAAGAACTAGGTAGAGCTGTCCATAGAGAAACACGTACACTCCAATTATAGATATCTGCAATTAGAAATTATTGCAAGATAAATAACAACAAAATTATAAAATGTTTTAAGAATTTTCCCCAATTTGTACATCAAATAGAGTTAATTGCATCAACCCCCTTATTATGGCTAATGAGGAAACAAAACACACTGTGATAAAGAAAAATCTCAAAAGAAAGCTGTGAAATTGAAAATTTGCATAGAAACTCCCCTGAAAATACTTGCAGTTTTATGGTAAGATTATATTTCTGATATTTTATTTTTGTTCCTTCTTTCTTTTTTGCACAAGGGTAAAATGGTGAGTTTAAGGGTTTTTGACAAGTCAAAAGAAAGGGAATCAGAGCAAATTTTCAACTTGGTAAGGTTTTTTATGAGATTTTTCTTATCACATGGCTTTTTATGCTCATTAGCAATAAACATGGGATTGGGTGCAGTTAACTCACATCAAACATGAAAACTCTCACCAGCATGTTAAAATAAAAGCCAACTGTTGTGAAATAAAAAGAAAGCATCCGAAAGAAGTCAAATCTACGTCCGAGGCGGTATATATCACGGCTTAGAGTTTGCTCACTGTTCCCATTGGCCACTTTGGCTTCAAACTTTGAGATTTGGTTTAGTCCAACGTCACGGCCTTTGCCAACCTGTATGTACTCGTGATATGTAACGTATCCTCGCCTTAGTGTCGTATTAAATCCTGCATAATTTCGATTCGAATTGCGAAATTAAATTAAGAAAACAAATTTAAAAAGGGGATCTTTATTGAGTAAAGTAACAGCTGGAACTGAGAATAATACCTGCATATACATCTTCACTTAAATTTATGGTCTTTGATGCCTTGCTTATGCCGCCTCGAGTCAAATGAAATATTCTGTCAAATAAATCTGGATGCCCGTAATGGAACCTAACCCTGTATTATGAATTAAAATCAATAATATAAGTGCTAGTTTCCAATAATTTTGCACATGGTAGATGAAATCATGAAAGATACCTGAGTGGATTTGCTAGAAGTCTTTGTCCAATTGTCACAAAGCTCGTTTCTTGATAGGACATAAACCATGCCAAGGAGGACACACTGAAGTTGAATAAATTTTAGTCAGCCAGCAAACATTTCTAAAATAATACAATTAATTGTTGCTGCTTTTTTTTTATGACTTGATTACTCAAAACCAAGAACTTGAAAAGTTAAAACATTGGCATATTTTTGCACCGTTTTCGATGGTAAAATTTTTTGTGTTGCTTATAACTTATGGATTTGTTTATTTCAAGCTTTGATGATAAATCAAATCACTCAAAACTAACCTTCCTGTGAATATGTGTTCTCTCATGCCAATAATAGTGGGAGAGCTCCTTCTTTGACCTTTGAGAAATTCTTGCAATAGATTTCTCATTTTGAGAGCTTCCTCAAGATAATTATCCTGCCAGAACAAGAACCGTCATAAGGATATTGATTATAATATCAACCTTATAAAACTAAAAGATCAAAAATCGGAGAAAAAAGAACAAAGGAAAGGAATTGAGGTTACTTGGTTCATATCAATTGCTTGAAGAGCTTCACCACGAGTGAAAATTATTGCATGATTTTGATTTTCAGGTTTTCCTTCTCCAATATTTGGCGGTCCTGGTAGCTTTATGCGGTAAATCACCTACAAAAAAGTTCTTTATGTAAATAACTTGGACAAGCACAACTTTAAACATAATACTAGGGATAATTACCAACTACTCCTGAGGTATGACTGAAATACAAAAAAATAAAAATAAATGAGGTTTCAGAAATTACCAACTCCCGCCTGAATTTTTAAGCCTAATGGAAAAACTGAAAGGCAGTGGTAAAATTACCATGTTGCTGCCTTGATGGAAAGAGCTGAAAGAAAAAATAAAAAGGTTGATTTTGAAATACCAACATTACTTTCATTTTAAATGAATGTTTGTTACTAAGGGCTGGTGAAGCTTGTGAGAGAGTGAACACTCAGGGGGACGTTGGTAATTTCCGGAACCTCATGGGGTTTTCTGTATCTAGGCCATACCTCAGGGGCAGTTGGTTATTAACCTGTAATACTATTATGAAAATTACTTGGTCTCAAGACTCTCAACCATATTTCTTCATTAAATTATTACCTGGTCAAGGCCATTGACAGCTTTGACAAGTATAGAAGAATACACTTTCCGAGGCTTATCCTCCACAATCTCTTCTTTCTCCTCAACATAAGCAACACGCAAAGCGGGATACCTGTAAACAATTTCAAGATTAATCTTTCAATACGGTGATTATAACAATTGCAATATATCTCCTGAGATGAGAAAAGAATAATTACTTTATCATCAAGTCGAGAATGTCTTGAGCTTGAGGATCGCCAGAGGATTTCTGGGCTCCATATATTTGACACGAAACAACATGACTAAATTTCATGTCTACTAAGGCATCAAGTTGAGCTGATAATGTATCATCTGCTCTTTCAATGGCATCATAATTTTGAAGAATATCTGGCGAGAAAATATCACAAAATGTTTATTAGTTTCAACGGGTTCGTTTGCAGAAACTTCTGCTTGCTTTTGAAGAAGTTAAATTAGAAACTAAAATTGTAAATTTGTAAGAAAGTTGTAGTAAAAGCTGAGTGTTTCCGGAAAAAATGTAGAAAAGAACTTTTAAATAATAGAAGAAAACAACATAGAGGCTGAACAAAGCCCCCCCAAAGCTGCTTCCAACTTCTAGCTATTTTAAGCAGTAGCAGTAAAAACAAAAATACTCATTTCTACTTCTTTTTAAGCTAAAAGCAGAATTTTTTTTTGTATAGAATTGGTAAACACTACCTAAATGCAACAGTCATATGATTTCATGATGGGGAATTTTGAATAAATAGTTAATGAAACAAACCATCATCCTCAGCCATGTCGAGAAAAGCTTGTAATTTTAGGGCTTTCCGGTAATACATCATTCCTCTTACTGTTTATTACAAAACAAAAGAAAAGGAATTAGTGTTATATTTCAGATGGTAATTTATTTATTTTTTAAAATTTAAACAGAAAAAGTCCAATCTGAGAAAAAAGAAAGGGTTATTTTACAACTTGCCTGTCCTGCTTAGTGTTTGCCCTCGAAAAGAAGCCCAATCCCGTAGATCTTCGGGACTGATATCATCATTTATTCTATCTACATTATCACTTCCAATGCGCTCCAGAAAATTTTCCCACTCATCTGAGAGAATATTAGAAGGAGGAGATGAATCTGGAAGTTTTTAGGATAGTATAAGCAGAAATAAAAATTTAGTTTACTTTTCAATAACAACCTGGAAATATCTTTTGCATATAAAAGCTAATGGAAACCCCTTGTTTGGTTGAATGGAGCTCCTTGTTTGAAAACTTGACTTCTTCCATATAGTGTGGAGTCAAAACACTGCAATTAATAGTAACTAGTAAGTTAGGAAAGTATAGCCAAAAAATACCGAAAGAGAATTCTATAAATACAAGGGCTAATTACCTACCACCCCCTGGGGTTTGGCTCAAATACAGAAAACCCAATGAGGTTTCAGAAATTACCAAATTCCCCCAAGGTTTTGAGACTAATGGAAAAATTAACGGAAGATAGTGAACCTCAGGGGTAGTTCGTGAGAGAGAAAGTGAATCTCAGGGGGGAATCGGTAATTTCTGAAACTTCAGGGGATTTTCTGTATTGAGTCAAACCCCAGAGAGTAGTTGGTAATTATCTTTAAATACGATGAGAAATAACCTGAATGACAACATATTGTGCACTTTTGGAGCTTTAGGCATAACCATAAAGAGAGAAGTAGCAAAAAATGAAATCCGTCTTCGAGCTTCCAGGTTTGAGGGCATATACATTGCTTTATCTTTGACAGTAAGCAACAGATGAAAACGCTTAATCTGTTTATAGGAAAGAGTAAGTAATAAGTGACATAAGTTCAAAATTTAAAAAATAAAATAAAATAGAATCTTCCTCAAAAAACATGTTGACTTGAAAAGATTTACGTCTCTTAATTAAATTAAGGTACCTTTTCCATCAAAATATCAGAATGTGGCAATGGGAAATGAATTGAATCATTTGAAGCGAATAATTCAGGCTCTAAATAGCTGAAGAATTCAGTTGTGTCTTCTGGTTGTAGCTGGTGAGCATGGAGAACGTCCAGAGTTCTTATAAATAAAGAAAGAACATAGAAATTCAATAATTAGGAAAAGGAAAGAAATATATTATTTATAAAAAACACTAATATATGAGGGCAAAAATGTTGTTTTTGAAAATTTGGATAGCAGAAAGAAACCTGGAACCATGTACAAATAATTCATCTGTTACAAGCTCAAAGATGTCTTGAAGCGCCTTCACTACTTTATAATACTGATCTTCATCACCCTCAACCTTGATTAAATTTATCACATTAGTAATGCCATGAAACTGAGAGTATTTGATGGAATTTTTTTATTTAAAACATTACAAAAAATAAATTATTAGGAAATTAATTACCAGAAGCTCAACCAGTTCAATGCATTTAGAATGTAAGGTTGGTAATTCACTCAGATGAAGATCCTTGAGGAGTAACGATTTTTCAATGCTTTCCTCAATTTCGCTGATTATACCAGATATAATTCTGAAAAGCAGAAGAATAAAAATGGAGAAATACGTCAATTTTTCGAAATAACAAAAACAAATTAACTTTTAAGAAAATGAAGAATATTATTTTACCTTCTCTCCATGTCACCTACCACAAGAATATCCAGTATATACTTGAGTGATTCGTAACACTCAATTACAACCAAATACATGTAATTATCCTTTCTGATCTTCTTCAAGAGATTATCATATTTTCCCACAAAATCTCTAGCAATGCTGAGAGCTGTCGACAGCTGGAAACGGAAGAAAGAAACTTCAACAATTTTATCATCACTTCAGCAGAATAAAGACAAATGTTTCAACTCATAAATATACCTTATTTGCTAACAGAAAAACAGGCCAACGGACTTGGTCAGACAATAATTCAGGTGAGACAGGTATTTTCATCAAATCCATTTCCCTGTATCAAGTCACACATGATGATATTAAATATCATTTACTTTTCTTTCACAATAATAAGCCAAATCCATCAAAAAGAAAGCAAGGAAAAAAAGAAAAAAAGAAAGGGAAACCTGGCGAGGCATAATCAACCTGTTGCTTATCAGGTCCTCGTCGCGAAAGCTACTTATGATTTGGTTCCAAACTATGGCAAACTTCAGTACTCCTCCCTTCTTGTTCTCTAAAGCCTGAAACCACCAGACAGGATTAGGGGGTGTTTGCAAAAACTTATTTTCGAAGAATTAGTTATAGCAAAAGTTTTACAAAGTTGAACTAAGCGGAGAGTTTTTGAGAAAGCAAGTACAACACCACTTTTTAATAATAATAGGAAAAATAACCTAGAAGCTGGGAAAAGCACCCCAAGGGTGCTTAAATTACTCCATTTCAGCATTTTTAAAGCTAAAAGGGGAAAGCCGCTTTTTTTCGAGTTTGCAAACACTCCATAAGACTTGAACACCAAAGCACAAAAGTTTATATTAATATTTAAAAAAAAAAAAAGAGAAAAAGAAAACCTTCAGAAAACCTGGTTGGCAAAGCCACATTTTGATTCCATCTTTATCTTTAATTTGGGGTGGTATGAGGCAATCATGGAATGCTGAGGGCAAAGTGTCGAATTTACTTCGCAACATTCCCTGTGTACGAATCTGTTTGACACCAAAATCATTTCATATTAATTATAATAAAAAAATGATTTCATATATCAGAATTCTACTTCAAAACGAGACGGGATAGGATAAATAAAGAGATATGGCTTACTTCTCCAAGATGGTGTAGAATTCCATAAACTCCCCCAAAGATAGAGCAGTAAACGGAATACCATATTTGTGCATCCATGAAATACACCTGAATTAATTTAAATTCTTTTAACAATCATAAACACATTTAGAGTGAACAAAATGACTGAAATTTATGTATGAAGTTAGACCACTTACTAGGATAATAGGAGCCCAAATAGCTGTGATGGCACCGGCATTACTCTTGACTAAGTATAGAAAATAATATCAGATGATATGCATATAAATATATATTATAACTTTAATTTGATAATATTTAATCTATATAATCTTGGAAACATAAGAAGATCACAGAAGGTTACCTTTAGGGAAAAGCTCGTGCCAGTCATAGTTTTTAACCCCGATACTCATTATTTGTCTCGTTGGCTCTATAAGTGGTTTTATCTGAAAATGCCATAATATTAGACATAAAATTCCAAGAATTTAATAAATTAACACCTCATCCGAATAAAAGAATCGATTTCATAAAACCTCATCTTGTAAAGATGTAACAATTTCAGTCATCTATTTGTTTGAGTTTGAAATTTCAAATATTTAATTAGAAAACATCTGCTTCTCATCCAATCTTAGTGGGCCTGTACTTTCAGGCAAGAGAAGAATGCATCGACTTTTGACATTTAGCACGATAAAGAAATTCAAAATTAAAAAAAAAAAAAAAAAATGTTCACCTCAAAAGTATAGCTGAACGTAAATTTGCTTAGCAGTAGCAGCACCCAAAACAATGTGTACCTAAAGCAACACCAAACAAGCTCCCACTTGTAAGGAAAAAAAAATCATATTAACTAAATAAAATCAGTGCAGAGATTTTAGACATACTTCACGAGAGATACTTGGCTCTCTTGCATTCCTCTTCCAATGTATAATCTAGGCTAAAAAACGTGGAGAATTGAAAAATATGTTACTTAACCACATACAAAAGCCAAGATTGTACTTCATATTTTTCAAAAGAACTAAACATATCCTATTTATTCCGTATATTTTCTCAATTATTAAAAAAAGAAAACTTAAGTAAAACAAGCTGAACTCGTACCTGTGTCCACCAAGAAAAGACTGTACAAATTCGAGTATTGGATGTCTCGATAAATTTTCCAACAGCAGGCACAAGAAAGAGGACCATATTAACTGCATTAGTAATCAAGTAAAATGAAACTGCAATCATGTAAGAAGAATAGCACCATTCTCCAAGCCAGCTCCCATCTTGTGCAGAATAACAAGTATATTTTCTTCTAGAACTAGCATAATATACAGGAAGAACAATTGTCCATATCATTGCACCCAGTATTTTCAGCACGTCTTTTCTACGGTGAGCCGAATCTTGTGTACTTCTAGCTTTCCATGTGAAGGCAACATCAAGGATAGCTGCAAATCAGATATTCAGATTACAGTTTATCTATTTTAAGTCTATGACTGATGAATTTAGTAAAAAATATCTGGCAAAAAAATAATACATTCCGAGAAGCTTTTCTTAACACTCAAAACTGTGATTTTTCAATTAGCTCACCGCTCATTTGGTTATAAATTGACATTGTGGTGACAATTTTGTCTTCATATTGACAAGGTTCTCTTTGCACAGGATATATTATCTCAGGAATGCTAACTTAATAGGCGACATCTACTGCCCCTGAAGTTTTCCCTAATTACAATTTAGTCCCTCTGTTTTTCACAAATTATGAAAAATTCCATGACATTTCACTTTCTTAGTAATAAATCCCTGAAAATATACAGCATGAAGCCAAGAAATGCCAATAATCAGCCTATTCCAGGGAGTTTTTTGCATTAAAGTGAAATGGAGGGAGTTTTTTGTAATTTCTGAAATCTGAGGGACTAAATTGTAATTATCTCAAACTTAGTAGTATAAGATGTAATTACCCCAATTTAAAAATATTAAGGTTTTAATATATTACCTTGGATGAGTTTAAGAACAGCTGATGTGATGAAAATGCTCATAACATCTTCAAGTACAGTTGCATCAAATACTTGTAGAGGAGATTCCAGATCATGGGACGCCATAATTATCATTGCCTAAGAGAAGTATTCATTAAAGATTAAATTTTTTAGACATTTAAAGAAATATAAAAGACAGGTTTTTCCAAAAATATTACCTGAAGGGCTAAAATAAGGAAGCTCCACATTCTATCAAAGCTTCTGAAAATCTGCCAAAATGAACGTATCTCAGCAAAATTTGTCTTCCCTAGCCACTTTGGTTCCTTCACTTCTTCTACAGTACCCTGAGAATTAATTGCAGCAAAATATTATGAAAATGTCAGCATATAAGCGACAGCTAATATTATTTTGAGCAGTTTACTTACTCCCATTTCTTCATCTTCATTGTTATCACTTTTCTCTGCTTCATTACTCTTTTCTGATTTTTTAGATTTTTTCTTCTTTTTTTTGCGTTCGTTTGAAGGATGTATGCAAAAGAAATCATGATCGAGACGCAAGGGCCAACCGAGCTCAAAGCAAACCGGCGACCTAAAATTTAATGAGTACAATACTTCAAAACAAAGTTTATAAGGAAATGAATCAGCAAGAAATCATAAATCTTAAGTTCATATCTTACCAGAAAAATTCGTTCAAGTCGTCATAGTTCCTCCATGTTGAATGATCAGTTGTTCCATTTCTGTTTTTCATGGCTTCCTTCAGTAATTGGTGGAAAAATTAGAAAATATACAAAAAAATTATAAGAAGTCAACCAATCTGGATTTCAATTTACCTCACTTATAACCTCGTAAATTGGAGAAACAACATTAATTAGGAAAGCTTCATATCCTCCACCATATGCCGGCATTACTCTTTCTCCAGTTGTCAAACTCACAGAACCACTCAACATTCCATGCAATTCACTTGCCATCTAAAAGATTTTTTTTTTTAATATTAACAAAATTTACTAAATGTGAATATTTAAGAGCTATAAAAGTATCAGACAGAAAAGTGACGACAAGAAGAGAATAACTTATACATGGTGAAATATGTAGCAGAGACATTCTGGCATAAACCTTAAGTTTGCAGCTTCGCCCCATATTAAAAGATAAAGTGCTGTATACAAAAGTTTATACTGTTGAGCTTCCTGTTTTAAATATGGCAACCTGACATAGAAAATGAAGTACAATTACGGTTCATAATATTATCTCACTGATTAAATTTAAACAGAGTGAAAAAAGAAAAACACTATTAAAGTTGATTCTCACCGAATATTGCTTTTCCTGTCCAAAAACTTGCACCACTCTGTATAGTTTTTGAAGAATTTCTTCATCAGTTCATCCAGAGCTCCATCAGCTAACTAATATCCGAAAACAAAGACATTCGTCAACAAAAGAAAATAAAAAAAAAAGATTCATTAAAATAGTATCTTTTTTAGTCATATTAACAAACAAAAAAACACCTTTTGTTCTTGTTTCTGAGTTTGTCGAACGTGGGCATTGGCAAGTAGAAGGATTAAATGTTCCCTCTGGTTGGCGACATTTCCTTTCTAATGAAATAGAATGCAATTATGCTTCAGAGTGTATACAAATATTGGAAATTCAGGAAAATTACAATTTCTGTAAGTAATTTACCAATTTGCCATCATAATCAAGACAATTAGAAAAAGGGAAAATACAGAAACAAAGGAGCACCTGAAAACCAAAGCAAAACTGAAGCCAATCAAGCAAATCTATATGTGGTGCTCGCCTTTTAAAATCGTCCAAGAAAGGCAAACCTCGAACACCACGTACAGCAGCCATTGCATATTTGATCTGTAAAGTTCTACATTTTATCAAAAGTCATTTAATTTACAATAATATCTGTGTTCTGAAAAAAGTGCTTGTATTATAAGTTTTTCGATGCTAGATTAGAATATTCTATAATTTGCCTTATTTTACAAAGTATTAAACCTCGGGAAGTTGCATTATAGCATGTTGAACGCCTCCTTGATCAAGAGGAAGAATGTTGTAATCCACATAGAGTTCAGATCTCGAATGGTCAGGATCAGCAAGAGCCTATTCAAGAATAAAAAAAAAATATGAATTTCAAGTAAAAGGGAAACCATAAATAAAAAACAAATAAACTCGAAATGCAGGAGATTCAAGAAAACCTGGGAACCGGCTGCAGAAGTAACTGTTGATAGTACTTCAAACAAAACAGATGCAATTGCACGTGCTCTAATCATCATTTCTCTGTAATAAGAACAGATAAAAGTATAAATATTATAGGATAATTCATCCTATAATCTAACAGAGTCTGGAATATTCATTACCTAGTTTCTAATGTATATTCTCCACCATGTTTAATAATGTAGTCTTTGTATTCCCGGTATACACGTCGAAGTTCACGTAAATCACTCTTTTCCCTCCTTTTTCTAATTGTAGCTTCTTCATCCTAAGGAACAAAGTACAATTTTAGTACATTTTACAATAAATTTTCAACTCAAATTATCTAATGTGAAATTGTACCTGTTCGAGCCGCTGAAGCAGAGAAGTTTTGAACTGTCGAACTCCACGACCACTCGAATTTTTGTCCAAGTTATGTGCAACTTCAAAAGCATGAAAACGGCCTGGCAAGAGAAACACAATCAATTGCCTAAAATAACAATTGTGCTTAAATTAATTAAAAGAATTCCTAAATAAAGAAGAAAAATTGGATTAGTACTGTATTTCACTGCCTTTACCAGAACATAGCTGATTTTGCATTAAGAAATCAATTTTTTTTAGAAATCTCTCTCTCTCTCTCTCTCTCTCTCTCTCTGATACACACACAATTATCACAAACAATGCAAATCAATCAGAATTAGACAAAATTCAAAAATTAATAAAACCCATCTAAAACCACACATTAAGTTCTAACTATCACAATAAATCAATCCACAGGATTAAAACTCTCTGATTAAGAACAACCAAAAAAAAAAGATTGCTCTTTTTCAACTATTTAAGTAAAAACACTCACATAAATAAGCAACCCGGGGTTCATCAACTTCAATCTGATTTGCCACACGAAGAAATCTTTGAATCTCGGAAACCAAAGTAACGGGCAATTTCTCACTATCAAAGGGTTCAGGGACATGTTCTCGGCCTGAAGTAAGCGATCTCGTGAAGGGCCTTGTGTCGGTCGTAGTATAAGCTCTTCTAGTGCTGCTGCTCGCTCTGCTTTCTTCGTCATTTGTGGGTTCTGCAACAACAATTTCTGACATTTTGTGGTGGGTAACCGAGAAAATCTGGGGAGTGAACAACAGTGAGATTGCATGGGGTAAAGAGTATATATATTATGGAATCTTGATTGTATATGCATGCTTTGCTTAGTCTGATTTTTTCTGTATTATTTTTGGCTTTTTGGAGTGCTTTTTTGATTATGGGTTGTAATCTTTTTCGCTTTTGCTTTTGGTGAAATTAGGAAATTGCTGTGTGTCTGTGTGTGTGTGTCGAGTTGGAGAAGAAGGGAATGAGTTAGATTGAAAAGGAAATTTGGAATGAATTTCTTTTCAAGCAGTTCAGTAAAGAAAGAGGGAAAATTTTCGGTCAGAATAGGATTTTTGAAAGTGGTTATTTAATGTAAATACATTATTGTTTAGAAAAGTATAACTACTCATAATAACTCAAACGATATAAATTTTCTAACTGAAATTTGTGGTATGATATAATTATTTCCATATGTGATTATTTAAAACTCTACAAGTTTTTTATAAAAGAAATGCCATTAGGTCTTTTTGAAAATTTTAATTAGTAAACTCTGAAGAAATTTTGGCATAATTCAACCCAAAAAGTTAGATTATTATATGAAAAATTGGACTTCGGCATATCAACTCTCAAAAGGTAGCTCAAGAGAAGAGGATTACTAAATCAGTACTATATATCGAAGACCACATCTCTGAATTTTCAATGTGAGATGATTTAACGCATTCCCGTCACGTTCAGGGCCATTCAATATACATGCAGGACAAATTGAAGCGTGAAATTTGCAGAAATGAACATCTACGAGGAGAGATAGAGGTGAAAAGACAAATCTAAAATAAAAACTCACTCTGATATCATGTGAATAAATTACTTGGACCTAATTCAATCTCAAAGCTGGCTCAAAAGGGATCGAGTTAGGCCAAATATTTATAATTAAATATAAACTGAAAATAATTACGAAATAACCATCATCAAGCAAGAATAAAGAAATATGTGGGTTGAACAAGTGAAATAAAATTTTAGTATAAAAAAGTGATAAGAATGCTATGTGGCAAAAAAAATCCCCACACTCCTTCATTTTATTTGACTTTTTTTTAACTTTTTCTTGCTATTTGTTTATTTAAGTTTAATTAATCTTAGTGGTCATTTGTGGTAGTAATATTCTATCCTTCTTCCTTATTATGAACCAGGAATTTCAGATCTTACAGACTGGTAAAAGAATATACAAATATTATCAGAAAGCAGCTTTTAATTAATTGCAGCTTGCTGTAAAGAAACCCTTCTCTTTATTAATGTTTCTGATATGCATATCTCTAAGTTGTCTTCCATCTGATTAAAGCATGATTATTTATTTAATCCTACTTAAATAAAGCATGCAATGAAAACTCTGAAAGCCAAGTATAAGCAGTGGTGTTGTGGAGTCAGGATCCTAAAGTGAGGAAGTGTGTTTGGCTTAAAGATACACTAGATATTATAAAATAATTTTAGAAAAATAAATTACATATATATATAGAATAATTTAAAAGTTAGGAGGGTAAACATACAAACTCTCACTTGTATGTAGCTCGACACGAAATATAAGCAAATAATAAGTACCATATATAATTTTCACTGACCCAATACTTAGTTCATTAGGGTGATGATAAGCTTTTATTAATCTGCCTTTTAGTTACCAGTAATCAATCACCCTTTAATTAATTATTTCCTTAATATAAAAGAAGACGAACACGGTGTTTACAAAGTGAGTGCTTGTGGGTCATCTACTTTAATTGTAAAAGTTTATGAAACTCAGAATTATTGGTTTCTTTAAACCATCAAATGCACATTGATATGGTAGAGCTTGTCAAAAAAGCAGAGTTGAATGAAAAGTGGCACGAACTTTTGGGCTAATTTTCTTTCTTCCCCTCTAAGAATATGAAAGAAGAAGAGGCCAAGTTTCATGGGGTATTATATATGATGAAGCAAATTAGATTAGTTAATGTATTATTATTATCTTGTAGTTCTTGTTTTGAACAAGGTCATTTGTATAGGAAAAAGTTAAAAATAGGCTAAAAAGAATTGTATAAAGTAATTATTTAGAGGAAACTTATAGCTTGGGGTGTACATAAACCCGCAACACCCACATAAACCTCCCCATTCGAGCCGAACCGCCTGTAACCTGTAGGTTTAAGATTTTATATTTTTTTATAACAATTTAAATTATTTGCAACCCACTAGCAATGGATCGGATTGCGGATTTACAAAACATATATAACCCGTCATTCACCCTTTCCGCTGTTAAATACATATATATCATGTAAAGATTTTCTTTACCAAATTCTCATTCTTTACTCTCAGTTTTTCACACTCTCTCCTTTGAGATTTCACTCAATTGGAAATCTTCAATTTCCTATAGAAACTTTTCAAAATTTTCCATTTTTTTATCATGACTATTTCTCTTCTCAAAAATTCTAATAAATCTAGTATAATTTTAACCTATTATTTTATCTGGTTATATCTCCATGTTACTCCAGATTTGTAGCCAACACACTGAAATTTTTTAAGTTACTATTCATATTCCAAAATTGCAAAATGAAGGCGTGAATCATAAAATTGGATTTCAGCAAAGTTGAACGTTGAGTAACAAATAAAGATGTAGTAACCCGCCAATTGTTAAAGTCCGACTTAACCGAACTGCTCGGTTTAGGAAAATATTTTAACCGCATCGGTTTATATTTTTATAAATCTGCTCACGTAGGGTCGGATATTTTTTAATTATTAAATCGATTAAACCCGACCGTAAACACCAGTAAAACCTCATGATATAGAGATAGCAAAAGGTACTCATGAGAACTGCGGCTTATTATTAACGAACAAAAGTCAAAAATCAATTTGGGGTTAGCCCATTATTGGTGCGCTGATGCTCAAGCTCAAGCAAGTAGAAGGAAAAATTGCAGTTATTTGTGCCATTTTCACTTTTGAACATAATAAATAGGCGAGTTTCAATAATTAGTAATTTGTTTTAACTTAATGTTGATATTTAATTTTTTGGCAAAATCAAATTGGCCATCTGAAATTATCACATGAGACTCGTAATATCGGAATGTATGTATGTGGCGCCTAATTCTAATTCTAGACTATGATGTACGAACATTCTTAAAAATCATATTCTGCGGTGTTGTGTCGTGTCGGATATCCGTATTAGACACTTCTCTAGTATAAAATATCAAAAAAAATCCGTATCTCTATATCCGTATCATGTCGTGTCCGTATCGCCGTGTCGGTGTCTGTGTTTCGTCGACTAGAAATCTCAATCCGAAAATTTAATATTTAATACTACTAATTTCATCACATAATAATTAATATATAATACATAATATCTTAGTGTTATGATTTTTTATTTATATATTATATATTCTTTATCAATATTTGTTTTTATATATTTTTAATTTGGTATGATTTTTTATCGAGTTATCAGACATTATGTCAAATTATGTAGCCGTTGACAGCCCATATGTTTTAAATAAAAACTAATAATTAGAACACTATCGACTATCATCGATTCCTATTCGGACTCTGAATAAGCAGTTATTATAAATACCCTTTTCTACCAAGTAATTAATTAATCTTGTTTATACCAATTACCAACAGTTCCTAAATTTTTCTCATTACGCATAAATTCTCAAAGTCAAACCATAGTCGGAGTTCGTCGGATCAGATGGAAACATATCCAATTGTTGCGGCCGCCGCCGTGCTATTCTTCCCTTGTTTCAATTTTAGTGGCGGTAAAAAGAAGAAAACGACCACAATCGCCGCTCCTCCTCCACCGCCGGCGCACCATTCAGTCAAGAAAGCTCAAAAGACGAAAAATAGCAGTGATTCTAGTACTTCATGCGATGACGACGCCGTCGTCGTCTTCGTTGTTGCCGTTGCCACTGCTTCTATTCTTAGCTATAATTTCTGAACATAATAATGCGTCTTTCTTATATGATACAAGAGAGTTTTAGAATTTCTCCATATATAGCTTGAGGTTTATAATTTAGATTGTATATGGTGCTTATAATTAGTTTAGTTTCGTCTTCATGAATCATGATGTAGCAATAAAATGATAAAATTGCAAATTTTACTACTATTTTTTTTAACAGACGCATACCTCCATACTGGAATAATATTTGATAGCCATTGGGCAAAACCCCAGCAAATTTTACCACGGTAAATTCACCACTTTCGAACATGATTTATTAATTATAAAAATATAAAAAGTCTCAATAATTTGTATAAATAGCATAAGATACAAATTAATGCATTCCATTTATCTATATGTCTTTTATTTTCATTTAGTTTTTAAACCGCCTAAAACATGGTAACAGAGTGGATGAATCCAGACTTCGATGTTAAATCTAATACTTACCTATTTTAATTCAAACCATCTCATAAATCAAAATTTTAATTCCTATTTCATTACTCGCTTGCATAAATTTATTTTTTTAATAAGAATTACAACTCCCTAATGATAAATACAAATACATTTCCTAGTATAAATAAACCTATCAATATTCGGATTATGAGTTTATATTATTGGGATTTCGCCAAATATCTTCAATCAATCGTATTTTCCATGCCATAATAAGTTTGTTTCATAGTGTCAAACAAAATCCATGTGCATTATCGAAGACAATGATTAATTAGATTTCTTCACTTGCCAAAAGACTAATTAGTAATTACTTCAATTAAAACCATAGAATTGAAGTTATTAGCATTAATATGGGAAAATAAATGACATTTTTTTTTATATTTATAAAAGAGAATTGTTGTTGCTTTGTGTAACTACTTGTTTCAGAAATTGTTTAGGAAGAATTGGTCAGTTTATTTTGGGAAAATTTTCAATTTCGTCTCTCTTAATTTTAGAAAATTGAGATTTTTAGGACATAAATTTTAAAAAAGTGACAATCCATCTCCATGTCTAAAAATGTTGCATGTTAGACCTAATTTCCGCCTTCCAAAAAAAATAAATAAATAAAAATGCTAGAATCATAGTTTTCGCCTCAAAAAGTCACGTGAATAGCCCATGCTTTATTTATTAATAATTTACTTTATTAAATAAATTTAGCGTCCATGTGGGTTACATGAAATTTTAACTAGTATAAAAATAATAACAAAATATTATAAATAAATAACAATAATATTATCAGTACTTGATTGTAATTTTTATATTAAATCGACAAAAAAAAAAAAAAAAAAAAAGTTGAGTACCAGGAGAGTGTAAGCCCCGTTCAGTTGATCCAATTTACTTGGACCAAGCGAATAACTGTGTGTATCGGCCAAGGTTTGCTTGGTTAGGTTGGTCAAATGGGCTCCACACGTGTCTCAGCCCACAGCCCAATGGGCTACGAACCAAACAAAAACCCAAGTTTGACTCGTTTCCGAGACTGCATCTCTACAGGTTGCGGCCCGGAGACTTTCCTGGGTTCGAGTAGTAAGCCCATAACCCATTCACTTCATCTCCTGGTACAATTAATCGTAACGTCACCAATTTTCTATTTAACATGACCAAAATACATATTGGTGTCCGATGTGGGACAGAATAAAATCTAGCTATTTTTTTGGTTCAGCAAAGAAATAAAAAAGATAAGATTAGTTTAGTTTAGTTTAATTCTGAGCTAAAAAACAATCAAAAACTTCTTGTAATGAATCATTTCAATTCTGAAACGGAATTCGCAAATTCTGTCTCATCTTAGCCAAAGTATTAGCACATTTATTCCTCTCGGCATATTCAATCTTTTTGGTTCGCATTATGTTGGAAATCTACCTATTTCTACTATAATATAATTGAAGATCCTTTTAAAATATTTCTTGGCATAATTACTGTTATACCCTCTTTTTTAATTAGTTATTTAACTGTTAAATTTATTAAATTTAAAGTAAATTACATGAGAACTCAATGAGAATAATTAAGTAATTTGGTTTATAGTAATATATTATAATTTCTTTAGATCTTTATATAGGAAATATTAATATTTTTTCAAAATTTATAGACAATATATATCATCATTAAATAATGTGCTAAAATTAAGCCTATTGCCACAAAGCAGTACTGTAATTATCCTTTTCTATGGTCATTTCACAACATTCTTGCAAGTAATAATCCCCTACAGTAGTACCAGCTCCAAATTCGATCATATTTTCCATGTTTTCTATTAAATAATAGCCATTGATCTCATTACAATATTAAATAAAAGTTTAATAATTCTAATTTTATAATTTTTGGTAAACACTTGGGCATGTGTACAGCTAATCCAGGTGATCCTACCATTCATGCATGTACTCGTACAATATTGTAATAATAAATTCTTGTCGAGGATATTTTTTTGATTATTAATGAAGATTTCAATTATATCTTTTTTGTCCAAATTAATTGATTTATTAAAGCATTGTTGGCATTGTCATGAATAAACCCTACAGAATGCTGATTAAAATTCCAGTTAAGAGGATGTGTCGGCAGTCGGTACATACAAAGGAAGATGATACGAACATCTAATTAATTAGCCATATAAATCAAATAATTCGAGAAATAAGATGAGAAATTAGAATTTCATAATCATAACCCTATGATTAATTTCATAATCATTTGATTATGGTTAGTAAATCAAGCTGATATCTCATCACATGATGAACAGATTAGGTGATCAAGACTGATTATATGCATGGATCTTTTCCAGGAAAACTAGTTCAATTCTGGCATTTATTGTTAAAATTAATGATAATTGAGAACATCAGAAAAGGGATCGTATCAAGAATACAGAGAGACGATTATTCATGCGAGCATATATTACTGTAGCTAGTATCTGGATGCGAATAATTGCGAATGCGTACAGATGAATTTTTTTTTTTCACATTCTATTTATACGAATCGAGTCGGGTCGAACCACTTAGATACAAAACTCTTTCTATCAATGGCAATTACGTTCACATGAATTCAAACCCGAGATATTTGGTTAAACTAACATATATTACCGAACCACTTGCGTTATTTGGTAACGTGCAGATGCGTACAGATGGAACAACATTATATTATTAAATATTACACTTGTAACTTCTATCCATGAGCTAGGAACAAACTATATTATTAGGTACACGTGGTTTCACTAAGTAAAAATACTTTTAAAATGTTGAAACTATTATATAGTTCCAATTATAATAATATTGTCGAGCATGGCACAACCTTTTGATAAGTACTCCAGAGAGACAACACCCTTTGATTTGCCAATGATCGACCATGTGCATGTATCAAGCACATATAACTTCTAAATAATATACATTGAATTTATGCATGCATCGAGATAAGATAATTTGGGAAGAATCAATCATATTCATATGTAGCTATCATGATAAATTTAATATTCTCTTTGACATTAATTTATTAATTATAGTTAGATATATTGTCTAATTTTCAATATTCCGTCAAATTTTTAGATTTCCATTATAGTAAGGAAATCTATATGTAATTTTCAATAGTACATATATGGGGTCTAGCTAGCTTGTTGTATTTACCCTTTATAAGTCGAGGGGGTGTAAGTGTAATTATCTCAATATTTAATTTAAAAGTTAGAAGTCAAATGTAACAATAATTTAAGCTCAATTTCAGGTTGTATTCAATGAATTTTAACGCTTATTTTTGCAACAGGGCTGCGAATCCGAAGACGTGACAAATAATATCAGACCTAATGATATAAAGTGTGTTGTGGTGAGCAATAGAATATATTCTCTACTAATAAAATGTACAAATATATCGATCCATGATAGCATTTGAAACTATTGATTCCAAATATCCAAATACCGAAATATTGATCTACATTAACAAACTTATACTAAAATTCCTATTGCCACAAAGCAGTGTAATTGTCCTCCTCCATGGACATTCCATCATAGCATACTTGTGCGTAATAATCCCCTACACCAGCTCCAAATTCAACCATATTTTCCATGTTCTCGATCAAATAATAACCGTTGATCTGATCATCGCTCGGCGTGGCATAATCCATCTCCATATCAATCCAATCAAACGCAAGATCGCGATCACCAGGTGATATGGAACAACTACTCATTTGCGACAACTCCGTATCACAAAATCGAACATAATCATGATCTGAAATACCGTTTGATTTCTCCAGATACGAATCTTGATTGATAATCTCAGCTTCGAGAGATTGCATCACGTATCTCAACCGTTCATCGTCGTCTCCATCTTCGACATGTGAGTCTTCTAGTAGAGAAACAAGAATTGGATCCTCCATAATGTTTGAGAACTCATGATCAACCACAATATTAACATTGTCAATATTGTGATTGTAATGAAAATCTTCAACTGCTGTAGCATTTGCCATGATATTTTAATTAGGTATAGGATAATGAAGAATATGAGAGTGATATTTTATGAAGATGTGGATCTAAATGGAGAGTAAGATGCCCTATTTATAGGGTAATGAACTTAACTAAAGTTTAATTATTATTTACGAATTTTAGGTAAAGCAATTGGGCATGTGGACAGCTAATATAGTTGATCCTACCATTCATGTACTCGTACAATATTATAATAAAATCCTTGTCTACGATGTCGATTATTGAAGATTCCAATTATTTGGTCCAAATTTGATTAATTTAAAAAGCATTGTTGGCATATTGTCATGAAATAACCCTACATAGTGTTGATTGAAACTTCAATCAAGTGGCTGTGTCGGTAAAAATTAAAGAAAGATGGGATCGAGCCGTGCCGGAGCTAGCCAGGACCCTAAGGTTAGGGAATACATCCGATTTAATGTGTACACTACAAAATATGTAGGGGTTAGTGGTTACTGAATAAAAAATACACTATATATTAGGAAATAATATTATAAGAAAATGCATTATATAAATGGAATAATTTTAAAGTAGGAGGTGCGCTTGAACACCCTCACTTGTGTTGATTGAAACTCCAATAAAGAGGCTGTGTCGGTACAAATTAAAGAAAAGTGATATCGAGCTGTGGTGGAGCCAAGACCCTAAAGTAAGGGAGCGCACTTGACTTAAAGTATGTACTATAAAATAATCGGGGGTTCAGCAAATACAAAATATACATAGTCAGAAAATACATCATATAAGTGGAATAATTTTAAGATTAGGAGTTGTACGTGAATACCCTCACTTATATGTAGCTCTGCTACTAAGATCAAGAATAAAACATAACTAGCTAATGTAGTTAGCCATTGGATCGCAATAATGTAAACAATAAAAGCATTAAGATTCACCAGCCTAAAAGATTATCATAATTAGGTATAATAGTGTCATACTTGATCGCTTAATTATTATAGGATCATATCAGAAAGATTATGGGTGAGGATTCTTTAATTAATTAATTAATCACCCTATAAGAGTGTTTGCAAACTCTAAAAAAAATCACTTCCATATAAAAATAGCGAAAAATAAGCAGAATTTTACCAAAATTAAACTATAACAAAACCACGTTACCAAGAATAATTGACAATTTAGGTAAAGAGTACTGATTAAGACTGATTATGCATGAGCTAGTTTTCCAGGAATATCAGACAGGAAGTATATCTCAAGAATATATAATATATATGTGTGATCTGTGAGATAGAGAGGCCTATAATGGAAGCATATATTTATATTCGTAATTAGTTAAATCTGGTCAAATGCAGAACCACATGCTTCCTATAATTCATATATAAAGCGACTTTAAGGGACTTGCTAGGTTACCTATTCTTGTGCTGGTACGTTTACATGGATTATTATACTTTAATGTCAATCAATAAGGAATAAAGTTCACAAAAAAAAAAAAAAAAAAGAAGTGAATTTCATTTAATAAGTTATGTTGATTTCAAGGAACAAGTTTTAGAACTCGAGATTCCTTAGATATATGCTCTAGTTCCACTACGGAATAATAGTTTAAAAGTGTGCAGACTAGTTCCACTTATTTCATAACATAATAGAGAATAATTATGCCATTTTATGATGAAATATAATTAAAGTACTATATATATAAAAAAATATTTGAAAGTTAGCTCTACAACATAGGGAATGGCCACGGCCTCGGAGCAGAGAGATGGTAGGAAGTTTTTCCATCTCTCTTGGAAGTACAAGCTTATCCACATTAAAAGAAAAAGAATTTCGTGCTCCGATTTATTAGTTAAGATGGATCACGACATATTTGAGTCTATTGTTTACTAGAATATTGACCCTATTTTTGAAGCGATTGCTTGTATTCGGGCGGATATGATCAACCATGATTAGTTTTATCTTTTCGTTTTGTCTCTTGGTTGACAAAAAAAAAAAAAAAAAAAAAACTGTAAAAAGCATAAATATATCTTCATATATAAACCTTTAAATTTTTATAGCATCAATCGTTACTAAACTTATGCACAAAATCAACGTCAAATATGATCTTAATTACTTAATTTGTAATATCAAATTAACAGTCAGACCGGCCAACAAAATTTATAAGTTCATGGATAATTAATAATGTACATTATTCACTAAATTAACAAAATTAAAATATATATATTTATAAAAAATAGAAATGTTAATTTTATTACCAGCAATCCGGCATGAAAAGTTTTAGATATTCAACTTAACTAATTATAATAGTATATATATAATGATCAAACTTCACTATATATTTTTTTTAACGAAATGTGTAGGTGGGTTCGACGCTAGTTGGTCACCACCAGGGTCAGGACATACTCTAAGTCTCAAGAGTGCTTACAGAGGTTTTTAACAGATCGTCCATTAACAAGGCCCTCACGTCAGTAGATGGAGTTGAACTTGCAGCCTTTGACAGGTACGAGTCTGTTCTTTACCAACCGCGGGAACTCTTGTTAGCCCACCAAAAAAAAGGAAAAAAAACACGAAAAAAATACCGTGTACGTATATATGGGAAGATTCTAGCCCAAATTCGACTCGCACATGCTATATAATTGGTCACTCTCAATCTTTTTCTAAAATTTATACCAATTACACGATAACTATAAAATACTCTCTCTTTAATCTTTATTAAATTAATAATTTAGCCGAACCAGGTCCGAACTCCGAACTATATATCAATAATGAATAATAAATACTATTGTCGAATATGGCCGATTATTTGAAGCCAGCTAGCGTAGCCGCAAACTTTTGACAACTCGAAAAGCGACAACACCCTTTGACGCTGCAACTTATAATGCATGTATGATGTATACCTAAATAATTAATCATAATCAGAAATAATGTACGTATACATTGAATTTATGCATGGAGATTACCCAATTAATTAGGAGCATGCATCATCTGTACCTATCACATGCATCTTACACGTCCATATATGGTTGATAATTAGACGGATACCGAATTTACTTCTAATTATTACTTTAAAGGTTAAACAATATTAGACCAGATGCATGCATCGTATTCGCGTCTTTATTTTATCATGATTAATATTTGTATGTTGACAAATTAAAAGAAAAAAATCATTAATGTTTGTATGAATTAATATATATTCTTTTTTTCAATTTTTGTGTTAATAAACTTCCTTGAATTAAGTGCCCTCCGATCCCTTTTTGATCATTTTCAAGGTATGATTAGCTAGGTATTACAATTCAAATTATGTGCAAATTAATATAGGCATAAATTTTATTTTTAGCATCGTAAATATGACGACCAGCTTGTTAATTAATTCAATTTTGGTACATATATATGCATCGATCACTTTTCTCACAATATAAATTACAATCTTATTTTTCAAAGGATTCTTTAATATCATATATACTTGTTCTTCTTTATTAAGAAATCTTGCACCCATATGCAAACTATGCCCATATTGATGCCAAAATGAGATTTTTTCTTTCTCATAGTCTAATTCCTCAATAAACTTAATCATCATAATAGGCCCAAAACTTGTGGCATCAACATAATCAAAATAATCTTCCTTACCCCCTCATAATCCCTAATTGGACTTGTACGGATTACACCTCCATGATAGAACTTAATAGTATACAATATAGCTTCACAAACGAGATCTACAAATGCAATCAAAAGAATAATTCAAAGACAATTCAAATCAAAGAAATTTTAGCAAAAAATAGCACATTATATAACAACAGCAGCAACTACAGATGGAAATGTGTAACCTATTAATTAGTTTGTGAAGATTTTCCCTTAATCTACTTATCATTCAAATGCCCAAATCAAATCAGAAAACTTAGAAAAATTAACATTACTGAAGATTTTCGCATAGAATGTACATACCGTAGGTTGGGCTCCTCAACTCTTATTCCTTCCATCTAGACATAGGTAACCCTAAATTGAAGAGATTTCACCAAAAACAAGAATGAATTTGTGAAATTGATGAAAAATAGCAATTTGGGGATAAATTAAGAGTTAGGGGTTGAAGAAATATTGTAATTTGAAGAAATTGTGGGTTTTGTACGACTCAGATGCGTCCTTCTGTTAACTCGATCTTAACTCAGACGGACAAGTTAAAGAAATGACTGACTCTGACGGACTTATTCTTTCAGGAACCAATTCGTATAAAGCTGGTACTTGAGGGACCAAAATTAGTTGAATTCTCCCATATAGAATATATATCCATACATAATTATATATTTGATCTAGGACTATGTAATTAGTATTAGTCCTCTTCCTTCTCTTCTCTTGCCCTCTTCTCCGCCACCAACAGATTTATGTGACCGGCAGCTGATCTCAACGCTAAGAGGGGGCGGTGCTTGTTTACCGCCCCCTCCTCTCTCGCCCTCTCTCATTTTTCTCTTTTTTCAGTTTTTTTGTATCCCTATCGTATGAGAGTTTTATTGTTTTGCTTGTCGTGTTCTCTCTCGTATGAGAGTTTTTGTCTCCTCTCGAATGACAGTTTTGTCCTTTCTCGTATGAGAGTTTTTTTTCAGCCTGTCTTCTACTGCAGCTGTCAACCGAATCTAAAGCCACCTTGGCGCCGTCTCTACCAGATCTGCCGCCACCAGGCCACCGCTGCTAGTTTGATGCAGCATTTATCCGATTTTAAAGATATCTACTTACCACTGACACTAAAGATACAAGGTGGTGCAAATATTGGATCAAATCTTGAGAGCTTTATTAAAGATTTTAGATCCGTGGTAGGTTTAATTTGTTTGTTTGTCGTTTTCTCCTTGTTGAACGTGTGGCAAAGTATATTGTCCACTTTATTGCTCATTCGCGAAGATTGCAGCTTCGGCTAGCGTTAGATATTTGGGAGATGTCCCAACTTTCGCACTTGTTCTTGTATTTCCGGGTTGATTGATTAATGCAGTTATCCCTCGTTTGAGGGATCTTTATTTTCAAAAAAAAAAGTATATTTAGTCTTTGTTTTGATTGAAATCATCGTCGTTGTAATGGATAAGTCGGTATGCTTGATCTAGGTTACAAATATGTGTACCATACGAAATTTGTACGAAAAAATACCCGAAATTGGTAAGCAAGTATTGGTACATAATTCGTAAGGGGTTAAGAGTATTAGGGTAACTATGCCCTCACAGTTGTGCAACCTAATGTCTCTAAGTCTAGGGAAGTGGTTGTGGCTTGTGTTGGGATTCACGCATACCCCGAGCGCAGCGAAAGTAATGAATTTCAATTTTTTTTTGTCTTCGGGCATTAATCAAATTAACGTGAAACTTCATCAAATGAATTCATAACTTTGAAACGTTTATATATCTAAGATATAACACACCTTTACGCACTCCTTTTGTAGTCGTTAATGATAGAAAGCTTTCCAAAGCTTCGGTCCCATTCCTGATTCGCGCAGCATGCTTCTCAATTCTACCAAGGATCCAATCTTTAACTGAATCCCTCTGAGGTTGATCCACGGCTTTTTGCAGACGAACTCTGAATCTCTTAAATCCCACTAGTGATTTAAGACCAGTTTTTATCTATTGGGAACAAGAGAATTGAGAAGAGAATTGCCAAAAAACTTGTTCACATGAAATTGCAAAATCAATTTCTACAATTCACGTGAACTGTAGAAGAGAGAGAGAAAGAGACGCAAGAGCGAGAGAGAGATTAGGGTTAGGAAAAATCCAATTTTTCTTAATCTGTTTTTACGTAAAAACTCATTCTGTATCTTGAATAGACTTTAGTGTATGGTTATTAATAACCCTGCACTGACCGAAAAAATTCCAGTCCTAGATGGGCTGGGATTTTCACCCATTGCTGCTTTTGGGCCTAGCAGTCTTAGGCCTTCTCAAGGCCCTATTAATTTAATACCAGATTAAATATTTCAGGCCTAATTTAATTAATCATGATTAATTAAGCAAGTCTAATATATCATAAAGTGGGCTTTAATTAATTCTAAATGAATTACAAGCCCATCATTAATCAACTTGGGCTAAAATTAATTCCAAATTAATTCTCTAGTCTAATAAGCCCAATTAACATTTAATTGCTACAGATTTTTCCTCATATTAATTGTACTTGATTTATTCCAAATAAATCATAAATAACTCAATTAATTAATTTGACTTGAATTAACATCAATTAATTCTCAAGTCAAAACATTCAATTATCCTCTAATTGAATTGTATTTCTCCTCAATACTATTAACTCTTAATTACTTTACACTTGAATTAATTCCCAATTAATTTTCAAGTCTAATTCAGGCAATATGTTATCAAATAACATGTCTATTATATTTAATCATATTAAATACTTGTTAATTAGCTTTAATTAACTGTTACACGTTAGTTCCTTATAACTCTTATTGGTCTCTTGTTAATGAATTAATTCTAATTAATTCATTTGTCAATCTAATTGACTGTTATCAAACTCTATTGATATATATAAAGTTGTTTGTCTTTGGAAGTCATTGTGTGACCTCTCAGGTTCACCAATAGGACAACAGTAGGAACACATTCTTAATGTCATAATTTTGACTTTAATTAAAGACTATTTGTGAATCAACTTATTGACTTCACAAATACATTCCTACAGACCATGGATAACATCTAGCAACATGTCCATAGCCATCCATCAATCGATGAAGTGGTATGAACCTTTCAGCCTTATGATCTACTGTGAAATACGATCCTTCTATCATCCAATTCCCAATTGAGACATAGGATATGGGAAATGGAACCCCAATAGTTTTCAATTCTATGAATAATATTCCTATAGTAATTCCATTTGATCTCATACTCTAGGAACTTTTTTCTAGTTGAGACCAACCGAACCTTGCAAGGATTTGATAGTGGGGGATTTCAAACAAAAAATAAGAGATATCAGATTAAGTGTGCAACTATTTTTATTTTACGTAACAAACTTAGATACAATTGAGTTAATTTCAGTTAATTTGACCAGCAATAGGGGCAGCCTCCATTAAGTGCTTAAAAATTGTTGAGGATTTCAAACGCTTCCTAAAACTATCAATTGATCTGAATCTTCCATCAAAAAACAAGGCTAGTTTCCCTCGAATGCCCAATTTCTTCAAATTAGGGGCTTGTCGGGAACTTTTTTTGTGCAACTTAATGGCGAAACTGTACCGAGCATTTGGAGTTTTTCGCCCATTTACTATATTTTCTCGGCATGGGTAGAGTAGTGGTCACATTAATCTTTAGGTGCCTTAGGTGAATCATCTCCCAAATAACTGCTTTGATTTTGAGGGTACTAGATGGTGTCAACAATTAGAGTTTGTATATTCCAGAGATCGCAGAAGGCTGAGGAAAGCTTATGTGACTTGAAGGACAAGTGGATGTACCTCAACTGAATCAATTTGTATAGGTCCCTTGAAACTTCCCAAAATTTGATGGGCTTTGACATCTAAAATTCTAAGCACTCTGAAAGTAGCAGGGATGGATGAAAAGTATTTTTTTCGGGTAAGAGAATTTTATTTTTTGGGAAACTAACAAAAGAGCGAACGTGCTGACCACGAGGTTTTGAAGAAAGAAATTCCTAGATATTGGAATGAATGCAGAGGCGGAAAAACTCTTGTACGCTAAAAACTATAGGTTCAAAACCACAATTATTGGACTTCTTTATTTCTTAGAGGAAATTCTCCCTTTCATTAATTTCCAACTTGAGTTTTGCAGAAATCACACAACATGTCATGAATGCGACATGCTGTAGCTCTACCATCTAGTGTCTTCTTATCGATCAATTCTTATCAACATGTCTTTTTATCAATTCTTATCAATTCCACATGCGAATCAATTTCCATTCAAGGATGTCATAGTCTTCAGAAAACATACCCAAATAAAGAAAGCACGGTTGTAAGTGATAAAGCAATTTATTATAACTCAAAGATATAATATTTTCCATACGATTCGTTAGGTCTTCACTCAAATAGGTACTCACGCTTTTAGACACTTTTTTCCATGCATTTTTCATTGCACTTGTTCCAACAGCCGATGAAGTATACTTTCTTGCAAGAATGCCTCCTATCACCACTATCGCAAATGGCAGCCCTGGACACTGCCCTGCAATTTTTTTCTGAGAACTTCTAACTCGTGAGGGAACACACGCTTTCCTAAAGCCTCCCTAAAAAGCAGCAAACTACTCTCCTTATTACTCAAGAATTGCAAATTGTAAGGTTTTCTATTATGATTAGCATATATTGCTCTTATTTACTATTTTTGTCAGACTCAATTTGGTTACCTGAATTAAAACTAGTTAGTATGGATTTTGTTACAAGCTAAATGTTTAGTCTTTTGAATGTTAAGTTAGCTAGATAGCATATATACATTGCATAACTTTTTAGTTAGTTCTTATTAGTTAATTGAATGTTGGATTGTTATCGAATACTGGGCATTGGTAATTTTGAATTTATGGATAGATTATTATGAAATGGCATTAGTTTTTTGTTGGATTTATATAATGTGGATTACTATGCGTGATTGTTATATGGTAATAGGTGCAAATAAATTTGATTTTTTTTTTATTTTTCATATATAATTTGTTTAGAGACATTTTAAATAGTCCTCATATACAATTATAGAGACACTTTTGTTGGTCAAGTAATAATGTGTATAAAGACAACTCAAAGGGTCATAATATTATGCATATTGAGACTAATAAATATGTCTTTATTTCTAGTATAAGGAGACAATTTTATTTGTCTTCATACCGTATTTATGGACACACATATTGCGTCTTGTGGAATTAATAAAATGACATCTTTGTGTGTCCCTATACTATACTTTTAGAGACCTTTTCAATAGTCATAATATTATGCGTTTTAGAGACATTTGTGAGAGTCATTTTAAGATATAGCTACACCATCAATGGAGACGCGTAAGAGACACTTTTAATAAGTGTCTCTAATCCCAAAATGTCTCTAAATGTATATTATTGAGACATTTATCCATATCTCAATAGACAGATTTTTTTAGTAGTGATACCAACCACTTTCCATTGACGACTAGTGATCAAGACTTTACCCTTATTTGGGAAAGCAATTTAGAGTTGGTCCCAATCCTCAGGCGTCCACACATCATCCATGACAATCAAGGGGTTACCTTCCATATAAATTATATATAAACCCAAAAACAACACTGCTTACCTCAATAAAAGGGTGGGAAAAAGGTCATTCAACACAAAACTATCTAAAACAATTATTTTCGATTCCAAAAGCAAAAAACTCAACAATGAACAGTAGTTTACCATATTTAAGAGGCGGGTCATGAAGCTTAGCCGGATCTCGAAGAAAAATCATGGTTCTCTACTGCATTACACAATCGGTCAAGAAATTCATACGAAAAATATAGCTAAGAAGGAGGGTTTTCTTTCTCCTTCAAATAAATATGGGTTCTTGTAAACATTTCTCTCTCTCCAAGCTTATAACTGGCAATGCATGTATGATTTTCTTTTTCTTTTTAATTTGTTTTTTAATCTATTTTCAAAATCAACTGATATTACGTGTATCAATTTTGAAGAATTATATGTATTTTTTTATACACATGGACAACCATATTTTTAGACATGGAATCCCGCAAGTTCCATACGATTTTACGAGAACACGTGCCATGCTTGCCCGGTATGCAGGGCGGTTTTCAACTCTCCGGAGCCGAAAAAAATTAAATTGCCAAATTAATATATATATATATATATATATATATATATATATATATATATATATATATATATATATATATATATATAATATCTTATAATTGATAGTACATAATATATTATCCCGACATTGCATTTCAGCCATAGTTACAGACCCAAAAAAGCATTAATCCTGTAAATATGACCACCTTGTTCAATTTTGGTCTATAAAATATGGACACAGACACAGTGACACGGACACGACACGACATAGATACAGCGACACAAACTTTTTTCGATATTTTACACTAGAAAAATATCCAATAGAGCAACATCAATGTTCAACACAATATCAAATACAACACGACACAGTATGATAGGATTTTTAGAAGTATTTATTCATCATAGATTTTATTACATATGCATCACTTTTCTCACAATATATTGCATCACTTTTCTCACACTATATACCAATTTTCATACTTTTAGTCTCTTGCCATAATTAGATGTCAATATGTCATGCATGAAACAAAACAAAACATGTACCGCTCATATGAACGTGACCCTCCAATTAATTATGAGATTCAACATTCGCGTTCATATGTTTGTCTCCATTCAAACTAACGTTAAGCGCCCGAAATTACGAAAATTATTATACATCGATAATTACGGTATATAATTTAAGAAAGATGATTTTTATGATATCAAAATTAAACTAACTCATACTAAGGGGAAAAAATTGAAAGTAAGCCACAAATAATACGAGTGTTATGTAAATATACATTTGCTGAATTATATTTGGGTTCATGACATTAGTCATATTTATATTTAAATTCACTTAAATGTATTATTACATATATATAGGTCCTTAAATTGGTCAATATTTTTACATATAGGTCCCTAAATTGGTCAATATTCGCTTCTAAATCGGTGGTGAGACCTAAATGCATACATATAAGTTAAACTAAATGATATTGGGTGTTTTTACGAACCCACATTTTATGTTAAATTTGACTAACTGTACACCAGTCCAAGAACCTAAATATAATGAACGCATGCATTTAAGTAGACCTAAATATAAATATAACAAACATGAGGGATCTATATATAATTCACCCTATATTATCCATCCTAATCGTTAAAACAATTATTAGAACGGGACCAATTCGAGCTACACCATTCAATAAATAATTTACTAATCCTACATGAAATTAATTAATATAATTCACATTTTCGTTGGCCACATCTAACGCTAGCTAATAGTGAAAAGACAACACGAAAGCATATTGATCTTTTAAGATTCGTGATATATATATATATATATATATATATATATATATATATATATATATATATATATATATATATATATATCTTGCCTCTTGGGGAGCAATTAATAAAGAAAGGAATGATGGAGCAATAAGTAGGGTTCTACCTAATCAACATCATTATGAGCTTCATAAAGATTGTTTAAATTAATTATAAGTTAATATATAGTCAACTTTGTTGGGTTTGGAATTAATTACTGTTGATGCATGTTGAATATTAGGATCAATCATTTATATCGTTTTTGTGGCTCACACTGATTAGCTTTAAAAGAAACAGGTTGGACCTATCTGAAAAGCTAGGAGCTCAAGGATGTATCAGAAACGAATAAGGAAAAGTATATTTGGCGAAAGTTGAATTATTAAATAATTGTGAACATTTATTGACGAGCGTATCATGAAACGTAAGTCATTTTATAGAAAAAAAACTCGGATTTCCTCGACAGCACCTAGCAAATTTTTATTTTTTTTTCAAAAATAGAAAATTTGACTTACGAGTTTCTCATAAAAATTTTCTATAAAATCTAAAAAATCTAATCATATTATGTCCTAGATCCCATTTCCTTGTCCACTAAATAATGATTTTAGGATGAATTTCCGTTACTCAAACGAGTTTAGAAAGATTTGATGAATAATAGAACTCTTCGGTTCACTTATCAGTTTGGCCAGAAACTCGTTCATACTCTTTCAGGAGGCCTTTTATTTTAGTAGCCGCACCCAGAGTAGCTCGGGAAAAGATGAGCACATCAATTTCAACACATAATCTCGGTTCCGACCTCTGGCAGTTGCTTCATCTGCGCAAATCGGATTGCCAAGTAAGGATGCCGCAAGATAGATCCCACGTTTTTTGATGTATTGCGGGAACCTCGGCATGGAAATCTACACCGGAACGATCGATGATTCCATCTCCGGATCAAAATTTGGAGTCCACTTCAATATTCTCATCGGATAGTCTCGAAAGTGCCAAGTATCTTTCATAAATAATCTCGCATAATTCTCTTTATCTTCACACTTAATAAGAACGTGATTATGATTAAGCAGACTTAATTTAACGTCTTTCACAAACGCCATCTGTTTAATGTAAAAGTCCAATTGTCCCATAGACGGATATCCACGGGTGAATTTTTGGATTAAAGCGTATTTAAAGTCTGCACACATATCTCGTTGCTCTTCCAAGGAGAAGACAACGGGCCTTCCTTTGTACTCTGAGATTTTTCCTAAAGGCGTGAATGTGTCCAGGTCAAAACACTTAAGTCTAGCAATTTCATCAGGGACCCTGTAATCAGGAATCTTCATAGCCGTAGATTTTGCATAGGAATCCGTCCGCTGATGGTCAGGAGGTTTATTCTTGATCGGCGGTGGAAGATCAGTGCTCATCTCGCCGGAAAGAGCACACAGCGGCGCTAGGATTAGGATATCACGAGAGAGAGTTGTTTAAAGAAAAGTTAGGTTTTGCTTTTGAAATTATAAGCAATTTCTTAAATGAATAATATAATGAAAACATTCATTTTTAAGTGTACCTCCAATTTATATGAATGACCCTTCTAACTATTTTGCTTTGTACGAAATCTATGTTCGAACTTAATTATAGATACTTAATTATGGGATTCGGCTCCTCTCCAATATAGCATCTCTTCAATTTTCTCCAATACATGCTCGGATGATTGCCACATAATTAGGAATTTAATCCAATAGCTTATATTTAATTCACTTAACCATAAGCTTAACTCAAGTTAATCCTATCATTTAAACCTATATATTTAATTAAAGAAAATCTATATTTATCTTCTCTCTTCTCTGTTACCGTAAAAATCAGATTTTTATTCCATCTATTTCTCCCAAATTCACGCTAATATCCCCCCTCTCTCTTTTTAATTTCTATTTTTTTCTCCTAAAATTTGAATGAATTTGAGTCTTGTAAAAATTATTTTAATACTGATAAAAAAAATTAATTTAATGAATCTAATTTTATTAAATTTTGCATTTTATAATCTTTCCCATAAAATTTTATTGAGATTTTGTGAATTATTTCATATATGAGTAGTGGATGGTCTTTTTTAATTAAATTTGTACAATTAATCAAATATTTCTATAAAAAATAAAATATAAGTTTCTTTATGCAGTTGTTTAGTTTATTATATATATATATATATATATATATATATATATATATATATTTAAAGTATGTAATAATTATTAATGAGGTATTGACATTTACTATAATTAAATTTTACTAATAATTCTAAATAATTAGCTTTTTAAAATTTATAAACATAATTTTGTATTATATTTAGGAGAGAAAAAAATAGAAATTAAAAAGAGAGAGTAGGGGAGATTAGCGTGAATTGGGAGAAATTAATAGATGGAATAAAAATCAGATTTTTACGATAACAAATGAGAGAGAATATAAATATAGATTTTCTTTAACTAAATATATATAGGGTTAAATGATAGGATTAACTTGAGTTATAGGTGAATTAAATATAAGTCATTGGATTAAATTCCTAATTATGTGGCAATCATCCAAGCATGCATTGGGGGTTTCCTAATTATGTGGCAATCATCCAAGCACGCATTGGGAGAAATTTGAGATATGCTATATTGGAGAGGAGCCGGATCATTAATTACGTATTTATAGATAATTTATCACCCACGCTATCTAATTAAGTAAACTTGCTTAATTACATGCCATATAAAACTTAATTAAACGATACGATATATCTCTGATCCAATACTGGCATATTTATCCAGACACTAATTAATCATTTTAACAATTGAGATTTCATTATTAGACTACTACTTAATACTGATTGCAAATTAATTATCAATAATGTACATTTAAGTAAATAATTCTTTCTATTCATTTTGAGAAACATTTATCTCATGCCACAATGAACCATAATCATCTTGATCTTCCATAGGATTTCCATAACAAAGATTAGAAAAATTCTTGACCGCACCAAATTGATCTTGTGTCATCGTCATTCCAGTTTGTCCATGGTGATCCATATTGTACCAATTGCTCATGACTTCACCAGGTGAACAAGGCATAGTCTCCATATCCTGCATCCAATGAAGATCATCGAGATCACCCTGATGTGCTAACGACGATCCATCTTGAGTACCATTTGTTTCATCGTTTGATGATTGACAGTCTACCAAATCAGTACTCTGATCCCACATAGAATTATCATACATATAGTGGCCAGTTTCAGATACGATTTCAGCTTCGAGAGAACGAATAACATTTGTTAATCTTTCATCGTCACAGTCATGATCAACTTGCGTTTCGTCAAGTAATGACATGAGAAGGTTGCGATTGATTTGTGAGAACTCGAAATTTTCAGAATTATCATTGCTATCGGCCATGATCATTTCCCAATTTTCAGCTACCATAGAGGCCGCCATTGTTGTTAATTCAAGAAATGTGTAGATAATTGTATTTGAGAGAAAAGAAATTAACTTGGTGTAGAGGAAGATTTGAAGATTTAGAGCACTTAAGTTGTGAAAAAGCTCACTGTTTTTTCCTCTTGACAAAAGGAGCTCTTTATATAGGCAAAAGAAATAGGCAATAAGAGGGGTATTGGTTGTGGGCCTTGTGGCACATGGTCATATTTTCATTGTCAAATATCTACGCACCAATCAAAAGTAATGTAAACTAGCTTTTTAACCAGTGCATTGCGCGGGTAATTTACTTATAAAATATATATTATTAAATAAATTATATTATATTTTTTATATAATTATTAACAATATGTCAAAAATTATTAATTTAGAATTTGAAGCGTACACACCAAAGTAATTCATTTTATAAAATAATCAGGAATTTTGCATATAAAAAACTTATTTTAAATGTATAAAAATAGTAATATGATATTTTTATGACAAAATACTGATTTTATATTTATAATAGAGAGAATATATATTTACACATATATAGAGAAGGAATATCATAACGGCTATAGAAATATTAAAATTATAATTAAAATACTAAAAAAATATTTAATAATAGACCATGCATATAAATAATGATTGGAATCTCTTTGTCTCTTTGGTCGAAAAAATAGTTGTGTATTATAATTTACATTATTTTTTTATTAAATAATCTGTTATTGTTTCGTTATCGAGTCATAATATATTCATTTCATTATTGAAATTTCTTTTATATTATGAAAAATATTAATACTCAAATATAATAATTTAAGAAATTTATTTACATTGAAATAAATATAACTTTTCTACCACAAAATGAACATGAGACACGTGTATTTGGAAAAAAAAATTCAAGAAAATTAATTAATTAATTATTTTATATTATTAAAATAATAATAAAATTTATTTAAACTTATATTTAAAATTTTTTTTCTTACTCTAGTTAGATAAATTTTCATTTGAATTCGATATATCAAAAATATTTGTTAGAAATTAAAATATTAAATATAATTTTTTAATGGATATATTGAATACATTATTTTATCTTTATTTTTATTAACGAACATTTAATACCATATGGATAACTCTAAAACTTGTTAAAATTTTCTTAAAACCATATTTTGAAAAAATAAATTCAATTTTAATATTATATAAAGTAGTTATATAGTTCTATAATTAAATAAGAGTTACAAATTTTTTAATAATTGATGTAAACAAAAATATGGAAAGTCAATAAATACATATGTAAGTTATAAAAATAATAATTAATTAAATTAATTATAGAAACAATCTACATGGCAAAATGGATCAATTCTAACTTATCCACTTCATTGCCACATAAACATGTTTCCTAGAACATTTCACTCATTCATTTTCATATATATATATATATATATATATATATATATATATATATATATATATGATTAAGGGATGATTACACAAATCTCGAGGTTTGTTTTAATTCCGAAAAACCATTGAAACTTTACAAATAACCCTTGATAAACTGAAACCCCTTGAAACATAACAAATACTTTTTCACAGGAATAAGTGTAAGGCTGCAAGGTTTCGTTAGTTAAATTATATATATAAGGTGCAAACCTTGAGATTTTTGTGTAATTTACCTACTATGATGCACAGACACTTCTAAAAAACCTGTCTTGTCTTATTGTGTCGTGTCGGAGACCCGTATCAGACACTTTCTAGTGTGAATTATCGAAAAAAATTGTATCGTTATGTCGTGTCCGTATTGCCGTATCTGTATTCGTGTTATATAATTTACCCGTAAATTAATGATGAAATACAAAACAACCAATCATGTGATCACCTAGCTAGAATTTAAAAATAAAGGGACCACTTGCACTAAGAAAGGCTAAGAAATTTAGATAAAATGTCTTTGTCTACCACCATATGTTTATCAAAGAGACAAAGAAAGATTATCCGTGCTCCGTGTATGGTCCAAAGAAGGTAGGAAAATGTGTCATGGCTACAAAGACAGATCCAATATCTTCAAGATTATGTTTGATCGAATAACAGCAAACTTAAGTGACCAAAGAACATATCCCATTAAGAAAGTAGATAAAAGAAAATTAATTAATGGAAAAAGAAGGGTGATCATAAATTGATGATAACAATATCATATATAAATATAATGTTTACTTTTATTTATGTGAAGTGATAGCATCCTTTTTGATGATGTCGTATTTTGGTACGGGATCTGAGTCGTCCACGTGGCCTCGACAGACAGTTGAATTTGTAAATAGGGGTTCGGCTATGACCTGAAAAGCACTAGCATGGGATTACTTGGCCGGAGGGGGTTATCTCCGGCGTAGCCTCTCCACTGAATTAAGTCAGTTTCGAATAGGATATTCGTCAAAAGAGGATGGAAGTCAGAGCAATTAATTAGAAGAGCCTACCTACCATAATAAATGATGGGGGTATTTATAGGGAGACTTTATACCTACTGGGTATGGCCTCGACCGTGGGGCATTTAATGCCTGTGCCTCGGATCTGATTCATTCCCTGACAGGACTGATTGCTTGTCACTTCTGGAGATCCAGAGTACGGAAGGCAATCAGAGTAGATACGGCGCAATTAATGCGGCTGCTGCGGGGTCGTCCGTGTAGGGATGGGATAGATTCGAGCCTTAGGCGGTCGACCCTCGATCTGCGCTCTAGGAGGATGGGCGAGTCGAATATCGATCCTCGAGCCTGAAGGGTTGATATATGGCACCCAGGAGGTTCTACATTATAATGACGGTCGGGATATCAGGATGAGCTATGGTCGACCCTCGAGCATGTTCTTGAGTCAAGCGTGGGTTGACCCGGGTTCAGATACACGTGGCGTTTTGACTCTTTTACGAGTGTGCCACGTGTATTCTCCAAGATATTCCCCATCACTTTTATTTATAAAATGTGGATTGCCACATAAGTACCCTACTAAAAAATTTCATAAAGCATATATTGAGTTTAATTTTTAGGCCAAGTTCTTTTGTATTAGTTCCTAATTTTATGTACGAAGGTTTGAAGTTGGGCTAATATATTACTATTTTTTAATTATGACAATGGGCTCTCATTTTTAAATTCTCATATTTCATTGATAAGGTAAAATAACATCTTCGAATTTCTAAGAATTTGTTTTCAACAAGTATGATGATCCTGTACTGCAAATTGGCGTAACTTAGCGGTTCAGCGTTGTATTATATAGGTTTGATCATTTTCAAATACTTGAATGGAGAATTTTACACCTTAATTATTGGTCCGACACACGTACCATTGGTAAATATAATGAGAAATTTACAACTAATTATCCGATCCGATTCGACCCATATAAAATGAAATTTAGACATATAAAAGAACTATATATGCATGTCCAATGCACATGATTAATATATAAGGACAATTTGCAAAATTGAGAGTTTAATTTGCAATTGGTAATTAACATTCACATTTTGGTACATTAATTTAGCAATTTACTTTTTATCCATTAACTACAAGATAATTACAATTTCAACCAAATTTCTCCCTAAATTGCATTTGGCCGCCGGAAAGCGCACGAACTATGCATGTGCCTGCCAAAATAAATGAGGGGGCGCCTGAGAAATCGTCTGACACGATTTTGATTCCATTATATTGGTGGTAACTGGTAAGGTGGAGTCGCCTTGAGCTCTTAGATGGATAGACTCCAGGAAATAATTAAGTTACTTCCGATTGAGTAAACATAGCTGAAATCTAACAAAAATTTTATATGTAATGAAATCTTCTGGTGCTTTGTAATGTTTGAAACAAAAATGTCTAATTAGTAATTACATCAAATTTTAGGGATGGAGATTGTAAATCGCTCTAAAAAGTAATTTTTAAAATATTTTTTTTGGTGTGAACCACCGGTTCGAGTAATCCTACATTAAGGACTCTTAACTTAGTTTGGGACTTATTCACAGTTAAGGCTCCTCATCCCTCCCAACGAATGTGTTTAGTGGAGATCGAACCTGAGACTAATCCCACAAACTCAATCTGCATTGCCAAATGAGCCACCCCACATTGGTTAAAAAGCAATTTTTGAATGGTCATAAGTAAATTAAAAAGGGGTTTTTATTTAATACACATGTATTGATGTATGGCAAGTGGATATGCACGGATAGACATAGACTACACTTTAGGTCAATAATTAAAGTTTAGATTATGCACCTTGTTGAGCAAACATTTGTCAGGTGTCAAATTTAAGATGCTCAAAAGCTGGAATAATTCCACACAGAAAAGGTTGGTCGCATAAGTACGTATATATCATTCGATCACTATAAGATTTTGCAAAATATATACTTTTAATTTTGTACTTTAAATTATATTTGAGCATCCACCACAGGATTTGGTGCACATTATTATTGTTGCCACCAAAGCTTACTGTTGATCAGAAGACCTTTATTATGTAGTGGGTGATGAAGAAAAGCCACATAGCATGTGGGATGATATATCCCTCTCTTTATTCCAAATCTTGTCACTATCATAATCCCACCTCTAATGTACATTTTTTTTTGGGAAAAAGTTTGGGAAAATTACAAAAAAGTCCTGCATATCTCAAATACTATAAAAAAAAATTCGTTTGGTTAATTAGGGACTTTTAATGTAAGTCCTTCGCCTGAGTATTCAAGCATATAACATTTTTTATACTGGAATAATTACATTTACATTCCTCGACTTAAGGAAAAATACAACAAAATTCCTTCTATTATTTGAAATTACAGAGGCACTCCCTCGACTATGGTTTTGTCTAACATTTAGGTCCTGCCGTTAGTCATTTTCTTATTTTCAAGTAGATACTAACGTTCTATTAACTGGATACAACTTAATCACTTCGCTCATTTCATGTAATACTATAACAAAAATGTTATGGATAATTTAGTCATTTTATAACTTTTCATGCATTAAGTTTTTTAGATTTCCGTTAAGGTTAGAGATTCTATTTATAATTTTAAATAGTATAGGGAGTTTTGCTATATACTCCCTAAGTTGATGGATATAAGTATAATTATCCCTTTTTTATATTGGTTCGAGTTTATCTATTGAAATTTGGAGAGAAAGAATTGTATAGTATTCGATTTGTTTCCAACATTTAAGAGAACTAAAAAAATTAAAACAATTTAAGTTATAATATATATTTATATTATTTTTCTTTTTTGGATTCAAAATATATTTATATTATATATATTGGTAAAAAGTTGTTTGTATAATATTTTTTAATTAAAACTGGTCAGCCCGTAAGATTTTAGCAAGAATTTCTCCTTATTATATTAATCAATAAAAGCAAAAAATATAAATCAGAATCAACCACCATAAGATACATGAATCTAAACCAAATAACGTGTCAAATTCTAAAAAGTCCTAAAATATGAAACCAAAAGATATAATGATCTAAACCATTAATCTTCCCAAAAACTACATCATTCTTAAAACAAGAAAGATGAGTTCTAAGAATGAGCTACTTCCCTAAAAAAGTTGTTCGTATAGTTGAAGTCTATTAAGAACTCCATTTATTAACCACTAAATATATATGTCGTCGTCATTTTGCAATTTTGAACTTATAGCCATTGAATTCAAATGAAAGATTAAGAAGCTTGATTTTTTCTTTTTTTGGTCAGAGATTAAGAAGATTGATATACGCAATAATGTTTGTAATTTCAACATATATAGCTACCGATCACCCTACAACCATCATGGGATGTGGCCGAATTTGATTTGATTCAAATCAAATTGAATCAAATTATAAATTATTATATAATTTTTTCGATTATGAAACGAGTAAAACGAAAACTATTAAATTAACTGAAATCCAAAATTATAAATTAATCTATAGGATAATTAGAGATATCTCCCGATTCAATACAAGCATAAATTGCATGACAAGTTAAAGTGTGAGCAACTCGATTTGCATCACGATGACCGAAAGCAAAAGAAACAGAATTAAAATGCGGAAATAAGGCTCTAATATCCTCAACAAGATTACCTAGACTAGAACAATCTTCATCATCACCTTGAAAGTTTCGGAATAACATTCTCACAATTGCTTTCAATGATCACCTTCCTCTATCTAAAGTCTCTAGCCACTGGAACAGCTGAAAGAGCCATCATCGTCTCCGCGTACTCCGGCTCAGATGGACCTCGCCATCGATCAATCTCCCACCCGATGCAATTACCCTCTGAATTGCAAGCGACGACTCCGAAATTCCTATCGCCTCCGTTGTTCCATCAAAAGTTGCACCATTTACATATATAATTATATAATTGACTTTATTTTGGGTATCAAATATATAATTTAAGGGATAATTTCATTTTGTATCCCTGAATTATGGGTTATTATTAAATTTTATCCCTACAAGTTTGAAACTATTACATTGTGTCCCTGAGTTTCTAAATTTTATCAATGTCTGTCCTTCCGTCAGTCAATCCGTCAGTTGACTAACATAAATTGTTTTGACGCGTATTTATCCCGCCTAGCAGCCTTTCTTTATTCAAAAAAATCTCTAAATTAAGTTACTAAATCCTAAATTAAAAGATTAATTTATTCTACTTACTCCAAAACTACTAAAATGAGCTATATGTGTCATGTGTAAAAATTCTACAATAAGTAGCTCTAACTTGCGCTCAAATGCTACTGAAATGAAAAAACAAAACAAAAGAACCCCGCCCGTTTGAAGCCGTACATATGACAATTTATGGGACCTTATGTAATTTTCCCTTAGTTAATTAACGTGATAATTAACGAGTTTCTTCCGTTGGTGGGCTTCAATTCTCTTGACAGATGGCACGCATCTGACCCATTAGCAGGAGATGTAGTAGGAAAACATAGCAGGGGATCTCGTCTGCTTCGAACCATGCTCGTGATCAAGAAGCCAAACTCCACAGTAAAGCTTTTCAAACTTCTCTTCCATGTTAATTCCAACAACTTGGATGCAATAATTCGAAATCCTTACTCAACTTCTGCTACTCAAACCATCACAAGATCTACTGCCAAAGTTAACGGATTTGTCGTTTACTGCAACACACAGATAACGAGATATGGCCGAAATGGAAATATCAAGGAGGCGGAGTCTCTGTTCTATCGTATGCCTGATAAAACTGTCGTTTCTTACACGGCCATGCTTTCTGTTTATGCTAACAACGGCCAAATTGAAAATGCCCGCAAGCTGTTCGATGAAATGCCCGAACGGACTATTTCAACGTGGAATGCAATGATTACGGCTTATGTAAGAAATGTGAAAAAATTGAACGGGGTTGAAGAGGCTTTAAGATTGTTTAAGCTGATGCCACAGCGAAATGCAGTGTCTTACACTGCAATGATTATGGGTTTTGTTAAGGCGGGCAGCTTTGATCAGGCTGAGAGATTGTATGCGTCAACGCCGTTAAGGTGGAGGGACCCTTTTTGCTCGAATATTTTGATAAATGAATATTTGAAAGTTGGAAGATTGGATGATGCTGTTAAGGTTTTTGATAGAATGGTTGAGAAAAATGTTGTTTCTTGGAGCTCAATGGTGGATGGGTATTGCAAGAATGGGAGGATTATTGAGGCTAGAAAATTATTCGATATGCTGGGAGAGAATAGAAATGAATTTACGTGGTGTTCTATGATTGATGGGTATATGAAAGGAGGATATTTTGAGGACGGTTTTCGATTGTTCTTACGAATGAGAAGGGAGAGTAAGGTGGGAACTGTACCTACTATTCTGACTGTAGTTTTCGACTCTTGTGGCAAAGTTGGTAGATATAAAGAAGGGTGCCAAGTGCATGGCTTGGTGTCACGTTTGGGTTTTGGATTTGATATATTCTTGGATAATTCTATTATTTCAATGTACTCAAAATTTGGCTGTTTAAATGAAGCGAGAAACTTGTTTGATAAAATGAGTGAGAAAGATGTGGTTTCTTGGAATGCTCTTATTTATGGCTACGTTCAAGCTGGAAGGCTTGAAGAGGCATACGAGCTTTTTCAGAAAGCAGATTTAAAGGATTCAGTCACATGGACAACATTAATATCAGGATTCGCCAACGTAGGTTTAACCGGAAAATGTATAACATTATTTACCAACATGCCTGAATTTGAACGGGACGGTGTTTCATGGACAGCTCTTATTTCCGGATTTGTGAATAATGGAAAACACGAAGAAGCTATTTCGTGGTTTGTTCAAATGATTCGGAACTCTATCAGGCCTAACCCTCTTACTCTAAGTAGCTTGCTTAGCGCTTCAGCTAATCTGGCATGTTTCAGCCTTGGTCAACAAATCCACGCCATTGTGTTTAAAACGAACATGAAACATGATTTATCCATTCAAAATTCATTGGTCTCAATGTATTCAAAGTGTGGATGTGTAAACGATGCCCACAAGACATTCAATTCCATCACTAAACCCAACATTGTCTCTTTTAATTCCATGATTACAGGATTTGCTCACAATGGATTTGGACGAGAAGCACTCGAATTATTTAGGCAATTGGTTGATGAACGACACGAGCCTAATGAAGTAACTTTTCTTGGTGTTCTGTCTGCTTGTACACATGTGGGGCTTGTAGAGGAAGGAAAGCAGTACTTCGAATCCATGATGACTTTCTTTAATGTCGAACCAAATCGTGATCATTTTGCTTGCATGGTTGATCTTCTTGGTAGAGCTGGTTTGCTTGATCAAGCCACAAATTTAATCAAGTCAATGCCTTTTGAGCCTCACGCAGGTGTATGGGGTGCTCTTCTTGGTGCTAGCCGGGCCCACATGCGTCTTGATGTTGCAAAGATTGCCGCTGAACGTATTTTAGAACTTGAACCAGATAATTCGGCTCCATATGTAGTGTTGTCGGATATTTATAATTTGATTGGGAAGCGAAGGGATGTAGAACAAATGAGATTGTGTAAAAGATTAAGGGGTGTTAGAAAGAGTCCGGGTTGCAGTTGGATTAATTTGAAGGACAGGGTTAGTTCATTTCTTTCGGGAGATAAATCTCATGTGAACTTTGAAGAGATTAAGATTACTTTATGGGCGATTATGTATGAGATGAGACAGTTAGATTGCAGCGACAATGATTTGGAGTGAAACTGTGTAAGTGTAACCATTTGATTTCTTTGAACTAGTTTTAGTTTGAATTCTGAAAATAGAATCTCTTTGATTCAAAAGCCAGAATTCGAAAACTAGAATGTACAGCTCTTATATTTGATAGAGTGCCATGCAATTTATTGTTATACTAGAAATGACAAAAGACAGTTGACTATTTTAATACAATAACCAAATTATCATTGGTTGGCTTAATGAATTAGCACAATTAACCATTTTCCGTATAGTCCAAGTGTTTCTATATAGTTTTGCTTGTTTGGGGTTATGCATTACGGTTGGAAGTTAAATTCTAGCTAGTTGGCCGCAGAGACGTAAAACTGAGTGAAATTGCTGCACCAAAAGAGCCACAAGGCACAAACTGTAAGCACAACTGATAGTGGATATGTTTTTCATTTTGGTGGATAGAGCATAATGTTCAACTTAATTCCCAGTAACTTGGAGTTTGACTTTGATCAAACGTGTTACTTAATTCATAAGATAAATGTTTCAAAACTATTGAATAGGAATTGAAAGAATAATTATGTGGACTGTAATCTTCTCCTTCCCAAATTAACTAGAATGTTTACACCATACTATATTACTAATTACATATTAAAACCTTAATAATTGAAGTATAAAGTTGGCAATTTCATGAAATTGCATACTTTACTATTTAGGGATAATTACATTTACACCCCACGACTTAGGAGAAAATACAGCAATATCCCCTGTACTACTGGAAATTACAGAGACACCCCATTGACTATGACTCTGTCTAACACTTAGATCCTGCTGTTAGTCATTTTGTTTCCAAGTAGATGCTAACGTTTTATTAACTGGACAACAACTTAATTACTTCACTCATTTCATATATAGCAAATACTATAACAAATTATTATAGGCAATTTAGTCATTTTATAACTTTCCGTTAAGTTTTTTAGGTTTTCGTTAGGATAAGAGGATCTATCTGTAATTTCCAATAGTACGGGAGTCTTGTTGTATTTATCCCTAAGTCTGACAGGGTGTAAGTGTAATTATCCTTACTATGTATCATCGCCTATAAGTGAGGCTCGATCACAAAGAATGTATATAGAATCAACAAATCTACTTCCTTTATTGAAGTAATATAAATCGACTTCCTTCCATACTTGCCATTGTCCAACGATTCTCTTTTCCTTGATTTTCCTTTCTTTTCTTTGGAATAATTGAACATATGACGACTGAATTTATATTTCGTATTAATAAGGTAATTAACACAACTGCATTACTCGGTAAAAAGATTATAAAAAAAAAATGAAATTATTACACAATTAAATTACAAGGAAAACCCACAAAACAACTATCTATATAAAAGACTTAATTAATGAAATAACTAAATAAATAGTGTATATTTGTCCACTGGAGCTCCTTAATAATGCAGTATTTGGGTTGACCCAAATAGTCATTGGGCAGGCCCGACCTATTACGCTTGAATTTCGGCCGGGTCCAACTGTCAATGGGTCGTCTATCGCAGCTATTAGGCTGAAATAGGTGGAAGAATGGTTTGTGAAATTGGACATAAAAATGGATATATTTGTGGGATTTGGACCAGATACGCTATCGTATAGGTAGAAATGAAGTGGAGTATCCTTTTGTCTCATATGAGGAAGTTTCATGTACCAGTTTTTCATGGCATCGGTCGGGCCATGCCCATTTATGACCGGCATAGACATAGAGAGTAGTATAATCTTACAAAGCATAAAAACCGTGGAAAGCTTTTCCATCTCTTTCTTAAGATAAATAGATAGAGTGAATATATGATAATAATGTGCTTTCTGGAACTAGGAATTGAAGTGGAATAATGGATATTTTAAGATTCTGACGCGTATTTTATGATTAAAATTGAAAAAAAAAATTAAAATTAGAATTTATAATACATAATATATGTGTATCAGAATCTTAAATATTTTCTCGTTAAAAAAGACCCTAACATTAAATAGATACTCTAAAATGAGGGTTGACCGCTAGCGGCAAAAAGTTAAAAGGAAACTAATTTACTTGGTCAAGCTTTAAAATTAGTACTGTATGTTGGGTACACCATTCTAGACAATCCCACAACTTCTGCATGTATTGATGATGATTAATTTATTTAAATAATTAAAGTCTGATATATGATTGTTGGGTACACCATTCTAGACGTCATTGAGCTTGACTTTGATTCATATGGGAAACGTGTTAATTTAAATGTAGTTCATAAGATGGCGTTTTAAATAGCAATTGAAAGGAATAAATTAGTCATACCGAAGAGGAGTCCTTGCCTCGATGAGCCTCCATGATCTCGAGGTCATGTATTCGAATCTCATAATTATGGTTATTAATTTTTTGTATAGAAATTTAGTTTATAGATTGTTAGTTCAGTTTATAATTTTTTGAACAATTTTCTCCTCCCAAATTGAATCTACTTTTCCTTGTATACTGAAGGGTGACAACGTTGAACAATTTTCTTTCCTTTCTGTTTTTTGTTTTTTGGGAATGATTATATATATATTAGTGACTGAATTAATATTTCCACTTCGTAAACTACAAAGTACAAACAGCTGAATTATTCAGTAAAAATATATATCAAATAAATTTGAAACTGTATATTACACAAGTAAATAGAAACAAAACTAAACCCCAAGAGAAAACAACTATATGATTAAAAAAAAAGTAACTAAACAAAACAATATAATTCGATTCTATAAGGTTCATCAATAATGCAATACCACAACATTATACTCAACAATAGCGTCACCCGATGTACTATTAAATGTTACGGTATTCAATAAAACCGAACCCCGTGCGAGCCTGAAAACACCAGAGCCACCCACTATAGGCAACTCACGAAACTCTTTCTCAAATGGATTGTGGCCTATCACCGTAATCGTACTACCATTATACTTCCCACTTGTGAACACAAAATTGAACGTCATATGGAACCCTATTTCACTTAGAGAGGTCGACCCAAAGAGTCCTTGGGCCCGGCCCACAATGCCAGAATTTGGACTAGGCCCAACTGTCAACAGGTCATCTATAGCTGCTATTAAGCCGAAATAGGTGGGAGAATGGTTTGTGAAATTAGACATAGTAATGGGTATATTGGTTGGATTTGAACCAGACACGATGTCGTGTAGGTAGAAATGAAGCTCAGTTACCTTTTGTTTCATATGAGGAAGTTTTCTGTACCAGTTTTTCATGGCGTCTGGGCTGCCATGGCCATGTACCACCGGCATTGCAAGTGGTACAATCATACAAAGCATCAAAATTATGCAAAGCTTTTCCATCTCTAGCTCTCTTAATATATATATACTAGCTAGCTAGAGAATGAACAAGGGTCGATGTGTGATTTGGGGAAGTGCATGCTTTCGTTACATATTTATAGCTTCAGCCTTCTTATACTATATGGGAAGGTAATATCAATTTTAAACTTCAAAATATTTCTTTTAATCTTGACTGAAATCAATGTCGGGCTCCCAAATTTGAAGCCAACCAACGTTGTAACAAATATTTCTGGTCTTCATGTTTTCACTAATTAAATTTCTCACGAGCTTTTTCATTATTAATTTAATTTTTGTTGGTTTCCGATGGCTGCCTCAGTTTGAAAGTCATCAGGCGGCCATAACATAAAATATATCTACCAATCGATCATCTAGCTATTCATCTGGAAGTTACGTTAAACACAAATTTAATTATTCCTCTTTAATCAATTTTTATTATTAGCATTGTCAGACTTTCACATATTAATTTCAACTTTTATGTTGTTATTTAACATTATTCTTATAAATTTGAAAAAAAAAAAAAAAAAAAAAAAAAAAAAAAAAAAAAAGCTTAAGCATTATATTTTACAAAAATACTTATAATATCTATACTATATTATATTTGAGAGTGGTCTCATGGCTTAATTGTGCGATTTTGATCCCAATACTAATTTGTGGCTTTTTTGAAATTTTTAATTAAAATAAAATTTTGTCATTGGTTGGTTTCATAATATAAAAGTTAAGTTTTTCTTATGATTTTTTAAACTAGGGTTTTGCATGCTGCCGGTTCCTGCCGCTGGCCCGCCTGGAACGCCGCCATGGAGCGACCACCTCTGCAAGTGCACCCTCCCGGTCTGTCCCCAGAAGGTGGGGGTTCCTCGTACGCTAACATCACAGCGCTACCGCCAATCGTCAAGCTCAAGACTTCGAAATTTGCTATGCCTGTCGAACTGGCTCGACTGAAAACTTTTGACACGGCTATCTTCACACCCATCGGCACCAAAACGGAGTACAAAGGTAAGCCGGCTTTGATTTTTTCTGGGGCGGAAAAGAAACAGTTAAGGGAGGAATTCCAGTTAGCTCTTATAGGCAAATTCTCGAGTGGATACCCAACCATGGCACAGCTGAAACACAGCTTCATGCAGATGTCCTTTAACAAGGAGGTGAAAGTTAGCCAATTGAATCGCACTCACGTTCTCATAAGATGCAATGACCGCGACGATTACGTACGACTTTTCTCGAAGGACACTTGGTACTTCAGAGATTACCCAATGGGAATCCTTAAGTGGACTCCAAATTTCAACCCGAAAATTGAGTCCTCAATCGTACCAGTTTGGATCTCTCTTCCCGGATGTAATTCTCAATTTATCAAGAAAGAGATATTATAGAACGCTGCTGGACTCATTGGAAACCCCATATGGATGGATGAATTTACTGCAAAAGAAGAAAACACAGAAGAGCCGAGAGTTTGCATTGAACTGGACGTTGCCCTTCCACTGCAGAAATCTATCGTGGTCCGTATTAAGGGAGAATGGGTGGATCAGGAGATTAAGTACGAAAAAGTCCCGGATTACTGTGCCTGTTGCAAACACTTGTTCCATAAGGCTCAAAACTGCCCGGACCCAAAATTCGACGATGATGGCGTTGAAATCAGGACTCACGAGGAGACGAACGAGAACCCTAGACGCGGTCAAGAGAAGCAAAGGGAGAAACCGAAATCATTGGCAAAACTCAATGCTTAGGCCAGTGGATGGACAATTGTGAAACACAAGAACAAGAACGCGAGACCGGCTAGCAAAGACCAGAATCTGGCGCGGGACGCCGTCAACGTTGATGACAACGCCAGGGCGTCGGGGACTTCTGACCGGTCACTGACAAGAAAGAGAGGGTCTCCGCCCAGGTCGGAACCCCTAGTGAATGAACCCTATCAACCCCTGGTGAAGTTCAGATTTTGTCTCATGCAAAGAATATGTATGAGGCGTTGGTATATGAAGGCGAAGAATTGGGGGAAGAAACGGAGCAGGTCTCGGATGGCGAAATGGAGCAGATGGAGGATCAACAGGACACTGATGAAGATATGCCTGCCCTGGAGGAATATATGAATCAAGTTCCGGATGCAAACACTGAATCGGATAGGCGCAATCACGAGCCGGACGCTGTTGAGTCGAAAAAGAACTTACCGCCAGTTACTGAGTCGGCGGACGGTGTGCCTGCCCAACAGACCACCAACGGATATACCGACTCAAATCCAGTTTTATCTTGGAAAATGAATGTAATATTGCAGGTGCTCATTCAGCCGTATTCACACTGAGAAACAATTGCCCCTACCAAATTTGGCCAGCAGCGCTAACCGGCTCCGGTGCACGAATTCAGACCGGGTTCGAATTGGCACCCCAAGCATCAACATCTATCAATGTTCCAGCTCCATGGTCCGGAAGATTCTGGGCCCGATTCCAATGCTCAAACGCCGGCGGTAGATTCACCTGCCGAAGCGGCGATTGCAATTCAGGTCAAGTTAACTGCAACGGCGCTGGCGCAATCCCTCCAGCATCTCTAGTTGAATTCACTCTAGCAGGAGCCAATTCGAGAGACTTTTACGATGTTAGCCTCGTTGATGGATTTAATCTGCCAGTTTCCGTGAGACCCGACAGGGATTGTCCATCAACTAGTTGTCCCGTTGATATCAACAGTAGCTGCCCCAATGAACTGGTTATTCTGACTCGAACCAAGTGCGGGAAACTCAATCGAAAGGGGAAACGGACATCTCCGATCGAATTTTGCCACAAGAAGATATCAGCAGGCTCCTGGCAGATAGTTACAACAATTTGATTACGGATGCAAGGTTGGTTAGTAATGCCAACAAATATCTATTTGATTCCGAAGTGAAAAAGCCGAAAAAGAAAGGACCAAAAAAAGGGGTGAAAACAACTTCTATGGTGACAAGAGCACGGGGGAAAGAGCTGCCTGGTAACAAACAGATCGTTACCATGAATAATATCCTTATCTGGAATATTAGAGGGGTGCGATGAAAGACCAAACGTCTGTACCTAAAACATTTGATTGATAAACACAAGCTTCAAATTGTTGCTATTATCGAACCCATGATCGAGCTTAAGGCAGAGGAGATATGTCATGAGCTTGGACTTCAACAAGTATTTTCTAACACATCGAATCATATTTGGATTTTCTGTGATGAGAATATTAAATTGGATATCATTGTTAACCACAATCAATTGCTGCATGTAAAATTGTTGAGCACGGCGTGGGCACAAGATGTTTTGGCTAGTGTCGTGTATGGCAGACACTCGCACGGGGCACGGCGTGAACTCTGGGATCTCATGTGGGGTATCTCCACGACTGAACCGTGGATTATTGGTGGAGATTTCAACGTAATTAAATCGCGGGATGAAGTTGAAGGATGTTCGAACATTATGATACATGAAATGGAAGACTTTAGAACTTGCATTGAGGATTGTGGGTTGATGGAGCCCCAAGTTAGGGGCGGACTTTACATGGCATAAAGGGAAAAGACGGAAACGACTGGACAGGATACTCACCTCCGTCAGTTGGCCCGATGCTTTTCCTAACACGTGTATTGATCATCTGCCCAAAACTGTTTCTGACCACTGCCCTCTGATGATTACGTTCTCCAAGAAATGGACAACTCAGGCCCCTCCGTTTCGGTTCCAACACATGTGGACCACCCATCACAAGTTCCGGGATGAAGTGAAAGCAAACTGGGAGCTTGCGGAATTTTCGTTCGGGATGCGGCGATTTCAGAATAAACTACATAGCCTAAAAGGGCATCTCAAAGACTGGGATCGCAATGTGTTTGGCAATGTCTTCAGCCGCAAGGAAAATGCCGAGAAAGAACTGGTCGTTGCCACTGCACTTCAGGTTCTGAGGAGGATTTGGTGGAAATGAATCGACTGACAGCTCTGCTGAATCAGACTCTGCTGCAAGAAGAGATATTCTGGAAACAAAAGGCAGACTGTAAATGGCTAAAGGATGAAGACCGTAATACAAAATTTTTTCATAGCCGGGTCAAGAAAAAACGTCTCAAGGGGCGTATTCACAAAATTGAGGATAGTGGAGCAAAGCTGACTGACCAAACGGACATCCTTAATTCTGGAGCCAGCTTATTCGAACAACTCCTTCTAGCCGAGCCTATATCGAATTTCGAGGATGATTTCAGGCATATCCAAGCTAACATTAGACAAGCCGAGTCGGATGCTATCTCGCAGATGCCAACGATTGAAGAGATTAGGGAAATGGTTTTCGACATTGATAGAAATTCGGTAGCTGGGCCTGATGGATATTATCAAGGATGATTTGATCGCGGCGGTTCGAGAATTCTTTGTTGGTGCACCGATGCCTAAGGCATTCACGTGCATGACCATTGTTCTCATCTCTAAGACCGAGTATCCATCTAGCTGGAGGGAATTCAGGCCGACCAGCTTATGCAACGTTTCAAATAAGGTTATGTCCAAGCTGCTGACCAACCGGTTGACTAGGGTTCTCCCGAAAGTCATATCCCCTACACAATCATGTTTTCTTCCAGGCAGAGCTATTGCTGACAATGTTCTGCTTGCACAAGAACTGGCGCACATAATTAATTAAAAGCTCAGGGGATGTCGTGCGATTATTAAATCGGATATGGAGAAGGCGTACGATCGGGTAAACTGGTCTTTCTTATATAGGATGATGGATAAACTTGGTTTCGGCCGTAATATGATTAAGTTGGTTGTGAACTATGTATCTAACTATTATTTCTCTGTGTTGATTAATGGACAGGGGGCGGGATTCTTCAAATCCTCACGTGGGCTTAGACAAGGGAATCCGTTGTCTTCTGCACTGTTCATCATTGCAGCCGAATGGATATCGAGACGTCTTGACAACCTATTTCTACATTTCCCGTATATCCATTTCTCTAATTGTGCTAATATTGTGTTATCTCATTTGGCTTATGCAGATGATATGATTATCTTCTTCAATGGAAGCATGGCTGCGATTTCTAGGGTAATGGAGGTATTGGAAACATATGAAAAGGTATCGGGACAACACATAAGCAGGAGAAAGACATCGTTCGTGGTGTCTAAACATTGTTCCAATTACCAGCCCAGGAAAATCGCACTTAAAACGGGGTTTTCTTGATTGGCTCTCCCTTTCACTTATCTGGGTTGGGGGTTGGAAAAAGATATCGCTGTTTGAACCATTGATCGGGAAAATTCGGGACAAACTGACTAGATGGGATAATCTGAAGCTCTCGTCAGGCGAAAGGCTGCAGCTTATCAAAAGTGTGCTTAGCTCCATCCCGGTATATACCCTTCAAGTTCTGGAACCCCCCAAATGTGTGATTAAAAAGATTGAAACTCTTTTCAATAAGTTTTTATGGAACTCTCACGGGGACAGAAGGCACATTATATGGTGTAAATGAAAAAATAGTTGTTTTCCCACTGAAGAGGGTGGTCTGGGCAACAGACGGCTGGAAGATGTGATCAAGAGCTTCTCGATCAAGCTTTGGTGGAAATTCAGAGCACATGACTCCTTATGGGCACGATATATACACGAGAAATACTCCAGAGACTCCCACCCGATGATCGTCAACCCTAGGCGATCATCTCACGTTTGGCGGAGAATGGCCGGTATTCGGCAAATGGCCGAAAACTCCATATTCTGGAAGGTCGGTGCTGGTGATATATTCTTCTGGTTCGACAATTGGGCAGGAGAACGAACACTGGCCTCCCTATTGCTGGAGCGTGCCGATTCACTAATGGTCAAGGATTTCTGGACTGGCAATACATGGGATACTGAAAAACTGGCGAGAGCGGTCCCATATCTCATTGCAGATATGATCGCCGAGATACCGAGGGAAGGATTGAAGGATTTGATGATATGGAAGCATGATTCGACCGGAAAATTCTCGACAAAATTATGCTGGAATAGCATGAGGGACCAACGGGAACAATCGCTTCTATATAGCAAGTTGTGGAGTTCAAGCATAAGACCTAATATCTCTATATTCTGCTGGCATTTACTGAAACGATGGATCCCCACCGATGACAGAATGATGGGGAAGGGCATTCAGATGTGTTCTCGTTACCAATGCTATAGACAGGTGGAAGATATTCCACATGTTTTCTTTGGCAGCAACATGATTAAACGGGTTTGGTCCTTTTTTGCGAATATTTTTCATATTAAAACTCCTGCTTCGACTCGGGTGAAGGTTATTATGGCTCACTAGTTTTTCTCTAATAAGTGGCAAGAGAAGTCTCACATTCGTACACTTGTCCCGATCCTTGTCACGTGGTTTGCATGGGAAGCGCGAAACCGAGCGAAGTTCGGTGGGGAGAGGATGACATCCGTAAACATTGTTCACAAAGTGGTATTATATGTCCAAAATCTCGTTAAAATCAATATTATGCAGACTAAACACTGGTGGGATTTCAATGCCATGGATTTCTTTGGGGTGCAGTATCGACATAGGGCAGTTAAACAGAGAAAAATGGTGTTTTGGAGGCGCCCAACCAACGGATAGATTAAACTGAATACAGACGGGGCATCTCGTAGCAACCCTGGATGTGCTAGAGTAGGAGTCATCGGCCGGGATAAGAAAGGGGACATGATCATCGGAATCTACACATTTTTGGGTGTGCAATCGAATAACATGACGGACCTTTGGGCAATCTTCGAAGGCATGCAATGGGTGATTGGTAAAGGTCATTCCGAGATTTGGATTGAATCGGATTCAAAAGTGTCGGTCGATCTCATCAATAGCGGGCGGGCGGGATACTTGTTGGGAACGCCAACATATTCTAAGCAAAATTCGTAATATGATGTCCAATATTGAGGTGGTTGTTTCTCACAACTTTCGAGAAGCTAATTCAGCTGCAGACTTGCTGGCCAACTATGCATGTGATACTAAATCATGTGGCACGTTAAGCCAACATGAATACGTGGGAAGGCTGCGCGGGATTGTTAGGATGGATGCATTGGGCTTACCGTATTTTCGTGATTAATTATGTTGCCTTTTTCCACTAACACTTTTATGTTGTCTTGTAGTGATCGGAGCATCAATTGTTGGGAGGGACATTTCGTTACCCTTCACTTTTCGGCGGTAAGTTTTTATACTAAGTATGGTGTTTGTGGTTTTAATGTGGATTTTTGTCCTTACAGGTACATGTATGGACATTACGGCGCTAGGAGTGCAGATAATGGAGGGGCTTTGCCCAGCTTTCACTTAACGTATTTGACAGATACTATTGTACAGATTGTCATGCACTGGAATCGGGCTCTAGTAATCTGCCTATGGGCGTTGTATGACCGTGAGAGCAACAATGTCGAGGCCATCGCTGATGATGTTATGAATGTTGCTGGCTCTCCTGCTTTACTTAGCCTTAGACCCCACCTGGCGAGTGCGAAACTCGTGTTCTTTGTTAGGACGGTCTTTTTGAACATTTTATTTGTTGCTTTCGAGCTCTTCATAAGTATGTTTCTAACATTATTGATGTACTTTTCGGGATTCCCGATTTGAGCTTAATAATACGAGTGGGGGTCCTCTTTAACCCTACGGTCATTTGGCCGGTTCCAGTTAAAAAAAAAAAAGTTTTTCTTATGATTTTCGTTAAATAATTTGCCTATTATTAGTTGTGTCTTAGTGTCTGTTTTAGTAAATTTTTTATTATAATTATCCGCAACCATGGAAATGCTTTAAATGACACCTTTATTTTTTCATTAATGTGACATAAATTCCACCATTCATGAGCAAATTATTTGGAAGAATTTTTTTTTTTTTTTTGATAAAGCATTATTCACAAAAAAATCATAGCCCAAAATTGACTTTTTTTAGAAAAGGTTCAAATAGAATACTTTCAACAAATGAAAGAAATATATATCTTTTCAATATATAAAAAAGGTATTCAAAATTTCATGAATTACTCTTTAATTCCTTAATTTACTATTCAAGATGTATCAACTTAATCCATTTTCCTTAATACCATTTATTTCTTATATTTATCTTCTCCATTCACTTTTTTTTTTCCATTACCAATCCGTCCTTCATCAAAGTCTACGAGTCCTTTATTTATTTTTTTTTTCTTCCCATACCATGACAATCCAAATCTCCACCCAGCTTGGTGTTTTGAACTCTAATATCATGAAGCACTAAATCAAGGATAGGAACAATCATCTTTCACAATTACAAGTAAAGCAATCATCTTTTTTCCTTCAATCATTGATATGGTTAGATTTATATTTTGATACTTCATGAGAGTTTTTTTCTTTTTTTTTAATCAGTTTTTCACTTTTATGACTATTCCATGTGTTTTACTAATCTGTTTTTCTGTATTTTTATTCTCATGTTATCTTTTAAATTACTTATAGGATTATTTAATATTCCTTATATTTCTTTTTGATGGTTTTATGTTGGATCGATAGAATTTATTTAATTTTAATAGAAAAATATTTTTGACTCTCGAATTTGACTAAATTGATTATTATGTTTTTAGTTCCACTAATATAAATCTATATTTTTCGCTTAAATATTATTTTTGGAATATTAATTTGTCATATTAATTTTTTTATTCATCCAAATGATTTAGTATTTTCTTCAAATTTATCTCCATTTGAAGTTTTTTTTGGAATATTTTAAAACTAATTTACTTTATCAATATTTTTACTTTTAGATTTTTATAATGATACGTTTTTGAAATATTTTTTATTTGTGTATTTTTCTCTTTAAATATCTATATTGGAAGGATTGAATAGATTTATTTTATTATTTATGAAATGAATTTTTTTTATTTGTTTTTCTTTTTATTTAAATAATACTCAATTGTTCCGTGCATTTGCACGGGTTTAAGCTAGTTATTAGATACTTCAAAGTGTAATTCAAAAAATGATGTTGGTCTTAAGGTGCATATTGCACACTTTGCCAAATGTTGGGATCGATCGCTCAAAAAGAAATATTCAATATAAAAGTGCAAAATATATGTATGGGGTGACTGCAATTATCCCTATTATTAATTAGGTATTGTACGTTCAAAGTTTAAATAAAAAATTAAATTTATATAAATTTAAAAGAATAATTACACTACATACCTCAACCTTTGACATATTCATACAAATATATCTTAAAATTTGAGAAATTATAAAAATATATTTTGTTATAGAATTTTCACTACTTCCATTAACTGATCCATTCTATAAAACTTAATTTTATTTTTACATTCTAATAAAATAATCATAAATATGAAGACTTGAAAGTATACTTTTGTAATTTTTCAAATTTTAGGTCAGGATGCATGTAGTTGGGTAATTAAGATTTAAGCCAAACCTATAATTAATAATCCCAAATTTAAAAGGACATGACAGTTAAGCCGTTATTACACCAGTTTCTAATTCCTATTTCATCCTATATAACAAGGATATTTGATGTAGCAGAAAATATTAATTACAATGATTAATGATACAAATTGCGGATGCGTGATAACCTTGTTATATCTCTTTTAATAATTATTGGTGGTAAAAATTTTCAAATGTGTTGACTGTTTGGTCGGATCTGGTAGAATTAATGGATTTGTCTTAACTCAACTCCTAAAAGCTAGTTTAAGGGGGAGGTTTGTCAAGCCATTATATATTGAATTCCACATATTTGATTATTCGATGTAGAATGGACTTAACACATCCCTGTCACGCTCAGGGCCGCAGAATATGTAAGACAAACTGGAGCGTGAAATGATTTGCAGGAATAAACATTAATTGCAAGAAGAGACAAAGGTGGAGAGATAGGCCGAGAATCGAATCAGCTGCTCTTTTACCATATTGAATTAATGGACTTGACCTAACTCAAACTCTAAAAGCTAGCTCAAGATCGGAGAGATTTGTCAAACTATTATATATTAAATTCCAAGTACATCTTTGATTATTCCATATATATGGGATAAACTTAGAGATCAAGCAATTAGCATGCGCCGCCCTTTTACTTGGTCAACCTTTAAAAACTACTTTTATGTTTGGAGACACCATTGTAGACAATATATATCACAATTATCTGTTTTACTTAAGTTAGATAATTAATATTAGGTCTACAATGGTGATTAATATTCTGATATATAACTATATATAATATTTCTAGATCTCTCCTTTGTCTTAATTATTATATATCCTCAGTTCTCACAAGATTTTAATTTTTCGGTCTAGACTTTAGGTTTTTAATTTGAAAAAAATTGGAATACTAGCTCGACATAAATTAATTAAAGAAGAGTCAATCAAAAGATTCAAGCTTAAATCAATGTAAATGAAACATAGGGAAGGTGACCAAAATGAACTAGACAAAAATTAGAACAATATCATTAATGTTGCATGCCACTCTAAAATTCTTGTTTTTGAAATTACTTGAAGAATTTTAATATTCAAACTACGTACATTAAAAGAGGTATCATTACAAGAAAAGTTGTTCGTTTAATCATGGAAGGAAAACTCATATTTTGGTTATTAAATGCGTTTTACAATTTGGGCCTGAGTTAAGTTTGAACCCATTATTATTGTTCACTCAGTTGTTTTGTGAATAACAAGTCGTATGCTTTGCTAATAGGACGAATTCAAAACTTAATTTTTATTAAAATGACAAATACAGCATATAATTTCAATTCTTTGTTAATTCATGTAAGGGTGTTTTAGATATTAATTACTCCAAGTATATTATTATATTTGGCGATTGAACATCATCCTTTTTTTCAAATTTAATCTTTTTAATTTATTCACTAAGTTAAAGTTATTATATCGCGCTCGTTGTAACAAAAATGAATTAAGACATCCCAAATTCAAACACAAATTACATCAAACTTTACACAAATTACCTCGATCGGCAAACAAGAAAAAGAAAAGATACATACGATTACGTACATGACTATATATTTGTCAACAAAAACAACATTAGGCTCTTTCAAAGTAAACTATAAACATCATAAACAAAGACCATATATGATCATATATCAACATACTCCACGAAAACGATTTAAACCTAACAATTAAATGAAATTAAGTACGATCGAGAATTAAAAAAACCCTTCACATATTTGCCTGAAGACGAGTACTAGATTGATCATTATAAGTCACATAAAGCCTATACTCCAAAACTCCGTAACTCGTCTCAACATCGTATGAATACGTCTTCGTAATTGCATATCCACGAGCAAATCGAAAAACCCCAGTTCCACCAACAACTGGAAGCTCTCTTTCCTCGTTCAATATCTGATTCCTTCCCAAAATACTGATCGTGCTTCCATTATACTCACCTGAAGTGAAGTAGAAGTTGAGGTTCATTGCAAGAGCAGAAGTTGCAAGGTCAGCAGAAGTTATGAGTCCTTGAACTCGGCCGACTTTCTCCGAGTTGATATCAGGCTCAGCAGTGAGTAGGTCGTCAAGAACTCGAACCTGTCCGAAAGCTGTTGCAGAGTTAGAAGTGATTGATGCATGAGCAACATCGTACACTGTCTGATTTTCGCCAGCAAGTAGATCTTGTACAAAGAAATGAATCTGGGCTACGTTTTCTTTTCCCTGGCATATATTTTGGAACCATTGTTTTTGATCTGCATGTTGTGGAGCTTGTTTTCTTGCATGGTTTCCACTTGGCATGGCTATGAGAATGGAGGAAATAATTAGGAAAATACTAATTATCTTCGCCATTTCTTTGTTTTAAGTTTTCCCTAAGTTGATGGACAGAATAATATTTTGCGATATGGGGTGAAATGAGCTTTGCCCGAAGATGGGATTATATAGGGAGTTGTTGAAAAAGACTTACTAATGTTGGCAGACAATGTTGAATGCTTTTATAAAAGACAATGTTGAGTGCATGTTTCGATATCATATTATAGAATATTGAATGTCTTTTACAGAAGAGTTAATTACTAATGTTGGGAGACAATATTGAATGCTTTTTTACAGAAACTAGCTATATATTTTTATAAAATAAAGTTATATATATATATATATGCGTGAAAATTTAAAATAAAATTGCCATTAATTCTCCTTTGAATCAAATTTTACGTTCAACTTTTCATATGACCTTATTGTATGATCAATAACTAACTGATGTTAAAATATGCGTGTATATATAATTTAAATGTAAAACGAAAATGTTATGAATCCAAATTATTGGAGTTGATCACTTTAGTATACAATTAACAAGTGGTTATAGAAGTTCTAATTAACTCTCTTCACATGGAATTTGAAGTTTTCTCTGTACTTTCTAAGAAGCTGATCAATGCGATATATATATATATATATCTTTATACGGTGCTTACGATCGAGATTAGGTTTAGCAGCCGTCTGCGCCTAACCATGTTATATAGTTTATTATTTATTGAAATATGCTTCATCGAATAAAAAAATTAAATGATACTTGGGATGGAATATATAATTGGCATTTAATTAAACGAATATACATTTACCACTAGAATTATAAAAACGGATTGTTTAGGTGAAGGTAACCCACCATTATATACTAGCACATGTCAAGATTTTCAACTAATATGAGATGGTTACATTTTCCCCCACCCAACCTACGCACGTCCCCGGCCGTGCACGAACGTGCGGTGTATGTGGGTCCTCAAAGCAGCACGCACACACACGGGTCCCCTCCTGGGGCACTGGCACTTGAGCCCCGATAACAACTGTAATAGCGATCCGATACGCCCTAAAAAATAAATTATTAAGGGGAAAGGTAACCCGCCATTATATGCTAGCATAAATTAAGATTCCGAAGGAATGTTAGGATATGTTACAATTACCTAATCCATATATAACTCCAATAAAATAGATTTCTTAACTATCACTAGCTAGCTAGAACTTCAAGTCTTCAAAAATTAAGATACTTAATTATGTCACATGCATGTACTCCAAAATTGAATAAATTAATTATATTTGGTGTGGAAAAATTGTGATTTTATAGAACTATGTACCTCCACAACTTCATAAAGTTGGTCCCACTTTTATATCGTCTTCTTGAGTGAATATTCATTTAAATTTATTATACATATATTTCCTTAATTATTTGATTAATTTGCAGAATTTATGCGACTTTGCCATGAGCCATCATAGTGACCAACATGGGGTGGCTTAGTTGGCAATACAGGTTGAGTTTGTGGAAAGGGTCTCATGTTCGATTCCTACTAAACACATTTATTGGGAGGGATGAAGAGCCTTAACTGTAACTAAGCCTCGAACTGGATTAAGGGCCCTTAATATAGAATTACCGGTAATTTACACCAAAAAAAAAAAAAAAAAATATCATACAAATAGGCTTCATCCAACAGCTAGGAGAGAAGGTTGAGGGTCTAAGTGGGACGTTTTTGGATTGGGCCATCTTCAAAAATATTGGGCCTTCCATCTACTGTTTCTAATATACAATTATTTTGGACCCATTACAGGTCTCTAACGTTGGAGCATCGTCAGCCTGAGTTTTGTAAATGAACTTTTCAGTATTATATTGGTCTCAGTCCCCTTAAATACATTTGCTCGGAAGGGTGAAAAATCTTAATTGTAATTAGGTTTCGAATCGAATTGTAGATTCTCAATATAAAATTATCTGAGCCGGTGGTTCACATAAAAAATTATACTAGACTCAGTTCGAAGTTCATCCGACAAAATAATCATACAAGTATCTTTTTTTGGACCTTTTGGTGCGAAAGACACCATTGTAGACAAAGCCAAAATCTCAATTATATATAGGGATAATTATCCTTATCTATTTTGATTATATACTCAAGTTTGGAAAATTATATAAACATATTCTAATTTCTAGCTATAAACATATTTTCCAAACTTAATTGTATAATCTCAATTATATATAGGGATGGAACACAGGGATTGATTACAAAATATTTCTTATGGAAAACCAAATCCAGTAATGAAAGCAATTAAAAGGGGAGTTTTGCTGACATAGCACTTAGGATATACTAAATCTTTCTCCAATTAAATCCCTTCTGCTGAAACTTGGATGTAGAATTAGAGTCCAATTCGGGCCTAGCCTTTTCTTTTTCATAATTTCCAAACAAAGTAGAAATTCCTTCACATTCATTCAATCCGAACTCTCCTTCACGCATTGACTCGGCCCAGAGTTATGTCCGACTCTTCACAAGGCCCAATTCATCTTTATTATTTGTAGAATTATACAATTCATGTCAAAATCACATCTTTTAAGTCCGATTTTTTCAATATACGAACATCTACGAAAAGCAATTCAATTCTCAAGATATAGAGTCGATACAAGAGGAATTAATCACTTTAACTTAAAATATAAAGAAATATAACTACTTATCAATGTTGCTGCCCATAATCTTTGCTAGATCATGGGAATCATTATCTAATCATTGGTCGGTATTCGGTAAAGTACCCTTTGAGACACCTCCAACTAATTGCTTTTGTGATGGGGTTTTTCCCCTTTATTTGGATAAGCTTTTTTAGTTTAATGAAATTTATTTCTTATAAAAAAACCTTATATATTTTACAAAGAGCATAGACAAGTATATGATCCGGCATAATATAATTATCTTAATTAGAAGTGTTCGTCCATCATAAATTATTATATATATACTATGATCCGGCATAATATAATTATTTTAATTAGAAGTGTTCGTCCATCATAAATTATTATATATATACTATACTCCGAGTAATACATTAGCTCATTGACTGATACTTCTATTAAATTTAATAATTTGTTTACAAAATCAAAGTTACATTATTATATAGAAATAATTATATAGGGGTTCCCACAAAATATCATATTTACATATAGGTTCCTCTTGTTTTATTTTTTACATTCTAGTCCATTGACCGGTCAACCGTTAGTTAGTTCCGTTAATTTTCTAGTACTGTTTTGTTTGTTTCATCGAGATATAGAATTTGGAATATAAATTTATTTGATTCGGTGAAGAAACTAGGAAATTTGGACTATACATATAATCGAAGGAAAATTTTTGAAGCTCGTAACTTTCTCGTTTCTTCATCAAATCAGACAAATTTATAGTCCAGATTCATTGTGTCGATGTCACGAACACAACGGTACCAGAAAATTAATGGAAATGACTAACGGTTGACCGGTCAAGGGATTAGGATGTAAAAAATCAAATAAGAGGGACCTATATGTAAATATAGTAATATGTGGGGACCCTTTTGTAACTCGCCCTATTATATATGTCAGTAGATGTGACAAAATGAAGTCTAATACCCCAAAATATATTCAACCACAAGTTACAGCACAAGTATTATTTTTTCCGTGACAACAAGAAAAACAAATGTACGATTACACAGCTAATCTGTCAACATTAAACTCATTCAAAGTAAACTATCAATTTATTATTAAAAAAATAAAAAAGAAGTAAACTATCAATATCATAAACAACGACGTCGACGCCCACGGTCCAATTATTACAACAATCCCATTGAAAATTAAAATCTAAGCCTAAAAACGAAAATAAACGAGATGGATAATTAAAAGACTTCAATTCGGCCACAAATTTATCATCCATCATTTGTACAAGATCGATCAAATGTTTGCTTGAAGACTCATGCTGGTCGACGATTTATCATTATAAGTGACATAAAGAGTATATTCCAAAACCCCATAACTCGTCTCAACATCGTATGAATACGTCTTCGTAATCGCATATCCACGAGCAAATCGAAAAACCCCAGTTCCACCAACAACAGGAAGCTCTCTTTCCTCGTTCAATATCTGATTCCTTCCCAAAATACTGATCGTGCTTCCATTATACTCACCTGAAGTGAAGTAGAAGTTGAGGTTCATTGCAAGAGCAGAAGTAGCCATGTCTGCAGAAGTAATGAGTCCTTGAACTCGGCCGACTTTCTCCGAGTTGATATCCGGCTCAGCAGTGAGTAGGTCGTCTACAACCCGGACTAGTCCGAAACTTGTTGGAGAGTTAGGTGTGATGGAAGCTTGAGCAACATCATACACTGTCTGATTTTCACCAGCAAGTAGATCTTGTACGTAGAAATGAACCTTGACTACGTTTTCTTTGCCTTTGCAAATGTTTTGGAACCAGGTTTTTTCAGTTTGTTCTTCTCTGGCTTGATTGCCACTTGGCATGGCTATCAGAATTGATGAGAAGATGATAGTTAGGAAAATAGTAATGAGTTTTGCCATTTCTTTTTTCCGAGATATGATGAGAGAATAATTTTCAAGATTGGTGTAATTAATTAGCTTTGCGCAAAGATGGAATTATATAGGAAAGGAGTTGGTCAAGAAGATAGTGATGAAGTCGTTATTCTATTAATGTTTAAAATGTTTTGACTTTTTCCTAAGGGGATTTTACATCTATCTGGCTGCGCTCAATTTTGAGTTATTTACACTAATCTCTTTAATTTTAAAAATAACAATGTAGTCCTTAATATTTTTAAAAAATGGAAGAAAATAATGGTAAACAGCTTGAAAATTTTGTCTGATATGAAAGTGATGATCATTGACAAGTTTTTAGTCATAACTTTAACAATGGTATTTTCAAGGAAAATTCTTATTAAATAAAACATATTTTTTTTTTCAAAATTTCCATTAACTTTTATAAATTTTTTATAATATCAGAGACTATATCTTTATTTCTTAAATTAAAGAGAATAGATCGTAAATATTTCAAACTTGAAAATAGTTAGATGTAAATTATCTTTTATATATATATATATATATATATATATATATGTATATGTATATATATATTATAATATCAACATGCATGTGATAATTAGAAGCCAACCATATGTATAAGTAATACAATAATTAATGAATTGAATAATAAAATAGAGTAGTGGAACATTTGATATTATAATTTCGCTTGGGTTCCGTGTAAAGGAAATTAAGTACGTACTCTTAATTAATTAATATAGCAAGTGACCTTAAGTACAAGTGGTTATATTAATATTTTTTGGGTTGGAGCTTATTGAGTTGGGTCGATAATGTGTCGATACGATAAGAACACAAAATATTTGGATGGATTTGGGTTGGGTTGGGTTGCGGAATGTTACACGATAAATACGATAATTTTATTGAATTAACCAACAACACGATAAAACACGACCCAACACAAACCCATCTAGTTTTTTATTAGAAAAATATATATAATTATAGCAAATATTTTTCTTACAAAATTACAACATACACTGAAGCCAGTTTTATTCAAGGCGATGTTGTTTTAATATTTTTTTTTGAAGGAACATATCTTTTTCATAGTATCTATACTATTTAATAATGTATTCTCCCACAGTAACTATCTTGGTCAAACTTTTATTTTGGTGTGTCAATTTTTAAATTTTTTATTATTAAATTTTACTTTTTTTTCTCTCTTCATCCCTCTCCACATACCTTTTATTTCTCTCTCTCATTTTCTCATTTTTCTCTCCCTTATTATTCACATTTTCACAATTAATTCTATTTATTTATCTTATAATCACTAAATTTTATTTTATATAAATACTAAAATAACATAAATTAGAAATCATGAAAAAAATTAAAAAAATATTTATAATTATAGTATTATTAATTATACGTATTTATATTTTGCACACGCATCCAAACCAGAAAAGTCCAGTCCTACCAAATACCAACAACTGCCATCTCATGAACCGGATTTATAGCCGGGTTCATACCAAGAGAAGGCTTTTAAAGGAGATAGAAAGGCTTTTATTAAAACTCCAAACATAATCCTGCTATGTATAGTAAAACAAGAATTAACAGAAATAGCAAACACAAAGAATAGTGTGCCACGTGTCAACTCTGTCAGCTAATTAGTCTCATATGTGATGTACAAATACAACACGATATGAATATGGCGATACAATTTCTTTTAATATTTACTACTAGATAGATATGGGACACGACATAACATTTCATAGTAGTTTGATAAAAATAGAAAAAAAAAATTGTAGTTTGATATCTATATATATATATATATGAAAAGCGAAATAATTTATTATATATCAATATGGGTTGAATCAAATATAACTTGAACTTTGGACTTTGAAATCTAGATTCACTGACTTACTATGGATGTATATAAATATTGATATAATGATTTAAATCAGTATTTAATTAGATATGAAAAATTAATTGATGCAACATCTTATTTTCAATAATTATATTTAATTATCCTCAGAAAAGTTATAAGTGAAGGAACAACAAGTGCAAATAATTAAGAGATCTGAAAAACTGAATCTCAATATCAAAACAAGAAGATAATTAGAAACAAAAGCACCAACTTTTCCATAATTACTTTCCAGCCCCACACAAATACTTTCTTCGCAAACCTACCCTCAAGGATGAACAACCTCCACATTATACTCCAGCACCGCATCGCCATTAGTCGTATTCAAGTAATGGGTCCTAACAAAAACCACCCCCCTCGCCATCCTGAACCGCCCTCTGCCGCCGACCACTGCCATCTCCCGCCGCGTCTCCGTCACCGGATTCCTCGAAAGCACACTGAGTGAGCTCCCTTTGAACTCGCCACTCGTGAACCCAATATCAACGTACAAAACCAGGGTCAGCAACTCGTCCTGACTCGACGACACGTACAATCCACGCATGTTTCCGATGGTTTTCGACGTTATCTCCGGCCCTTCTGTCAGAGGATCGTCGATGGCGAATGTGGTGCCAAATGACGTCGGATTGTTCGATTTTTGGGTTGCGTTTTCCGGACCAGCTATTTTAATAGCTGTTGGTTTGTTTCCACTGAGGATATCGTGGACGAAGAATCGGAGATGGGTTTTTTTCTCCTGTGGTGACTCATATGGTACGGTTTTGGAGTAGTATTTGGAGTAAACTGGTGTAGTCCATATGGTGAGTATTAAAACGGAGGCTAAGAAAATAATTTTCTGCATCTTTTTCTACTTTAGAAATCTATCTGCTCTGTTTTTCTCAGCAAAGTTTATTGGCTTCAAATTAATTTATAGATGGAATTTGATTATGCTTTTATTACTGTGACAGAGAGGATGTCTCTGTTTTTCTTGAGTTATTGGCAAATAAAAGTTTTTCCATATTTGCCAGAATCACTGCTGTAATTAAACAGTCTCAAGAATGAAAATGGAAATAAATCCAATCAAATCATATAATAAAAACCAAATCATAATGTTTCTCCTATCAAATTTAATCTTCACTAATTTTATTCCATGTTTGCAGATTGAAAGTTTGAAACTTTCCGATGCGCTCTAAAAGTTCAAATTTTTAAACAAGATGGTCATCTAATATTGTACCAATTAAACCCAACAAAAGATCTTGAATTTCAAATTTCTAGACTACTAAGGTAGTGTTTGCAAACATAAGAAAAAAAAGCACTTTTGTGTTTTCTGCTTTTTTCGAGCATTGTTGGAGTTTTTGGAAAATCAGCTTCTCTTTCGGTATGAAAAAAGGAAAAGAGTTTCTTAGGTTATCTTTCCAAGTTTCTACTACTTTTTCCAAACACTGACTCTTTAAGTCTTTAACTTTTTACAACTTATGCTTCTACTCTAGCTTCTTTAAACATATTTAGTGCCTTTGTTAAAACTCCAGTGGCAAACAGCGACAAATGCCATTTTTATATGGTTGTATATATGTTTGGTGCTTTTGAGAAGAAAGTTTAGCTTACTTATAAAAGATTAGAAAAGTGTTTAAGTGTTAATTTCGTTGACTTTTATCTTTCATCTAATCCTCTGACCAAGTAAAACCATGAACAGGTCCCTGATAGCTTTCGACGTTATTTGGATACTTCCATTATATATAATTATTATAATGTTTAACAAATTGAACGAAGAATGATGAGTGATAAAGACCAGATATATCTTTCATACATAGTGTATAATAAGCGTAGTAAACTTTCAAAAAATTTCCATAAGTCAAAGACTCAGGGGGTTTTCTGTAATTATCCTTAATAAATTAACAGGATATTCTTTAATCATTTGACATGACAATGAGTACTCTATTAAAAAACGGCAACAAAAAGAAAAAAAAAAGAGTACTCTATTAAAAAATGCCTTCATTATATTGATATGTTGTGAAAATACAGAAACTAACACCATTACATCAAATTTGAGAAAAACACAGATCAAAATAAATAAGTGAAATACAATACAATACAATACAATACAATGGCCAAACTATATATATACATGCATATATATAATAGTATGCATCTAGCAAAACTTAATTTAACATCCACCTCCGCCACCACCTCCGCCACCACCACCACCACCACCACCACCACCATCACCTCCACCTCCACCTCCACAACCGCCATCTCCACCACCACCACCTCCACCTCCACAACCGCCATCTCCGCCACCATAACCACCACCGCCGCCATAACCACCATATCCACCAGAGTAGCCTCCACTACTATTGTGATTACCACCTCCGCCACCGCCAGCACCCGTAGAACTACTAACAGCTGCTGTGGTCACGGTTGCAGCAACAGCCCCCGAAGCCACTAGACCAACCCTGCTGCCACCATCACTTTTTTCACTGCTAACTTTTGGCTTTTCAGCTTTCTCGACGTGGCTATACACAGGCTGAGGAGGTGGACTCGGGGCCATAACTGTGGTGGTTGCCGCCCTGGGCTGTTTCGTTTTGCGAAAACAACACGACATCATATTCTTAATTGCAATTGTTTTTTATAAATCTCCTAGTTTAATGGTATATACTTAATTAGTATTTATCTCACGACGTCTTTATATAATGTTAGTGTTATATACCCAATATTATTCATTTCCTTTTCAGGGTTTGCGTGTATCAAATTAAAACTTGGTACCTAAGGAAAAAAGCCGGAAATTTAATCTAAATGGTTGACTTTGACTTGGTACAAATATTTGATTTTTCGATCGCGTGTGATCACAACCGCAATGCTTGATTGATGACTTATATATATGGCCAACGCCGATTTCATGGAAATCGCATTTTGAGGAAATGAAGAAGAAAATTAAGCGTTTCAATCCCTCAATATATATAGTTAATTAATTTTTTTTTTAGTCTACTATATAAATATAAAAAAACATTAAGAAAAAATTGCAATTTTGGTCTTGTAGTATATTGTATTTTGCGTGTTTGGTCCTTATATTTTAAAAATAGGCAATTTTAGTCTTGTAGTAATTGTATTGTTGTAAGTTTGGTCCTAAAAATCTTTGTTGGTTTTTCACTTTGAAAGGAAAATTGAGGAAAGATTGACCAATAAATATCTCAGTTCTCTCCATTCATCTTCACTGATCTCAATTTCTATCTCGTTTTTTTGGTCAAATCTCTATCTCTTTCATTCTTACTATTTACCACGTCTTCTTCTTCAACCTCTTTCTCAAAACACCGTGACATTGTGGACAAAGAAAAATCCCAAAATTAGATTTGAAACTTATGCTTCAAATGTTTGTGACTTCTTTTCAGTTGATCGATCCTTCGATGTGTGGTAAAGCGAAATCTATTTTTTTCGACCTGCTTCGAGGCTGAATGTTGAAAATCCAGAGAATTTCAAATTAAATCTACGAATTCAAGAGCCATATATTGGCTTGTTTGCCACCACCATAATGTGGATTTATGTTTGAATTTTTATAAATTTACTATCGTAACCATCACAACTTACTCGACTAATGTGAGGAGAACATGATTAATTTTACCCAAATTCCCAACCCTAATGGTACACATGCAGGACACGTGGTTTTTTCGTCCTAAAACTTGACAGCAGGACCAAACTTGCAACAATACAATTACTACAGGACTAAAGTTGCAAAATTTTAAAATATAAGGACCAAATTTGCAAAATGCAATATACTATAGGACCAAAATTGTAATTTTTCCAAAAATGAAATAGTTGTTTCTAATTTAATTTCTATGCTTATTTTGCGATAATTGCCTTGCAGATAAAATAATAGCTGTGAATATAGTTATATTCCCGATTGACTTTACTTATTTTGTTAATTATCTTCTTTCGTTTTTAATTTTGGTGTGGTTGTGTAGAAAATGATGAGTTAGTCGGTAAAGTTGACTGGAAAAGAACAAGAAATTACTCATTTTAATATAAGTTCGATCGGCATAGTTCGACGAGAGTTGGATATGATGATACAATTCGATCGGTTTTATTACTTAACAAGCCTAAAGGAGTTTCATGATTTTAATATTTTGCAGAAAAGAAAAGGAGAAAGTAAAAAACTGTTTCGATTAATTTGTTATTGTTGATTTATGTACTACTTTGTTATTGATTAGAGAAATATAGATGTAATTGATTGATTGAAATGTATTGTCACGCTTAGGAACGGCAGGGCCCATAAAATGCGATCATAAGTACTACTATTAGTTATATATTGTTACGTTTCGAATTCGGGATTCATTGGACGCGATCGTAAGTACCATTATTAGTTATGCTTTATCATGTTTCGGATCCACAATTAGAAATTTGATCTAAACCACCACCCAAAAAAATATCTATAGGTTACACTTAAATTCTATCTTATAAACCAAATTGATTTTCCATACAAATTCGAAGTGGACGATGCCCACACTCATTAATATACATCCAAATTAAAATAAAATATAATTTAATTATATGACTTATAAATTTTAGTAATATAAAATTATATCTAAGTGTTTGTTAAGTCTTTTAAAAATATATTTTTCTAATTCTAATAGTGTATTTATTAAATTAATAATAAATGAAATAATGATTTAAAGTATGATAAAATTATACATAAAAAATAGAAAATTTTGAGGGAGTGTAGAGCCAAGAGAGAAAAGATGAGAAAAAGGCTAACTAAGATAATAGAGGCTATAAAATCGCGTGGTTTAAAGATAACTGTCAAACATTGCGTAAAACGGTAAAACCATGGTAAACTTATTTACCCATTATATTTGTTATATTAGAAGTTTGCTCGAATTTACAGTGGTTTTAAAAGGAAATTCGATTAAAAGTATGTTGTTAACTTGGAAAGGGTGGACAATTAGTTAGAGCAACGGGTGTTGTAATGAAACTAATTGCAAAAGAGAAAAAATCGACCACATTCAAATTACTTTCTAAGAAGGTTCGTTTGATATCCAAAAACTACTCAGCAACAGTCGGATAAATGGAGAATGTTGGAGCGAACCAAAAAAAGTTTGGGTAGAGCCGAATCCAAGCGTTATAAAATATGGGCTTTGTGTGGGGTTAATTAAATAATCATGGGCCAAATAATGAATATTATGTAAACCCATAACAAGGTGATTCAGTTTAAAAAGTACATAATTCAGATAAAAAATAATGAAATTGTGCAATTATTAATATTCAAAGTTACGAAGTGATCAGAAAGAAGAAGGGAAAATTACATTTAGATCCCATGGGAGTTTGTGAAACTACAGTTGGTGACCCTTTTGTTTGAAAAATTACAGCTTCACCCATCCACGAAATTGGTAATTACAAAAAACACCCATGAGGTAGGTTTCCGTTACTTTTTTGTTGACGTCATCACACGTGAGGTGTGATTTTACCTTTTTACCCCTATGTTTTCTGTACCCTTTTATTATTCCAGAGATTACCCCTGTATCTTAATGGGTGTTATATGTAATACAATAAATTTAGATGGGTGTTATTTGTAATTTTTTAAAAAAATGAAACTATTCTTTCAGAATATAGCCTTTAGGTACTTTTAGTTTTAGTTTTTCGACCGTTGTAAGGTCATTTTTTCCAATAAAAAGAGTGAAAATCAACAAAATTCCATATCAACTCTTTCAAGCATTTGATATCCACATAGTGCATTCTGCTTTCAATAAAATATACATGTCACAGACATGTAAATAAGTTCAACAAAATCCTGGTCCCACAAAAATATTATCCAACATAAACATAACCGAAATAATACTAATGATTTCCCACCAACAAATGCCATATCACAAACATGGAGATTAATCATGTAAGTTCATAGCAAACATTGTTCTACCACCGTAGTCTAATATTGAAATACCAAAGACATTACACAGACAATGTCAATGTCAAATTTTTAACCAAATTTAACTAGGTTTTTTGGCCAAAAGAAACACTGCTCAATTAAACTAGTTCCTCTAATTCACTGATGCTTGTGTCTCCTGAATACTAGGACTTGGACTAAACCTACTATGCTGCCTTGTACCTCTGCCCCATCCTATTTTTCGTACATTTCCTCTCTGATTGGATGTAGATGCCATATTTTCAGAGGCGGCAGTTGATGCATTAGTGTGCTGTAAAATGAAATTTTTTAGTCTTTACATATCAAAAATTACCAAGTAAAAATATAAACCTTAACAATAAAAGGAACCTCTACTGCTGTTCCAGAATTTGGTGTATCAGTTGGTTGCCTGTTATTGTTTCTTACAGCATTGTTGCGTGACCCCTGTGCCAAAAAAGTTTCAGATTAAATGTATTAACAAAATTAATGAACAAATTATGTAAACATAATATTTTTATACCTGTCTCTGTGGACAACCTCTTTTGTTATGTCCAGGTACTCCACATGAGCCACATTTTATGTGTCCTCTTTTTTTTGAGGGGATTACTCGTGGAGCCTCTCCAACTTCTCTTTTTCTGTGTTTCTTAGGTCTTCCTGGTTGTCTTTTGATGATAGGAGGAAGTAGCTTTACTGGACGAATATTCTCAAGCTCTGGCGAAAAGTCAGGATGTGGAATACCCTTGATTCTGTGAGTATATCCTTGAAGAAAATTTGCAGTTGAATATATTGGATTCACATAGTCTTCCAAGTTTTGTCTTTTGTACTCCACTGCTGCAGCTGCATGTCTACAAGGGATTCCAGTAAGATCCCAAAACCTACAATTGCAACCACGCTGCAACAAATCGACAATGTAATGATGATTCATATCATTAACCTGAAATTCATGACTACCCCCCACCAATATATCACATTTTCCAGAATTCTCTTTCACAAGATTTAGAACTTTCGAGCTTCTACTTGTGATATTTGATTTCCATCTTTTTCCTCTTTGAAACCTAACTTCCAACCTATGCATTAGCTTAGACCTTAAACCATCCATCAACTTCTGTATTGGTTGTTCTCTAAGTTCCCCTACCCAATGATTCAATGACTCAAAAATATTATTTGTAACATGGTCATTCTTCAAAATTGTTCCAAATGCATGTCTAGCCCATGTTGAGGGATCACCAATATTGACCACATATTGGTATGCTAATGGTTTCACTTCCTTAAGTCTATTCATAGCCTGTGTGAATCCTGCTCTTGTGTAGGACCTACAGGCTGCCCAAAATAGATTTTTCACTAAAACTCCAGCATGTTTTCCTCTAAGATTAGCATAAATGTGTCTGCAACATCTTCAATGTACCACATGTGGAGCTATTTCTTCCACAGCTGCTTCAAGACCCTTGACAAAAAAAAAAAATTAATTAGTATGTAAATTAATAGTACAAAATACTAAATATCACATTAGGATTAATTCATACCTTCTGCCTATCACTCATAAAGTGCCAAGGCCTATCTTCTCCAAAACCACCCAACAGTTGAGACAAGCAATGTAGAAAGAATCCCCAAGACTCCTTATTTTCAGTTTCAACAACAGCAAAAGCAATTGGGTATAACCCCATATTACCATCTATTGAGCAAGCAGATAACAATATCCCACCAAAACTGCCTTTTAAATGACAACCATCAAGTCCTATGAAAGGTTGGCAACCCTCCAAAAATCCTTTTCCTAATGAATTAATTCCCATAAAAAACCTCTTGAAATTAGGCTCTCTTGGAATGTTGCCATATTTATCAAGAAAGTATTGAAAAGAAACGATGCTCCCAGGATTGGTTCTTTCAACCATAACTACGTATTTTGGCATTAACAAATATGAAGCAGTTGGTTTCCCTTGAATTATGTCTAACGCCTTCAATTTGGATCTGTATAATTGCATGTAGCCTGGTTTCACACCATATTTGTCCTTTAACTCCTTTTTAAGCCCTTTCATCTTCATGTCAGAATGGGCCCTCAAAATTGGCACCAACTTGTCTACAATCCACTCAGCATTGGCTTCTTTGACCCTATCTACTCTCAGACAAGTGTGTACAGGTTCAGCACTCTTTATCATATAGGTTGTTCCATCTGGCAATGGGGAAGCATGAATTCTCCACTTACAGTTTGGAGCTGCACATTTGACAGTCACTCTAGCCTTTTCATTATGAAGTCTTACAATTTTGATTCCTGTTCTAATGGTATACTCTCTCAATGCTGCTCTATATGCATAAACATCGACATAAATGTCTCCCTTATCCAAGTTAAATCCTTCGTTGGGGTTTTCTGGTATTTGAGCCTCAAGAACAGTGGACCACCCTCCAATAGGATCAGAATCAATGTCAATATCTTCAGACCAATCTGCATGATCATCAGACTGGTATGTACATAGGTTGTTATCAGATTCAGATGGCAACTCATCAAAACTTTCTCCCCCTGCTTGCACACCTAGGGATGAATCAGAATCTGTTGAGTCGGGGACTTTCTCTTCCTCTTCGTTGATGTTTGTATTTACTTCCTCTGTTTGATTTGCAGGAGGAGCTTCATCATCAGTTCCCACATCATCTAGAATTCCAGCTTCAATAGGTCCATTATTTCCTAACATTGCATCTTCAATAATTTGATCAATTTCACCATATATGTACTCAGGTTCATCAAAATCTGAAAACAAATCATCATTGCCATCTTCATTCTGACCATCATATCCCTCTTCATCAATGGCGTTATTATTAGTTTCATTGCCATTGCTCCCAGTTTCATTGAAATTGGCCTGCGGCTGATCAATGTATTCATTGTTCTCCTTTTGCCCCTTATTGCCTTCAGTTTGATAACCACTAGCTGCTATACTACTACTTGATCCCACTTTGGTTTGAGCAATGTTTCCAAAACTAGTCAAAAGAGACAAAAATCCCATCTTGTATGCCTCACTCACATTATTTACTGGCTTCTTTGGTAAAACCGAACCAAAGTTGTCTACATGTATCCTTATTTCCTGAGGACTCATAGCAAACATATTCTTGATGTCTCTATCAGCATACATGTAGTGTTTTTCAAGTTCGTCATGATTGTGATGGTCAAAATAAAGATGCAACAAACTGTCCTTCAACTCTGGTTTGTCATCAGAAACAACCTCTTTGATGTCTGTTATCAGATCATTGTAGGTATATTGCTTTGGATTTATTCCCCTCAACATTCTCTTCTCAGCACGATAACATATCACTAGATTGTAAACATCTCTTTTCCTCATGATTATAATACTGCACAAAGAATATAAATTTAGTAAATAACGAACCAAAATATAACCATGATCATGACTAATGCTCATAACAAATACAACCATGATCATGACTAATGGTCATGACTGAAACAGGCTAACAGCATGATAAAACACAGAAGAGAATAACTTTACTTCTGCTTTGGTATATCCACAAAGGGTTACTTCAATCACCACCTCAAACCAAACAACTGAATCCATGAAAACCGACTAATATGAACCCAAAATACATTAATTGCACAAAGTTTAGTTTATTCTTCAGATTTAATAAACTAGCCAATATTTCCTAAAAGCAACCCTGAATTATTCTAATGTGATGTGTTCTGATACAAACAAAAATAAAAAACTTTAAAAACACCAAATTAATAAGGATCAAGTCCATTATGCTGATAAAAACACTAGTATTTTAAGAAAATAACAACAAATATTCAGAATACATAAAACTCTAGTATTTTACGTATCAAATAAGACTAAGGGCTCAAACATTAAAAAATAACAGAGGTAAACTAAAAATCCATCAAAATAACGCAAATAATATATGGATCATGAAAAAAAAACCCATACAAACTAACCTTTTTGTTCTTCAAAGTTGCTGTAGAGGGAGCTTCACACCACAACGCACAAAGACACGCTGCGGCTTCCGTCAAGAACGAACTCTAGGTAGTAGATTTCGTCCAAAAACACAAGAATGTGAAGATAAATTGAAGCATACGTAAAAAAGAATACCAAGGGTTTCGTCATGCGGGAGAAGTTTTTTTTTTTGAAGTGGTGCACAAAAAATGACGGCTTAGAATATTGAAAAAATAATCTGTAGCGTTACCAATGAACTGATGGGTATAATAGTCCTTTCAGAAATAAATTAATTTTGTGTTAATTTAAATTGGCCCAACCCATGGGTAAAAAACAGTCAATTTATGCAATTTTGGAATACTTTCGTTTGTTGCTGGATGGAAACCTAGATGACTTCAGCAAAAAAGTAACGGAAACTATCTCATGGGTGTTTTTTGTAATTATCAATTTCGTAGATGGGTGAAGCTATAATTTTTCAAACAAAAGGGTCACCAACTGTAGTTTCACAAACTCCCATGGAGTCTAAATGTAATTTTCCCGAAAGAAAGGGAAAACATACTTTATTTATATCGGTTTATATAAGAGGAAGAAACTCGCACGGTCGCACCATTTACATCAAAAACACAAGAGAAAATAAGTGAAATGGAAGACATTGGCCAAACTTTACATGTATATATATGACAAATTGACAATTTCTGTCCCACATTGTAAGAAATCAATGAACCCAACGCAATGGACGTGTACTTAAATATTACTCTACATTTAACCTCCACAGCCACCGCAGCCTCCTCCACATCCACCACAACCGCCGCAGCCTCCACCACCATCACCGCCACCGGAGTCACCACCACCACCACCACCACCACCGGAAGTGCCGATAACACCTGCAGTGACCACAGTGGCAGCAACAGCCGCCCCAGCCGCACCTAGAACAACCATCCCACCATCACTGCTTTTCGGCTTTTCACCTCTCTCGATGTCACGGTAAACCGGCTGAGGCCGAGGAGGCGGTGGACGGGGGGCGGAAACCGCCGTTCTTGCCACCGGAGTGGGCCGTTTCTTTTTCCGGCCATTATTGCAAAGACAATACAACAGTAGGACTGCAGCGGCCACAGAGCCACACACAATGAGCACTATTGCATATGTTTTCATGATCTCCTAATTTGTTTGTACATGTTTTGTAACTCTCTTAAATGGTCTTTATATAGTAATACTGTATGTTTGTTTAAGGGCTAATTATTGGAACTAATTAAGGAAAGAAAGGGGAAGTTTTCTTAGTTATAACTTAATATTGAATTGTTATAAATATTCCTTTTCTTGCGTGAAACCCACATAACTTGAGTGACTTTTGAGGGCGATGACGACTTCACCGAAATCCCACAAGAATTCTGCCGAAATGAAGAAGAAATTTAGCGTTTGAATATTGCATCAGAAGAGTTGAGATTCTTGCAGTACTTATTGACCTTGTGTGGTAGCTAGTATTAACAAGTATTTTTCTTAATATATTAGGCAAATTGCAATTTCCTATGTAAGTTCACTACTTTCAAATTTAGTCCTGTCACGTGTATCTCTGACATATCACGTGTCAATTTTTCGAAGAAAAAGTAGGGTTTCGGCAACTGAAAGACTAAAATTTTGATAATTTCGAAATTATAGAACTAAAATTACAAGCGAAAAAATTTAAGACCCAAAATGCTACAAGTCGATAGTTACAGAACTAAAAATACAATTAGGCCAACCTTGAACTTTTCTTTTTTTTTTTTGGTGATTTACCTTGAAACTTTATCAATACCATCCTAATTCCTAAGTCAATGATTGTAGTTTTTGTAATGCTTTGTAAAATTCATTGTAGTTTTCATAATATTTAAAAATTTCAAGGTATTTTTAGTAAACAGCGTAAATTTTAGAGGGATTTTTCATTACCGATCCTAAATGATAGTCAAGTTAAATAAATTGCATGATTGCGTAGCATTCGCAATTAATAAGTCATAAGAAATTTATATGAATATTTATTGCTGTATAACAATATTTAGACATGTCCTGTTTCAAATTTTCTATTATAGTTGATTAGTTCTAGGGAGAATTAATTATATAGATTGCCATATTTATATATAGATCCCCTTATTTTGTTTTTTACATCCTAGCCTTATGATCGATCAACTGTTAGTCAATTCTGCTAAGTTTTTGGTAGCGTTGTGTTCGTCTTGTCGCGACAATGAATTTGGACTATAAATTTGTTTAATTCGGTAAGAAACGAGAAAATTACAAACTTAATTAAGAAATTGTCCTTCAATTGTATGTATAGTCCAAATTTCCCATTTTTTCACTGAATCAAACAAATTTATATTCCAAATTCATCGTCTCAATGAGACGAACACAACGGTACCTGAAAATTAACAAAACCGACTAACGGTTAACCATAAAGAAACTAGGATATAAAAAACGAAACAAGAGAGACCTATTTGTATATATGACAATCTGTGCAACCTAGGGGTGGCAATTGGGTTGGGTTGGGTGGGTTGGTGTTGGGTTGGAATGGATTCGTGTTAAAAAGTAATAAACTCAAACCTAACCCATTAAGTCGCAAACCCATTAAGGGTAACCCAAACACAACCCAAAATTTATCGTGTTAACCCAACCCAACCTATTAACAAATAACTAAAAGAAAAATTATCGAAAAATAAATTCAAAAACTCAAAATCCTAAAAATAAAAAAACAACGTGCAATATTTTACTAATATTAGACTCCTGCTTAACTAATATTCTTTATCCTTTTTTTTTTGGGCTTTGATGTAGCCTTCCTAAGGAGTAAGTTTGTTGTAATTATTAATTTTTTCTAATAAAAAAATATATGGGTTCGTGTTGGGTCATGTTAAGTTCGTGTTGTGGATTACCCAATAAAATTATCGTGTTTATCGTGTAACCCACAACCCAACCCAAACCCACCCAAAATTTTCGTGTTTCTTATCGTGTCGACCCATTATCGACCCAACCCCATAAGTCTAAACTCAAACCCAATAATATCATGCTGAATCGTGTTGAGTTAACGTGTTGGGTCAAAAATTGCCACCCATAGGGCAACCCTATTAATTTGCCCTTATTTCTACACTTATCGATGGATTTAGCCATTTAGGGAACGAAACGGAGATTAACGTTCCAGTACTTCGGTTGCAATATCGTGGAAAACGGTCGGCACATTTAGTTTTTTTTTTTTTTTAAGAAACTTATAATTAGCTGATTCCGAAGTAATTAGGTAATAATTGATTAGAAAAGCTAAACAGAATTTATTGGCCGGTATAGACGTATAGTATTTCGTAAAGACGATGGAACTAACACCATTTAATTTACATAAAGTTGGAGAAACCGAGAAAATACGACAGAATTAATTAAAATAAGTGAAACGCAAAACATGCAAACATTACAAATAATCTGTTGCAGTCCAATGCGGATTTCTATCAACAGTCTGCAGAGACTTTTAGTTAAATTTACTTCAACCTCCACACCCACAGCCGCCGCTGCAGCCACCACCATCACAACCACCACCACCACCACCATCATCTCCACCGCCCCCGCCGCAATCATCTCCGCCCATATCAATGCCGCCGCCACTACAACCACCACCATTGAGGGCTACAGCAGCAGCCCCTGCTCCTAGAACCACCATTGCACCGTCTTTTGATCCACCCGTCTCTACGTCAGCTGCCTTTGCCCGCTTCTTTTTGTAGTCACTGTACCAAGAACTACACAAGACAAGGGCTAATCCGACCGAGATATAAGCACCGATAACAATTAGCAAAATCACACCGCCTTTTCTCATGTAGCTCGTTAGATAGTGATGCGCGCGTACACACGTTGTTGTATTTCTCAGATCAGAGAGTCTTTATATATATATACCTGTTTTTGTATCTTCTTTTGAGGATTAAAATTAAGTTTTTTATAATTAAGGAAACAATCCCGAATTTCTCATAGTAGCCATTGACTTGGTACGAAATTCGTCTGCCATTAGTGTGATCCCACGACAGCCTTAGCCTTAATTAATTACTTGGTTATGACTTTTTACTTTTTAGGGTCAACGACGACTTTAAATTGTTCCATCGTCTCTTCTCTCTTAATATTTTACTCAGAATTGTTTCTACTAGGTTTTGTTTTACCTTTTCTCAAAAATTTGATTAAATTGTTGAACAAAAAGTAATTCAAAAGTGATTGCAACATTCATAACCCAATATTTCTTTCATGTACTCTCAACTTTCAAATCTATAACTCATCTTAAAATATAAGTGGTACAAAACAATTAAGCTACAAACAATAAGTAAACATAGATTGAGCTTTCTTTCAATGTGGAGTTTATGGTAAATTAATACAACATTCGAGGCCAAATTATAATAGGGACAAAATTTATTTGCAGCTCTGATGATTAATAGGAACGAAATTTACTTGTAGCGCTTCTCATGACCACTTTTTATTAGAAATGAGGCATTGGAATGTACTGAGATTATGATGAAATGGGTCGTTTTACTGCTCGCAAAGGAAAAGCATACATATAACAGTGCAAAATTGGTTTGTTGACATTCATTTATGCAGAAAATTTTTGTTTATCCTATTTTATATATGGAGATAGGGTTTATGGATGTATTATTTAAAAAATAGAGTTATATTTTTGGTTTAGATCAAATTTGCCCATAGTTGCAAAAAATTTATAAAAATTGTATGAATTTGGCTCCTCTGAGTTTGACATGTTCAGTTATTACGACGAATTACATGGAGGTCTCCACAAATTACTATATTTATATATAAATCCCTCTTATTTTACTTTTTACATTCAACTTCGTTGACCGGTCAACCGGTGTGTTCGTCTCATTGAGACGATGAATTTGGACTATAAATTTTTCTGGTTCTGTGAATTTGGACTATAAATTTTTACATTTAGCCCTTATAGTTTGATAACTTTACAATACAGTACAAAAGGGTAATCCAGTATGTCCTTTCATAATTTTTTTTCTTTTTTTTAAATGTTTAACAGAAATGCGAACTTTGACTAACGGTCAACGAAATTTTGGACTAATTTATAAAAAATCGATTCTTCTGGACCTAAATGTAAATACTCCAAAAGACGAGGACCCAGGTGTAATTTTCCTAATATATAATTGATGGCAAGTTAGGGATTAATATCTCATTGGATATGCCTAGTTGCAACCGTGGTCCCATTATTTTAAAAATTGCAAGCGTAGTCCCATTATTTATACAAACGTTGTAAGGATCGTCCCACCGTTAACCCAACTAACAGAAATAACGTGCGACATGCCTGTTAAATCTGACTTGGGTGGAGTTTAATAAGTGTGGTAGAGGAAAAATCCACCTGACACGTGTGGTAAGGAAAAATCCACATTTTAGTCCGTGAGGTTTGGAGAAATAATATTGCAATCCCTCATGAGGGTATATCCGTCATTTTCAAAAATAAAATTTTTTATTTTTTAAGAAACTGACTGAGGACTAACGGAATTAACTAACAGTTGACCAGTTAAAGGACTAATCGATAAAAAATAAAATTAGAGGGATCTAAATGTAAATATAATAAATTATAGGGACCTCTGTATAAGTAATTTGCCCTATATTGAATAGTTAAATTAATAGAGAGAAACAAGAAACTTATAATTAGCTGATTCCAAAGTAAAGTAGCCAATAATTGATTAGAAAAGCTAAACATAATTTATTTACATCAACTTGGAGAAAATAACAGAGAAACTATAATAAGTGAAACGCATGATGGCCAAACATTTCAAATAATCTGTTATAGTCCAATAATGCGGAATTTTATCAGTAGTCTACAGTTACAGTACCTTTAGTTAAATTTAATTACTTCAACCTCCATCACAGCCGCCGCCACCATCACCCCCACCATCATCTTCGGCCAGACCGTCAGCCCCTGCTCCTAGAACCACCATATCGCCATCCTTTGTTCCGCCCAATTCTACGTCAGCTCTGGCCTTTGCCTTTGCCCGCCGCTTCTTTTTGTAGTGATTGTAGCAACAATCACACAAGAGAAGGGCTAATACGCCCAAGACTTGAAGGAAATAAGCACCGACAACAATGAGGACAATTCGTACCTGTCCTCATCTTGTTAGATAAGTTGTAATTCTCAGAGAGGGTCTTCTCCGAAAGGTTTTTTTATAATTATTGAAATAATACCGAAGTTCTCATTGTAGAATGCAGACTGCAGACATTGACTTGGTAAGCAATTTCTTTTTCTTGAGTGTGATCCATGCATTCATCCAAGAACAGTCTTGATTATATATACTTGGTTAATGACTTTTTAGGGTCAACGACGACTTTAACTACAAAGCTGAGGAAATGAATGATAGGAAGAATGTTTGAATGATTTAATTAGAAGCATTGCATTGATCATCAAATTATTAATTCCTGGGGAACAATTTAACTACAAATAATTATTAGCTAGGTACAAGACAAGTTTTAACTAACAATTAATCTATATAAAATCCTGGATTTCTTAATTAATTTAGATAAAAAGAAATAACAAAATAATATACTATTTCTAAAAGAAAGGACATGGTAAAATTGAAATTAATGGGGCTATTTACATGTGCGACTTATTATGTGACTTACAGTTGGTTAGTCTTAAAAGGTTTGTGAATTTTTATATATAGATTTGTAGTTCACAAAAAGGAGAACACAACACCACAACAAAAATGAAAATAAGTAACAAAATACATTCAGCCAATGTAAAAATTGTCATTAGTTGTATTCGTTTAATGACAACAGGTTTGATTTTATCACAAAAGTAGTTTTATGATGCATAATAATAATAAAATGATGTTTAAATTGTAACTATTGACAATTATTGATATATATCTATGATGACAACTTTGTGACAAGTAATTTTTAATACAAAATCATAGTGACAACTTTGTCACTATAAATGAGTGACTAATTGTCAATTGTAACAAGAAAATTACAAACTTTTGTCAATATATATGCATATTGGTAATAATATAAACATTGTTGTTACCAAATGAATTTAGTTAGTGACAAAGTAAAAGATATTGTCACTAAATATTATTATTAGTGACAATTTTTAAGTGGTCATTTAACCTTTTTGTCACTATTATTAAATTTTCTTGTACCGTAAATTCGCCACAAATATGTAATTAATTATATAATTTTTCATTCTAAAAGTCACATAATTAATAAGTAAGTCTTTTAGTAATCTATCTGCTTCGACTTTTCCAATTACAAAACTTGAAGTATAATATTTTCTAATCCATGATATTTTTTCTTTAATTTAATTAAATTGTTTTTGTATTAATTAAGCTGACGTTTGAAATAAATTAAACAAATTTAAACAATGACACACGTTAGTTTGAATTAACTTTGAAATATATAATTATATTTTAATTTAAAATGGAATATGGGTTTTTTTTTCCCGAAAATTAAAGATGTTGGATATCATTTTATCTCTAATTTGTGATAAATAGAGAAGGGTTTTTTCAGTCTCTAAAAGTACTCTATTCTCGTAAAGCCTTCTATCTGATTCTGGTATATGGAATTATTAAATATGACAATTTCGAATTTAGTAAATATATTACGTAATTAAAAAGGGGTTTAATTACTACTCATGGAAGATAAATGCAAAATTTTTGTTGTGCTTCCACACATTAAATTGGGGAATTAAATTCTAGCCGGACCTGGTTTGCCGGACGGCCGAGAGCCAATCAATTAATAGCTGTAAATGTACTACTGTTTGATCCAATCAATTATATGGTAAATTAATATACTAGTTTACTGTTATTTGAGTGGTCACTCTCTTTAAAGTATAAACCTATGTATAATTATAGAAGATAAAAATAGTATAAATAACTTATGTCGATTTAATTAGTGATTACAAAAATATCAAAACTCAAATATGTATATCGCTAATAACTTATTAGAAAAGCCAATCATATATTTTTTTTTATACGTAGTAACGACGAAGAAACTAGCTTCCTTTACATCATACGTAAGTTGGAGAAAAACACGAGATAAATTAAAATAAGTCAAACGAAGAACATGGGCCAAAACACGCATTAAGAACAATATGTGGCACTCCACAGCCACATCGGCGGCAGCTGCAGCCACCCCCATCATGCATTTCTGATATGATATTGAATGAGAAGCTAGCCTCTCGAACTTCTAATAAAGAGGAATAAATCATTAAATATTTAAAGATTTCAACAGCCACCGCCGGTGCCACCGCCACAACCACCTCCATAACGATCTACAGCTTCTATCGCCACCACCACCACGCCACCATTCTTTGCTCCACCTGACCCTATGTTGCCGTTGGAGGCATTCGCCATTGCCCTCTTCTTTTTGTAGCCATTGTACCAACAATTACACAAGGCAAGGACTAATAAGACCAAGAAATAAACACCTAAAACAATGATCGCAATTACACGGCTTTTTTTCATTTCGTTGGATATATAGTATATTTCTACTTATGATGTTCAACAAAATAAATTAAAACTGTACGTATGTTGTATTTCTCCCATAAGGTATTTATAATACCGTTCTTGAGGATTCCTTATGATTTTAAAAAATAAAATTCAGGGAAACAGCCCGGAAGGTCTTTACAATATTCCTTTTTCTCTAATCGATCGACACTAAAAAATTACTTGATAAATGACTTTTTTAGAGTCAATGACGATCGACTTCATTAAAATCCCATGATAATTCTGGGAAAATGAAACATGGAATGAAGGTTTGAATGATAATTAGTATTTAAAATGATATGGAAAAGAAGTGCATTGTTTATTAATCATGATATAATATATTCTAACTTTGTGCAAACTTGTTCCAACTTTGTCAAATCCATCAAATATAGACACAAATACACAATCTGAACACTGACAAGTAGAAGCTAGATGCATGAGAAGATTTAATCAGTCAACCTCCACCACCGCAGCCACCACCACACCCACCACCACAGCCGCTGGGAGCCGCGCAGCCACCACCGCCGCCCACAGTATTCTTATGAGCTTGTTGCGCACTAACCGCTACGGCAGCTGTTGCGCCTACAGCAGCACCTGCTCCCGCCAATACGACCATGTTTCCGTCCATTTTGCCGTTACTGACTGACTTCCCCCCCTTCTGAACGTCACAGGGATATGCAGTTGGTTTCGCCGGCGGTGGCAAATTTTGGCCGCGACGCTGATTGTCAGGTTTCCCCTCTCTGCGGCAGCGCGTGCGCAAACAGCAGAACATTGTGTGTATGTGTAGAAGGTTCTTAGATTTTGTAAATCAGTAAATCTATTGAAGATAGGTTTGTGCCCTAATCTAATCTATAGTTGGATAAAAATTAAGAATCCTAAACTTTTGCAACTAATTTGGTCGATCAATTTGTTGTAGATAACATGATTATCTTAGTTGGATAATATCTAAGAATCCAAATCTTTTGCAACTGTATAACTTGCTCGATCGAACAAAGTGTAATATCCAAATTTTATTTTATAATTAATTTTGTTAACTTTGTTTTAATATAGTTAAAAATTAAATTATTTATAAAGATATTGTAGGACTCCTGTATTAGACAACAACAATATATAAATGATATTTTAATTTGAATTAGATTGGTAATTAAGATATCTATACAAAATCTCTTATTCTTTTAGATAACTATGTTATGAAAATAATAAATAATTTAAGCAAAATAGAATTCATTGAGCCTATCAACTTGTACGCTTAGGTGGATAACCTGAAATCTTCTAGATGATATGCCTACATTATTATCTTTTTCCTAAGAAAGTTTCACAAAACAAAATAAAAATCTAGAGAAAATTGTAAAATTGGGACTTTAATTAGTGCCATGTGGATTTTTTGGTACTCTAATTCGTACCGTAGCAATTTGGGTACACCTATTCGTACAATCGTGGCAATTTGAGTACTTTGCTACCCCAAATTGAATTTTGCCTTAATTTTGGGGGAATCTTCGCCGGATTTTGCTGAGTTGGGGGACACGGAGCTCCAGCTGGACGTCTACCTTCAGCCAACTTGCCACGCCATCTGCCACGTCAGATGGCACAATTAAAAAAAAAATTCAACTGACATTATTTTCTGGAGGGAAAATTCCCTCCATGTAGAACGATTAAAAAGTTTAATGAAAATGTCGAGTGAAATATATACTCTGTCAGCTGAGGTTCTTGCCAAAAATTTCTAACTCTTTCATTGAAGACAAAAAATATCTTTTGTAAGAAGCTATGGTTCAAAGGTTTTTTTTTTTTTTTTAATTATCGGTTCGGATAATTCTACATTGAGGGTTCTTAATTCGGTTTGGAGTTTAGTCACAGTTAAGGCTCTTCACTCATCCCAACACATTTGTTGGGAGGGGTGAAGAGTCTTAACTGTGACTAAACCCCGAACTGAATTAAAGGCTCTCAACATAGGATTACCCGAACCGGTAAATCACACAAAAAAAAAAAACTTAATTGGAAGCGTCATATCTCCCACCTAGATGGCTAATTTTAAACTAATTGGCCAAGGCATAATAATGATGTAGTAAATATGTCACGCTTTATGCGAATCTATACTATATTATATTTGAGAGTGGTCTGACCCTTCAATCGTCTTTCATTTGAATGAATACTATTTTGTGGTAATTTTGAAATTTTTAATTAAATGAAAAAAAGCCCATTGGTTGATCTTATTTTGTTTTGTTTAATTATAAGCAAAAGTTGTAATTAAGGAAATATAGTAATGTTGATTAATCTTAAATTGGCCGTTATGTTTTAGAATTTGTACTTATTTAAATATTGTGAATATAAATGGCATTGATTAATTAATATTTTAAAGAATTATCTCTAATTAGTTTACTAATCAATATAATACCTAATATCTTGCCTAATTTTTTGTTTTGTAATACGAAAGTTTAATTAACAGAATCAATGAAATTTAATGTTCCATATATGGAATGAATTTTCTTTTCACGGAATGATTTCCTCCTTTGAATTTACCAGTAATTGAGCCTATAAATAGAGAAGTATAATAAGTGTAAGTATTTGCGGGAAGAAATCAAATTTCTTATATTCAATCATTATTTTCTTCTCCTCCATAGAAGATGGCCGAATCACTATGTACTTTCATTCTCTTCCAACATTTTTGTTTCATTTCTGATCCCTTTGAGTAAATCAAAATATAAAATGAAAAGTATATCATTTTGATTTTCTTTTCTTTTGGTCATTTATATTTGTAGGTTGTTAATTTGAGGTATGTATATTTTCTGGAATCATCCGCCATAATTTTTCTTATCTTTTCTCTGAGTAGAACTGTTTTTATATAAATCACTATTATTTTATTTCTAATTTCTATATTTAAGTCAGGAGGCAGACCAAGTTCTCATGAGTTGCTTGGACAATTTCATAAACTTTCCTATTTCCCATTGAGAAACACTAAAAATGAGTAACATACTACTGGAGCCGATTCTGAAGATTTTTTACTTGAGTTGTCATTTTTCCCTTATTGTTTCATTATGCAATTTTATGTTTTACACTATTTTCTGAAATAGTTGAATCAATAGTTATTCTATAATATAATTGAGAATTGACTTGAATAAATTAAAAGGCTTTTCTATTTCCTATAACTTTTAGAGTTGTAATATCTCAACAATTTCCCTTTACAATGATCATCTATATTTTGCATTTGCATTGTGTATATTTTTTTTGTGTTTTTATATGTTCATTAGTTAAGTTTCTAGCTTCCTTTACTAATAAAGATAATACAAATTAAGAATGTTCACTAATCTATTTAATTTGTATCACTTTTTTTTTAACTATAATCATTCTCTAAATTTCTCAACTATATTACTTTCTTTTATTGTACACTAATATTTCATTTATTTCTACCCCTAATGAAATTATCGGTTTTGCTTAATTCCACTAAAAAGTTTCTTCCGTTTTGTCTTAATATGCTCATTCCAATTACTAATGATATGAACACCCTCCACTCAATTTCCATCAATAACAATCATTTTTATACTACAAATTTTCCGATATCATATAATCATTCTACAAGTAATTAAGCTTTACCGTGTCTTAAATTGCTGTGTAGGAGAGGTAATGAGATATATAATTTATTTTACTTTTTTTCATTTTTATTTATTATTATTATTTTTTCATTTCTCAAAGGTCCATTAAACATTATTATATATATTTATTGTATATCCCTTTGTATTTTGTAGAGTGAATTTTCTTAATTAATCTTATTTTTCTTAATTTTTTTTGTTCGGAATAAATTATTAGATTTTATAATATTTAAAGGGATATCTAAGTATCCCATAAAATTCGATTTTAACTTAAGAAAAATAAAAAAATAAAAATTTGTTAGATAGTTACAATTTAGCTTATGATGATAGTTTTTTTTTTCAAATTGTTTCCGTGCATAGCACGGCCATACAATGGTATCGATTGAATCTACAATGCGACCCAAGAAACAATTCTTGGACATTCCAATTTACCCCTGGAAGTAAATTAATCAAGCTCTCAAGTCGTCTTCAAAAAGCCTCGTCTTGCAAAATCTTCTTCTAAAACCCAAACATGGCATTGAATTTTCAATTACTGTGCAGTGTGCACTTAAGAGGAAGACGACGGGGGTTTGATTCAGAAGCGAGGGAAGAATAGCAGGATAAATTGCTTTCACTCTCAGTCTACAACATAGACACGGTCTAAAAGGCATTCACAATCTGACAAGAAGAAGGTCGACACTCTTTTTTCAATTCCTTCAAGGTATGTATTGGGTTATTCTGTATTTCATAGCTGAAAATAGGGGTTTCTTTTAATTTTTAAGAATATGTTATAGATACCCACTTCTTGGTTTTTAATTGAATGGCTTAAATTTAGGTTTTTTATCTGTAAAAATACCCATTATTATTTGATTGTATATGATTTTTGAAATTTTATTGAAATTATATTCCGAATTGTAGATATGGGAAATGTGGGTACAGTTTTTGTTTTCCAGACATAGTAAAAGCATATAACTTACTTAAAAAAGCTGAAGAGTTTTAGGAAGAAGAGATTCTGGAAGTTTCAGATTTGAATTTAGCTTAAATTATGTGGTATCTTTTTCCAAAAACTCTTGGGCTGTTTTAGCAACAAAAAGGTTGAGTAGGCAAGCAATTACCAAGAACAACCACCAAGTGATGTTATTAGGTTACAGCAATGATATCATCAAGAAAAACTCCTAGTCATAATCTCCACTTCCCGCTTGTCTCTTTAGGACGCCATTGATAAATCCTCATCAAAAACTTTTTACTTTTGTATAACAGGCTCTTTTCGGAAAACCCATTTCCTAAGTTAATCGTTTGATTGTTTAGTGTAGCGCAGTTGAGAAACCCTTTTTTCCCGCTTGAATCATCAAGCAGAAAGCGGCGGAAAAGGGATAGACTTAGCAGCTTGCCAGATTCAATCATCTGTCACATTCTCTCCTTTCTCCCCACCAATTTCTCTGTGGCAACGAGCATTCTAGCCAGAAGATGGAGATTTCTCTGGGCTGATGTCCCAACCATAGATCTCAGCAGCAAGGATTTTCGTCGATGGCCCAAAGACCGGCCTCGCTTTCCAGACATAATCAACAGGGTTCTGTTGGGGTATAACCTAAAAGCCCTAAATACTTTTCGGCTTTTGCATCACGAGATGAAAAAAATGGAAAAATTCACCGAACATCAACTTGAGACATGGATTTCTGCTGCCATTGCACGCGGCAAGGTTCTAAACCTTGAACTTGTTTTTGATTATTGGGTTAAGTTGCCTGAGCGCCTCTTTACCTACAAATCCCTTGTTGAGTTGAGGCTCGAAACTTGTGAAATAAGAATATCCTTGCCTGCTGCCATATGTTTTCCTAGCCTTAAGAAGCTTCATCTTTGTTCTATTCAATATAACAATGATGAAACCTTTGAGCATCTGATTTTTGGCTGTTCACTTCTTGAGGAATTGATAATCGAGTTTATTCTTGATAATGATTTGGTCTGCTGTAGAATATCTTCACCTACACTGTAATGGCTCACGATCAAGTTTGGGTTTTATAGTACTATTTCATCAAGCCATGATTATAGGTTGGAGATAAATACTCCTGCACTTAGACATCTCCTGCTGAAGGATTATTTATCTGAATACATTTCAGCTCAGGTTCTGACTTCTTTAACTGAAGCAGAGATCAGTCTTATAGTGGAAGAAAAAGGGAAACAAGTTGAAGATGATGTTGTTTATTCCGGTTCTGTGTTAGAATTTCTTGATAAGATGTGTTATGTTAAGTGCCTAAGATTAATCAATCCAAAATTCCTTTATTTATCATCCCTTTCCTTGTTTTTTTCTATAACCTGCCTTGCGTCTTCCTTGGACAATCAGTTGATGAAGGATCATCAGATTGCCCTTTCACCTCGATTAATCACATAGTTACAAACCTAAACAAACAAGAAAAGCGAAATGGAAAAAAAGAGTTAAGTTCCAAACTCCCTTTTTGACTGTGATTTTTTGGAAGATAAAGAAGTTTGAAAAAGACGAGGCCGGTAGAAAAGATCTAATATTCCTCAAATTCCTTATTTTAATTTTAAGGGGTTGGGATTTCTTCGTGGGCCCTTCAAATGAAAACAAAATGGAAAATATAGTAGTAGGAAAGAAAAAAAGAAATAAAGATTCTTTTTTTCTTTGGGAATGAAAGTATGCCCCCGACCCCCTTTACTAGTTCATCGACAGGGACAAATGAATTGATGTATTTATTGGATATTGGATCCGTCGGGACTGGCGGGGCTCGAACCCGCAGCTTCCGCCTTGACAGGGCGGTGCTCTAACCAATTGAACTACAGACTGATTATAAGAAGGTATGCGTTTGTTCTTTTATCACTCTAATTGTGGATTTTGTTGTTACTTGTTTGGTTCAAGAGTTTTAAGGCAAAGAGCAAAGTATCCAAAATAATATAACATTGTTAGGTTTACAATTTTTGCAGTTTCTTCACTCCATATTTTCTATCTCAACAGTAAGATATCACAATTTAATCAAACTTGAGTTGGCTGCTGATTGGCGTTTTATCTGGAAATTCCTTGGAGCAGCTGATAATCTTCAAGATCTAGTCATCCATGAGGTTTGTAAATGGACTTTGAATGTTTTTTATTTTTCTCTTTTTTAGTACCAAGACGGCTCGCATCAATTATGGGCTTATTTAGTTTAAGTTTGGTCTTCTTTGTTGTGATCAGGTTGATGAAGATCTCAAACATTGGGAGGAGCCCCGACAAGCCTTTACATGTCTGCTGTCGCATCTTAGAAGTGTTGTAATCATATCTTTCGGTAATGAAAGGTATGATTTTGATATGATAAGATATTTTTTGAAGAATGCTAAAGTCTTGATGAGTATGGAAATATATCCCCGAGGTGATATTTCTGATTACAAGAAAAATTTTGGTGCTCTCCAAAGGATTTCACTGTTTGAGCGAGGATCAGAGGCTTGCAAAGTTGGTTTTTATTGAAATGGTTGTGGCTGTCTTTTGGAACTTCTTTATGCACTTAACCCTCAACGTGACTGTATTAACATTAGCTGGTTATTTACCTTTTGTTTGATCCCATTTTTTATTTTTTCTGAGTACTGCCTGACAGAAGTTGACTCTTGCTCTGTTATTATTGTTGGGTGAAATATTGTCTTCAAATTGGTATTTTCTCTAGCTCTGTTACTATTGTTGGATGAAATATTGTCTTAAAGAAAAGGGATAATTACCCAAATCCCTGAGGTTTGCTTAAAAATCCGAAACACCATCCAAACATGAAAACCTTACAAATATCTCTGAAAATGTAAAAATGTAAGTGAAATTTTACAAATACCCCCCTCAGGTAGGTATCTATAAGGTTGAAGGTTTTGAAATTTGTAGCAAACCTAGTTTGATTTTAAGTATAGGTGTTTGGATATTTTTCTTTATGTTACGTGCAGAAAATTGATGCATTAAAATTTGAAGAGTGAATTTTAATGCAACCAATGACAACCTACATAGCATTACAGTCAAGTAACAGGTAACTTTGAAGCCTAAGCATACATACAAAACTATTAAAAACATCAAATTCTCTACTACAAATAGATGTTACAAATCAATCTCCAGCAATCCCATCACCGATAAGCCCAATTGAAATACTAATACAGCAATATCATCACTACTTTCGTTCTTAGTGTTAAATAATAAGAAAAGGAAATTATTAATTCAGTTATGGTCGCCAGAGTTTCCAACATCGAACACTTTCCATACTTCCCTCCTACACCACCATCCCCGCCACATAACAACCCTCCATCTCCGCCTCAAGTGCCGCCACCTCATTCCCCCACCACTGCACCCCCACCACCTAACTTCCCAACTCCACCATCACCAACACCACCACGCCATGCTCCTCCTCCACCACGACATCCCATCTCTCCTCCACTACCACCTCCGCCTCATATTGTTCCATCTCTGCCGCCTCCACCACCCCATATTGTCCCGTCTCCACCACCACCTCCGGGTCATCATCCTAGTGTAATCATCATTGTTTTCGTCTCGGTAGGTGGAGTATTCTTTCTTGCTTTTCTTGCAGCAGCTCTCTTCTGCTGCATGAAAAAGAGAAAGAAGAAAATCGTTCAGGAAACGGATAAATTCAAAGTTGATGAACATGTAAGAGTTCATGAAGACACTGTGGCCGGTCCACATGGAACACAAATGGTTATGCTGACAATCGATGAGGATTTGCATATTGAAGAAGAAATCAAGAAAAACGTGGTTGAAGCAAAAAGCTCACATTGCAAATCACCAAAATTCGATTCTCAAGCTTTGGGATTAATGGCAGAATCCTCGTCTCAGCCCAAACATCATCATCTTAAAGAGTGAAAACTGAGATACATGAACACTAATTGTCGGAAAAAACATTATCCCTTACTATATTTCCTTTTGGTATCAATTTTTAATTTTATTGAATGAAGTGTAATTACGCAGCTATTTGGAGTATCAAAATAAAGTAATGTTGATTTTCAATTAATGTGATTTTCTCAAATAATAATATAATTGACAATTTACATTCATTATCCTAGAGATTTAATGCAATTAAAAATTTGTTCATCTTGTTTCACAAATTACAATAAGCCCCTTGAGGTTTCATTATTCATGTAAAATTTGTGAAAATGTGGCTAGTAGAGGCTTTAACCGATGTCAACTAGGCTTTAAACTGCACGGATTCTTATAGCAATGGATTGTAGGAGACAAGATGCTTCCAGTGGTATGAACATAACCAAAATCCGACAGAAGTGTTACAAGAATTATGAAATTCCAGTGGTATTTTTGTAATTTTTAAAAAAATATGGACTAACCTGTAATAAAACCGAACTTGAAGGGCAGTAGATGTAAATCTCCCTAATATAATAGCATTAAGGATCAAAATAACTGCTGATTGATGAGATAGTTCGTGGAAACCGTTAATCTACTCTGCATTCTACTCCAAAATATGAAGGAGTATTCCATGGGAATAAAATTTCAGACAATTTTAGCAGCCACTTCCAAATAATAAAGATTCCCTTAATTTAAATATCAGCACTATATAAAATATGAATTAATAAAAAGAAAATTACATTTTTCGCCATCTACCGGAATCACAAATGATCCCTCAATTTTTGGACTCATTACAAATATTTATCAACTAACATTACTAACTCTAGCCTCCAGGGGTGCTGCCCTCAACACCGCCAGGAATGGAGTCAGGATTTTGACAGGAGATATTGAAAATAGAAATAAGCCTGTGTTTGAAGTACAATACTGCAATGACTGAACCCGTTCCTCTTCCTTCACCGCCAGGACCACCACCACCACCACGCCGCCATGCTCCTCCTCCACCACGCCATCCTCACCCACCACCACCACCTCCCGGAAACGATCCTAGCGTAATTATCATCGTTTTCGCCTCCATTGGTGGGATATTCTTTCTTGCGTTTCTCGCAGCTGCTCTGTTCTGCACTTCTGCTTCATGAAAAAGAGAGAAGAAAATCGTTGAGGAAAAAGAAAAGTTGAAAATTGATGAGCATGTGAAAGTACATGAAGACATTATACAAAGTCCACATGGAACACAAATGGCTGTGCTGACAATAGATAAGGATGTACATATTGAGGAAGAAATCAAGAAGAATGAGATTGAGGCAAAAAGCTCACATTGCAAATCACCAACAATCAAATTCTCAAGCTTTGGAAACGGCGGGATTCTTGTCTCAACCCAACCATCACCATCATCTTCATGATTTTAAAGAGTGACAACTCATACATGAACAAATTTGTGAAGAAAGCAATAATTATTGCTATATTTCCTCTTGGTATCCATCTTCAATGAATAAAATGTATACAACTATTTGGAGTATCAGAAAGGGAAATTTTGTAAACTCATCGTGCACCAATTGAATATTGAAATGCCATCCCTTAATTTTCAAAAAATTGTACAAAGTGCAGACATTTTTCGCCGGACAAATAATATCTTGGCTGAAGTAGTCACACGACAAGTACGTGACTTAATACATAAGGCATTCTCGTCTGAAAACTATGTCACTCAACTATTTTAGGCGAAACAAAAAACTTATTTCGAAATTATAGAATGTATTTTCAATTCTTCTAAACTCGTGTCCTGAAAATCGCAATTTTTTATAGTTGACGGGTGAATTTGCAAATTTTCCCTATAAAAAATGAAGTAATATAGAACTATTCCACAACAACAGGTATGAAAATGATAATTCAGATAATAAAAGTTCTTACCATTTAGCAGGCCTTTCAAAAATAACAAAGACACCCCAACTAAAATAAACAAACATCCATGTGGACTAAATAAAGTATGAAATTGATGTGGAAATGGTGAGACAGAGGGAATCAGCTAACAAAATTGTCATGATAATCAGGGGATTACTGCATCTTAGAAGCTCAGCACAAGCACAACATAAAAATTGGCAGCACCAGGAGAAACATCCAAGACATCAGAGAAATCCCATCATCAGTACCTGTTATATTTCATCATATCCCTCACTCCACCAAAGAATTTCAAATTTTCAAATCTTCCTCCACTCAAATAAAATCTATCATCTGAGCTTTAAAAAGAGATTTACAAAAAGATAGCACGAAAAATAACTAGTGATTCATCAAAATAACTAGTCAAATGGCTGCCAATAACTATATGATAATCAATAATCAGCACTACAGATACGCAGATACAAACGCTAACTTCAAACCCAAATGAAGAAAACTGAAAGCTTTATAAACCTAGATTGTACAATTAAACATTCCCTTTTGATAAATTATGAAGAAAACAGGGTTACTGGTGAACTGATATAACTCGCCGCCAAGGCATCTTGAATTCTTGATTCAATTTTCTCGTTTTGTATTCTACCATGGGCGAGAACTCAAAAGTATACCTCACTCTTGCGATGGGCCGGGCCGAATATGTCAAATTTTGATAGACCAGTTTGTGGGCCCAAAGTAGTTGGGTTTGGGCCACAATTATGCCCGACGTAATGTTTTGGGGCTGATTATAATTCAAAACTCAAAAGCATTACAAGTAAGGTTTAATATTCTGTTTATCAAAAATAAAAAAAAAGCTTTAAATTATTCTTATCAAACCTTTTTTTTTTTTTTTTTGTCAAAAAGATGAGCTAGATTTTATTAGCTAGAGTGATCGAAATGAAATATATCAAGAGCCACTAAAGGAGACTCAGGTCAAATGGTGCAAAACTATCAAGGTCGTGCCCAACCTTAACTAAATAATTGGTACAAGCGTTTCTACTATGCCTAACATATCTAATTTTTATATCCCAAGAAAGCCGAAGAAACTCACGGCAATCAGCAATAATATTTCCTAACGGATGAATACTTATATCCGCCGACTCAATCAGCATTAAGACAACTTGACATATTCAATTTAATTTTGACTTAAAAAAATACATATTCAACTTAATTAATTCAATCCATAAAAAACTTTAATAATTTTTTTCTTAAATGAGTAATGATATATTTACAATAAAGATAAAGTCTTAAATACAATTAAATAAATGTAGTATGTGTGGTATTATAATTACATTTATAAATAATGCAAGTATTGTTATTTTACATTTTCTTAACCAATTTATCTCTTAAATATTTTAAATCTTTTTAATAATCTTACTAAAATGGTCAATATATGGCATATGATTATAATTTATATGAACAAGTTTAATTGGAATAGAGCGTAGTATGTTCGAATAATTGACAAATTATCACTTTCATCGGCAAAAATAATTATTTGCAATTGACAAATTATCTTGGCATATGATTTCTAGACCCATGATTTTACCACTTACGTGTCAGCATTGACGCCATTGAACAAAACACTGCAAATGCCAAAATCTCTGGAATTGGATAAAATTTTTACAAAACCAGCTTAAATCGCCTAGAAATTGAGAACAGTACTTTAGCCATCGTCCTGGCATTAAGAAACCCACTAAAGATGGCTGCTTTTGACCTCTTCAAGTTCAAGGTATCATCTTTTCTTCTTGTGAGTGTTCTCTCGGTGGGCTTGACGGCGGCGGGTGGTGGCGTTAGTGTTTTTCCGCCGACATGCGACCGCATCGAGTGCCCACTCTACGACGTGACTCACAGCGGTAATGAGTTTGAAATCCGACGGTATAATTCGAGCATGTGGGTCTCCACTGAGCCCATTGATGATATTTCCTTGGTCGACGCCGGCAGAATTGCCTTCTTCCAGTAAGATTTATTTTCCTTCATTTATTATTTATTTTAAAATTCAGTCCAATTTTAACAATTCTTTAGAAAATGTTAAAGAGATTCTAGTATTTTTATTTTCTCATGTATTCTTCAAATTTGAGTGATGTTAATGATAAGTTTTTTAAATTAATTAATGTTCTACAAAGTTTTATTTTATTTAAGCACCTCAAAAGACTTGCTGCTAAGATTTTATTTTATTTTGAAGTTGTATAAATCAACTAACCTCATCAATTAAAGGGATACTTACCAATTACCCCCTGAGGTTTGGCTTAAATACAGAAAACCCCCTGAGATTTTAGAAATTACCTAATCCTCCCTAAGGTTCACTATCTCTCTCATGAACTATCGTTCCGTTAATTTTTCCATTAGCCGCAAAACCTCAGGGGGTTTTCTGTATTTGAGCCAAGCACAAGAGGGTACTTGGTAATTATCCTCAATTAAATTATTGTTAGCTTTGGATTTGATTCACTGTAAAATCATTCAATAACATAAGTCTTGAATAACAGAATTCTCATTAATTCAACCTCACATTACAGGCTATTCGACTACATCCAAGGCAAGAACGACAAGCATGAAAAAATTGAAATGACAGCCCCAGTTATTACCGAAGTGAAACCGAGCGACGGGCCATTATGCGCTTCGTCTTTCGTTGTCAGCTTCTTTGTTCCAAAAGAGAACCAAGCCACAGCCCCTTCAGCTAAGGGCCTTCATCTCCAAAAATGGGGGCTAACTTATGTAGCTGTAAGGCAGTTTAGTGGTTTTGTAATGGACGATGATGTTGGTGAACAAGCTGCTGCATTGTATGCTAGCATTTCTGGAACTGTATGGGGAAACGCCGTCGAGAAAAGCCATGTGGGCGACCCGACAACCGAGTACATTGTCGCGCAGTATAATTCCCCGTTCGAGTTTAGGAACAGAGTCAATGAGATTTGGTTGACTTTCACTATGGAGGATGGTTTGGCAATGTGAGGTGAGACGATGTATCGTATTATTTTTCGAGCATTTTCTTTTGGGGGAGAGATTTTTCTACTTGTGTTTTATATATGGAGCAATAAACGAGTCTTAGCAGAATAATTGAAGGGCTTAACTGATAGTGCAAGTTTTTGGTATTGATGTTTGCTTGACCTGACAATAGTATGTTCTTGTGTTTATACAATGTTTATGCACTCAGTAATCATGATTTGAATAATATTTATCTTACTTAGTAAAAAGTATTTTAAAAGTAATGTATCTATAAAAAAAGGAACTTTAGTTGTAACTTAATTGAGTTTGATCGAATCAGTAATAATTAGGACTTACGGGTTGAGTTTTATATACTTGGGATAATTACACTTACATCCCCGGGACTTAAGAGAAATACATCAAGACCCTTTCGACTATTGGAAATTAGAGACAGACACCCTAACCCTAACATTTACCTAAAAACTTAACACAAAGTTACGAAATTACCATTTTTCCCTTAATGATTGTTTAACTTAAAAAAAGAAATAATTACAGTTACACCCCTCGACTTAGGAATTTCTTTGCTAACACAAGTCCTCTCCCTAAAGGCAGGACCTAAGTATTAGACAAAGTCATAGTTGAGGGCGTGACTCTGTAATTTCCATTGTCGAGGCGGCATTGCTGTAGTTGGGAAGGTTCTCAAGATAGCCATTTCTATTCTTTCTTTGTTTGTTGAGAATGTTTTGCTTCAGTTTGCAGATGCAAAAGACAATGGAGGTACCCTTATATAAGAGCTGGATCAAGCTTTTTTGGCAGAATTATGGATTTTGTTCTCAAACTTTGGCAAAGTTTGATTAGTATTTAGTTTATTTGGCGAAAAATCATTATGCTTAGTTTTCATTGTTCATGAATTGAATAAGAAATATTAGCTATTAATTTCAGCTTTTCATTCTCTAGTATGAACAAAGAAATAGACCGAGGATGAGATAAAATCAATGGGAAAAGTGTGAAATTGTCATAACTGATATTTCACAAAAAATTGGTGGGGGAAAAGATAGCTGTTTGGATTTTTTAACATCCGTCAGCAGTAGGGGGTGTATCTGTAATTAAGCAAATTAAAGAGGATGTATGTGTAATTATCCCTAAAACTTATTCTGTTTAATTTATTATGTTAACAGCACCATGCACGAGAAATCTAATTTTCCTATTTACGACACTGATGGGCATAAAATTCAGACTAGTTTTGAAATGGTCAAATAGTTGTAAGCAAATAGGACCGTCTGTAAATATAGAAATAACTTTTTATATGGCGAGCCTTAATTAGAAATTTATTCAAAATAATCGATGTTTCGTATAAGAATTAAGAACGAAAACAAAAATTAAATTTGGTTTTAGTTGCTCTAATTTTCCCTCAACAAACGGTCAGTAGCAGCCTTAACAATGTCGACGTAGTTTCCGAATTCCCTGTTCCTGTCTCCGACATGGCATGGGTCGAACGAACCCTCGTCAAATTCTCGCCTGCAACACTCCAATTCCTGCACAGTATCATCTACCTGTGTACAGATATTCTGATAATCATCAGAATCCAAGTTGCTCTTTCACGGAATCCATTTTGCGGACGGCATTGTCGTAATTCTCAGCGCACGAATGATACTTCTCCTTCAACCTATCGTCATAAGAATCCCTGTACCACCCATTAAGTTTTTCATGGATTTCGTCGCCTTTTGCTCTTGCCATATCAATCACGACCCCCGCCAGGTTCCACCAATCGTTGTTGTCGAATCTGCCGAGCTCGGGTTTGATGATTTTCCAGCACGCTTCTGAGTCACCTGTGTCGGAGCATAGATCTCTCAGGTTTTGCTCTATGTCTGAGTTTTCTCGGCGATCTTCTCTGTCATGTTCTCTATGATGGTGCCCATGATGATGTTCGCTGTGACCTAATGAAGAGGGAATTGTGATCGCAAAAATAAGGGCAATGGAGATTATTCCGTGGAACGAGAAAGTTGCCATTTTCAACTTTTCTTTTTCTTGATATTTATGTTGATATTGTTCTTTTTCTTGCTATGGAGTATTTCTTCACATGGCTTTGTTTATATAGCGGTGACTCTCATTACTAATCTTGATGGTTAATGCTTGCATTTGCCAGTTTCAACTTCCATGTAATTAATTACATGATTTTAATGAACTTCTGTTTTAACTGACGATTTTATGTGTTAGATATCTATACTATTTTTTTTGGTCGAAATTTATACTATCTATACTATTTAATAATTCCCTTCCCCGCTTTTAACTTGGCGATTTTATGTGTTTTAGATATCTATACTATTTTTTTGGTCGAAATTTATACTATCTATACTATTTAATCGCCTCGGATCTTCTCCTACAAAGGCATGCTTCATCTTCTGCAGCATCCGGTAGATGTGCGACACGTGGCAAAATTGCCCCGTCTATTTCTTTTCTTTAATTTCAAAAAAAAAAAATTCTTTTCTTTGGAAATTAAAGATTCTCCATATCTTGGAAAAATAGAAACATGCTTCAGCACGTCTGTGATATCCTAAGAATTAGAGATAATATGGAAACTATTACGATTCTGAAAATCAAACGAAAAATAAGAAAAAGAAGAAAAAAAAGGAATTGGGAGAAAAACAGACGCTGAAGGTGCAACTTTTGCTCAATATTGCTTGAGGGTGTACTGTGTTGGAGAATTGCAAATAATTCAAACAAACTGAAAATTATAAGGTCAGCATTTTCCTCGATCACTAATATAGTTCCTCTTTGTTCTAGCAATTCTTGAATGTCCAACAATTATATTGGCATGCGTTGATCTTTTTCTTTTCTTTTTTTAATTACTGGCACAAATTGTAACTATTTTGTTTATTTGTTTACGGGATGATATAGATTAAAATATTTGTCAGTTGAAAATATTGCTTTGCATGGGTGTAAGACATAAAAAAAATCAAGTTTAGACAGTATATATGTATAATATATATGTCTTGGTAAATTAAGAAAATGATTAGAAAATGTGTAGCTTGAGTAGTCAGTTACTTACATGTGCTGCTTCGACTGGAGACTCATTCAAAATTGTTAAGGATGGTCTTCTAAAGATGATTGAGGAAGTTGAGGCAAGTTTAGAGAATAGAGTTGTCGCACCAACTCATGGATCCAAATCAGTTGCACCAAAAAGTATTTTTATCTACTGTGGTGGAAAAGAAAACTCTTTTATTGGAAGGAAGTGAAAATGCATCAAACAGAATTATAATAAAAGGATGGAAAAATAAAGAGAAGAAACCTGCAAGATCGGGCAAAAGACTAATGAGTGGGTTGGAGAAGAGCACACGAGGAAGAAAGCAAAAGCAAAACAATGTTTCATCATCCAGTGATACAATTGAAAATGGACAAAATAGTAACCAGGTAAATTTAGTTTTTAGTAATCATATGAATTTTCATGTAATTTGTTTTATGTTACATTTTTGGGATCTAATAAGATATGAACTATAAATTTTTGCAGAATCTTCAGAATGTGACAAATAGTCTAAGCTTTGGGGCTCCAATTGAATCTGCTTCTTTTCCATCCTTCATGCCATTCTTGCAGGTTTTCAAATATAGACAAATTTTCTTAGTTATTTGATTTGGATACATTTTGTCTTAGTTTAAGCCTCATGTATTTCTCATGTTTTCTTATTATTTTTTCAATAAATTAGGAATATCAAGTTAGTGTGCATAATTTAAACATGGTTTATCCCGTCGAAGGGTCTTTCTTGTCGAATATGGAAAACAGACAGGTATAATTTTACTGTAATACCATAATATATTTCGATAAATAAATATTATACTAACCTATATTTATGTGTGCTTTTATTGTAGAATTTTAATCCTGATGTTCATCAGGGACTTGCTCCTTCTTACATAAGACATGATCAACAAAGAGGAGCAAGCTTGACTGAGCTACTTCACGTTGGTAACGTTCTTGTATAGTTAACTTGGTATAATTTTATCATTGAATATTTCAAACTATATATATTTTTTTAATTTTTTTGTTTTCCATGTTCAACAACAATTCAGACCACAAGGATTTGAGCCGAGTCAGATGAGTAATTCCGCAGCTCGAAATCAATGTGAGAAAACTGATACAGTCGAACATGGTGATATCGCTGATGGTTGTCAATAGCCTCACTAGTGCAAATAGTAGACTTGTGATGAGTGGGACATAAACTCGAAATTGAAATTCCTAGACTTTTTTACGTGGAGAGAACTTTGCTTTGTTTGATGGTTTGTTTGACTTGTGCTCATATTTGCATGCATAGTGTAGGTTGAGATGATCAGATGATAAATCGAAATTTTACTGTTAAGAGTTATACAATGATTCCATTCTTTTATTCTTTTCTTTTTATCAAGATGAAGTTATTTTTGCAGGCCTTAGTTTGCAAGTAGTTGTATATAGATTAAATAATACTAGTTAGCCACTGGATATATCATTAATAATATTTGAACTTCAGGGAGTTCTTTTCATTAATAATATTATTAATTTGGCTGCATCACTTGATTTCTATGCAATACTTTTTGTTGTTTGGCTGATCTATTTTCTAATTGGAGACCTGGAGAAACTTAATTACTAGATAGTCATAGGCTCCTTCTGGATACAAGATATAGCAACCGGAATTGGAAACGAAGAACAACTGAGCTAAAAGCAAATTCCATCACATTGTATTCTAGGGAAAGTTAGTTTTATTTCCAGTCTTTCTTTGTTTTAAAACCAAATGAATTGAACCAAAACCTAAGATCGAAATGTTTCTCAATGAATTAAGAGTGAAATGGAAGGTATCGAAATGATATAGCTAGAACACTGTACTTGCTTGTTTGGTGTAAATTCAGGGATTCAACAGTCGTGGGAGAAAATATATTTTCATTCGAGTTTTACTTGGTTAAGATTTGGTTTTTGAGTAAATTTCAATGTCCCAAGGTTTGTTCCAGAATGTAGGTGGTGAGGTCATTTAGACTTTGTGTGAGTATTCCATATCCAGTGGGATCTTAAGTGGAGCTCAAGAATTTAGGTGTGGATGACTTAAGCTACATGTAACGGAGATGCGGGGATCGAACCTCGTGCCTCTCACTTGCAAAGTGAGCGCTCTACCAATTGAGCTACATCCCCTTAAGCTTTTGATTAGACAATGGAACACGAATGCTACAATTTGTAAGACATATTAAATTCTAAAGTTATGATATGGTCACTATTCTTTCTTCTTTTCACTGAATAAGCACAAACCAATAATAGAAGCAAATAGCTCACCACACAGGTAAGAAGCTCATGTTTAGATCACACAGAAATATATCTCTAGAAGTTCAATTTGGGCAAAAGTCAGCTACAATTGAAGCATATAAGATATACAAGCTAATGTTGATCCGTAATACTGTACAATCGTAATTCACAGTACATGAAAATAAGCTTCTAAACTCAGTATTATACTTGAACATCATGTGGTAGGAGATTCTAAAACTTTATTCAGTTATCTTCATATCCAATATGACTTAAAATTACCAAGAATTACAAGAAAAAACAACTCACCAACAATTTAACTTGGAAATGGAATGGCCACACCAAGAAGAGTTTTATACAATTTCATAAATTTACTTGCAGGCAATATAAAGACAAACCTCTACACCTGAGAGCTTCAGGCTTATGATCTCGGCTCCAGGTAACCCAACATATTCCGGCTTCAAAAATCTTCTCAACATTTTCTTTCACCACTTTTGGAAGAAAAATAGTTGGGGGCTCCATTCGGTACAATCCATGAGTAGCAACATACATAGGTAATCCTCCCTGAGAACAACATAACAGTCAAATTCATATATTTTTTACCGAATGTGCTTGTCAAAGCAACTCAAAAATTAGAGAACTCAACATTGGGTTTCATAGTTTTCTCCAAATCTGTTAACAAGAACCAAGAATTAATCCTTAGAAGCCTAGATATTTCTGAAGTGGATCTCATCAAGCCCTGTAACACGGATAATGAAGGGATGATTCTATTACTTATGCTTCGAACTAAAATAGCTGGATTGCTTGAGATTATCTCGGCAATCTCATGGGGAGAAAAGCTCAGGTCTTGGAATATTTTGATTTTGGGACTGATACTATTGTCGATATTTGAGATTACCAACCCGGGTTTGGATTTCACAATTTTCTCCAACTAGGTGTTTGAAAATTAGAGAGTAGAGCTTAAATCACTCAAAACACACACACAAACCCACATAAAAATTTAGTCCTATAGGCTCATAATGCTATGCCCAAAATAATTATGCAAATGGCTTTAGGAAATGAGATTCCGCCATAGAATTCTTAAGAGAATCCCACACTACCAAAAAAGGATCCGAAAAAAATGTAAAATAATGATTATTAATGAAAAACTAATAAATCTCAACTAAGCCATTGATGAACTCACCATCTGAATCTTGCTTGAGTTTCAATCACTTTGCTCCATCTCTCTCCCCTGAAATTCTGGGTTGGCGTTATTGTGAGGAAAAGAGAGAGTTTCAAGATATGCAGAATCTTTAATTTCCAAAGAAAAGAATTTTTATTTTTTTTTGAAATTAAAGAAAAGAAATAAACGCGGCAATTTCACGTAACTTTGCCGTTAAGTGAATCTATTAATTTTGCCACATGTCGCACATCTGCCGGATGCAGCAGAAGATGAAGCATGCCTTTGTAGCAGAAGATCCGAGGCGCTATTTCAGAATTCGGTTCCCATGTTTTTGGTTTCTCAATTGTTTTGGTCTGTCAATTTTTTTTCATAGTTTTCAAAAATTCTTATTATTTTTCCACAACTACGTTCTTTTATTTTCTCATCTTTATTATTTTCTCTCCCCTCTTCTTTATCTCTTTATTTTTTTCTCTCTCCTCTTCCTTATCGGTTTATTTTCTTTATGAATATTTTCCTTTCTCTTCTCCTCACTTTCCCACGTTGTTTTTTCTCTCTTTTTTTTCTTTTCTCTCTTATCTTCCTCTCTCTTCCTATTTAAACTCCTTAATAGTTTAAATTTTTTACTTATTTAATTGTAAAAATTACTTTTTAATATGTCATAAGTTTTGTAAATATATTGAAAATAATTAATATTATTATAAATAAATTTCTAATTAGAATTTATAAATTTATATATTATTAATAATATTTTAATTTTATATTGCACACGTATCGAGTGTGTCATATTTACTAGCATAATAATAATAACAGCGGTGGTCGGAATATTTAAATATATTTTTGTGTAAACGTTCCGACCACTAAAGTGGTCGGAATAGTTATGTTACTTCTAGTGTGAGGTTTCCGACCACTGTCCGACCAACTCCGTGGTCGAAATTTTTAGGACAAATTGTAACACCGACTTTGTAGCATTTTGTATCCTACGATTTTTACAATTGCAATTTCAGTCCTATAATTTCGAAATTATAGTAATTTTAGTTCTTCAGTTGCCGGAATCCTACTTTCTCTCCGGAAATTGGTATATGGCATGTTAGAGATACACGTAAACTCCACTTCAGATCCAAGTGTAATAACATCAGCTGGGATAGATGCAAATAATAATTATATCTATCCCATTGCATAAGCTCAATGAGAAAACTGAAACTTACGTGTATCTCCGACATGACACATGCTAATTTCCGGTAAGAAAGTAGGTTTTCGGCGACTAAAGGACTAAAATTGCTATAATTTTAAAATTATAGGATTAAAATTACAATTGAAAAAACCGTAGGACTCAGAATGCTACAAATCGATAGTTACAAAAGTAAAATTGCAATTAGGCCGGAAATTTTTATATATATTTTTGTGTAAATGTTCCGACCATTTTCCGACTACGAAAATGGTCGAAATAGTTATGTAATCTCTTGTGTGAGGTTTCTGACCACGTTAGTGCATGGTCGTAATAATTAAATAATTTCTTTCGAAACTTTCCTACCACTGACCGACCATCGTGGTGGTCGGAAAGGTTACATGGTTCTTATTTTGATTTTACTGACCACTGTCAGACCACATTTGTGGCTAGAAAGGTTACTTAATTTTTTTGCACGATTTCCGACCATTTTCTGACAAGAAATCGACTGCATTTTCCCAAATTCATCGACCACGTTCCAACCATCTTCCGACCGATAATAGTCGAAAATACTAAATTGTGGTGTGGGTTGAACGTGGTCGCAATTTCTGACCACAGTCCGACCAAATCTCGTGGTCGATTTATTTTGGTCGTCGATATTTCACTGTTTTCTTATAGTGGCAATCGAAAACCGGATTAAAATTAGATATTAATCGATCAATATAATGAGTAAAAGGATATTTTATAAGGAGTTCACCTTTGATAAGTGGAGGCATCCATCTGAGTACAGAAATCATCAACAGCTTGAGGCGATGCCATATTATATAAACTAAGGCTGTCAAAGAAAAAGGACCGGCCATGTTAGGCGGGGTGTACCCTTTTGAGGTTCATCAGTACTTTTGAAGTTTCTCATCTTCACCTCTAATGGAAGATCCAGAAGACATTCTGTGACAGCCTTCATATCAGAGACATGAATGATAATGGAATTCCATGGTTCATAATCCTGAAAACTCCAAACTCTTCACAAGCTTTAATTATTTAATCAGCAAAGTTCGGCGCAGCTTGCATGTCTATTACTGGAACTGACTTCGCCGCCTTGCTCGCCATTTTCTGACTCTATAATATATCTTGTAATTTTTCTGGATGTTAAAGTGGTGATTGGCGGAGCAGCTTGCGGTGCGTTTAATAGGTACTATTAGGAGAACATTGATTTTTATAGCAGGTTTTTTTCCAGTTTCGATTAGGGCGAATTATACAGGGATCTCCACAGATTCCATATTTATATATATATAGATTTCTTTTGTTTCGTTTTTACATTTAAGTTCCTTGACGGGTCAATCGTTAGTCAGTTTCGTTAATTTTTTGGTATCGTTATGTTCGTCCCATCGAGACGATGAATTTGGACTATAAATTTGTCTAATTCGGTTACATATAGGTGCCTCCTGGATTCTGGCTTATTTCTACTTAAATTTAACAGAAATTTGGAATTTTTGGCAGCTAAAGTGTTGGAAGAAATCACTGCTAATTATAGAAATAATTTTTTTAGCATTTGCAAATATTCTCTAAATAGTAAATAGTGTAACTTAAAGTTCGGCGCTATACTAACTTAATTAAAGGTCTCAAATTCGAATTATTCTAGAAATACAACTGCCCTTGCTAATTCGGGTATATGTGATTCAATTACGTTCTAGTAAGAAGTTTCTTTAGAAAACGATGAAAGCTAATATTTTATGTACTCGTGATACGTATTGAATTATGAATATTGTTTGGTGGACTTTCATTTTCAACCTGCACCTCTTCAATTCTAACGTCGTACGTACCATGTCAAATGAGCTCATTTTATTTTTTAAAAGTAAATTAATCCATTTATAATGTGATTCACAAACCCATTCACAACCATTCAACTAGGAAAATTTTACAACATGGTGTAACTCAATTGATAATACGGGTTGAGTTTGTGGGAAGAGCTTCAGATTCTATTTCCACTAAACATATTTGTTGGGAAGGATAAAGAGTCTTAACTGTGACTAAACCCTGAACTGGATTAAGGGCTCTCAATGAAGGATTGCCCGAATCGGTAATTTACAACCACAAAAAAAAACCTAGGAAAATTTTAGGGCCCCACGTCCATTAAATAGGGACCTAACTCTATAGCATAGAAAAAATTAATACTGGTGAACAAAATTAAAAATTTACAACGTTTTTTACTTTGTCATGTAGTGACGAAGAGTTTGTATTTTATTTTCCACAGTTGACAATATAATGATCACTTACCTAGCTATATATAGTGATAATATGGTGATTAAAAATTTGTCAGTATGTTTTTATGATAAAATCAAATTTTCACTAAATTAATTATACCCATAGACGTGCCACGTTAATTATCAATATTTACAATTTAAACACCATCTTATCATTTTTATGCATCATAAAAATCAATTTTCCGTTAAAATCAAAAAAATTATCCTTAATTAAATGAACACAATTTGCGAAAACTATTACATTGTCACGTACAAAGTATATTATCACTAATTTTTTTTCTTTGGGGTGTGACTGCCCCCTAATTTTCTATTTTATTTTAGTTAGTATACTAATATAAATTTTAAAATTGTTTAAGGTCTTGTTTCAAACCGTCCATGTCCAGTCATCTAACATCTTTGTCTAAGTCTAGATAAAATAATGTTGAATTAATGGACCTTGGCCTAACTCAACCCCAAAAGCTAACTCAACCCCCAAGAGGGAAGGTTTGCCAAGCCATTATATAGTGAACCGCACATTTTCAATTATTTGATGTGTAATAAACTGGAACGTGAAATAATTTGCAGGAATGAACATCTGTGAGGAAAGCAGAGGTGGAGAGACAGGCCGAGAATCGAACCCGCTTTGATACCATGTTGAATTAATGGACTTGACCTAACTTAATCCCCAAAAGCTAGCTTATGAAGGGAGACTTTTTTTTTTTGGATTCAAGAGGGGGGTTTGTCAAGCCATTATATAGTAAACCCTACATCTTTAATTATTCAATATGGGATGGATTAATAAATAATAATATATGGACTCGAAATAGTCAATTAAATATAACTATATTATATTACATATTTGAATTCATGATCATTTCTTATCTCATTTGATCTTCTTTTGCTTTCTTTCTTAGGTTTTTGTGTTGTGGGTAGGTGAGGCGTAGTTGATAATGTGGGTAAGAATTTTCTTTCTTAACTGTAAGTGTAAGTATATTTCTGTGATTGTTTTGTGTAAGAATTAATTTCTTTCCTTCAGTTTCTTTGAGCTCGCGTGTGTAATTTAATGTTTTAGGTTAGACTTATCTTTGAAATGTGTGTGTATATTTGTTGCTGTCAAGAACTTTATTTCCTATCCTATGTGTGTGTAAATTGTAATTGTATTAGGAAAGAATTATCTTTGATATGTGTGTATTTGTTGTTGTTAGGAACCTCCTTTCCGCCAAGAATTTAATTTCTTGGTTTAGTAGCGAGGAAAAGGGTCATAACCACAGAGATCATGAATTCAAGTTATCTGTATAGAAATATTTGTTGATATGTACGTCTAAGATAAGTTACTTGTAAAGTGTTTGTTTGAATGAGATCTCTTAGTTGTTGAGAAGGTTACCCGAAAGAGGTATATAAGGCGTACCCAATAAAAATTAGAACTAAACTAGATAGAAAAATGGCGACCTTTCTTAAAAAAAAAGAAAGATGGCGACTAGAGATGCATGCTGTAGATAGAAAGATGGCCACCTTTCTTCAAAAAAAAAAAAGAAAGATGGCAACTAGAGATGCATGCTGTTTCCATTATTATTAGGGGAATTATATTGGAGTCCTGACATTGACATTTGTCATATTTACAAGTTCAAGAAATTTTTTTTCAATTGTGTATACAGTCCAAACTTTTCATTTGTTCATTGAATCAGACAAATTTATAGTCCAAATTCATCGTCTCTATGAGACGAACACAACGGTACTAGAAAATTAATGGAACTAGGATGTAAAAAAGGAGAATGTCATCAAATTTAAGTGTAGTTTATGTAAAAAGGCCACCGTTACATGAAATAATATGACTTCAGAAGATAATAATGATCACTTATCTTTGTTATCACATATCATAGCATCGATTAAAGTATTCCATTTTAATTACAGAAAAAATCAACACGTTATATAACTTGATGATCTGAATCCATTTTCCTTGCGATTTCTACTTAACCAATTCTTGGTGGGCTCGGAAAAACTCAAGAGCCTCACCGGTAGGTGAACTTGTCGAGATTCTGAGCTTTCTGTAGTGTTCAAAATCAAAAGGGACGAAAAGAGGAGGATGATCTGAGTTCACCAGCTCCGGCAATACTTGAACTTTCTCATCTTTACGAGGCAGCACAAACAGAGCAATCGTGATGCGTTTTGCTGGATTGTAGCACTGTACTTGATGCTTCACGTTGCAAAACCTTCCATTGCTCCACACCTTTTTACATCGACCATTGTTTAACAATTGGTTAGTAATCAGAATGTTCTTAATATATAAGCGTCAATTACACAAAACAAAAACCCCGGAAGGGGGCATTTGTAAAGTTTCAGTTTGCCAAGAGGTATTTGTCAGGTCTCGAGGTGTTTCTATGGTATTTAAAAATTTTAAGCAAACTTCATTTGGGTTTGTGTAATTATCTCTATATGTAATAACAAAAACTATATGATATACATAAATGAATTATGAGATGTATTTAATAATTTAATTTATATACAAAGTCATGAGAAATTTTATTTTAGGGGAGGTCGGAAGAATGACCACGAGTTTAATATACAAAATAAGAAGTTATAAAATCAATTAAAAATAAATAAATAGTAAAAAATGGGATAAACCGAGAAGGGGTGGAGCTCAGCCATCCCATGGCCTCCATCATCACTTAAATTCTACATCCTCTGTTTTAATCCATATTTCATTGTAAACTTTAGCATTAATCATTTCATTGTAATTTATTTAATATAAAGAAATTAGGGATAACTACACTTACATACTCTGATTTTTGACCTAACTACCCAAACATACCCTAAGGTTTGGAAATTTACATATATATACCCTGTTGATTTTTTTAATTACATTTCTAAGTGATTGAACGGATTCCTGGTATATCCATTCGATAAAGTCTGATTATGTTTGTATTTTTTAAACAGAAAAAAGCCAGGAAATATAACGTGAAAGTGCTATTTTTGGTTAAGATTAACACCGGTTAGATTTCGAGATATGCTTCTTTATTTTTTCAAAATGAAAGTGTATTAATGCCTACCTTGCCAACGTCTCCAACATTAATGACAAGTGTGCCTGGAACAGGATCAACTGAGATCATTTCTCCGGTGGTGTTATCCATAGCCTCCAAACCATTGACATTCTCATCATCATGCAAAATTGTAAACAATCCAGCATCTGAATGCATCACTGCACCAGTTAATCCTACAGTTTCAGGACCATAGTTGTACTTATTCATTTTCAATTGGTTTATTCCTCCCTGGTAAAGGTCACCATTCAACCCCAAACCCTCCATCAACTTACTTCCAAGGAGCTTTACAAGATTATTAAGAGCACTAGTGTATTTGTATATTATTTCCCTGCAAAAATAAGTCCACAAAAACATAGATATTAAATATTTAATGTTTTTCACTACAGTATTAGTACTATCACTACTAGAAACATGTTTAGTGACCGAATTGAAGAAGGAAACATGGGCCTTTTATCGGAAAACCACCGAAACCTTGCACCCCTACAGATAGCTAGCTTCCTAAAATTTACAAAACATTCGCAAATACCACTGAAACCTTGACACATTACATGAATTACCCCTAAAGTCAACGGTTTCTGTTAGTTTTAAGGGGAGTATTTATAATGTTTTGCAAACTTTAGGGTAAGTTTCATAATGTTTTCAAGTTGTGTATGTAAGCGGAGTAAAAAATCAAGAAATACTCGTTAAGGTTTCAAAGTTTCAGCGGTGTTTGCAAATTTAAACCTAACTGGAAGGGGTCTTTTCGTAATTGTTCTTAGTAAAAATAAGAACATTGGTAAGACTTCATGAGGAAAAAGAATGCTGAAGCTTATTAGAGATATCAAATACTTAAAGATCCTTAATTCTTTTTTGCAATGAATCAAAGAAATTTATGTCACCTTTGATAAGTGGAGGCATCCATCTGAGCACAGAAACCATCAACAGCTTGAGGAGAAGCCATATCATATAAACTAAGGCTGTCAAAGAAGGGACTCGCCATGTTAGGTGGTGTGTACCCTTTTGAAGGCTCTTTAATGTTAGAGTTTCTCATCTTCACTTCCAATGGAAGATCAAGAAGAGATTCTGTGACAGCCTTCATATCAGACATGAGTGACATTGGAATTCCATGATTCACAATTCTAAAACAACCAAAATTTTCACAGGCTTTAACTATTTTTTCAGCAAAATTTGCCTCATCTTGCATGTCTATCACTGGAACTTCAACTGATGACTTAGTGGTGATATTGGTGCTTGACATTTTCTAATTATAGTGTTGTGTTTTGTTGTCTGGTAATTGGTGAAGCTTGCTGTGCTTGTACTGAGAGAAGAGTATTGATTTTTATAGAGGGAACTTTTTTGGCAGTACTTTAGCTTTATAACGTGTGGTGGAGTAATCAAACTTGATACAGCTATTGACATATTCAAACTTCGGGAAAATTCTATTTTTGGTCCCATTTGATTGGGACGAGGTCAAACTTAATCCCATTGTGTTTAAAAATCCTTTTATAGTCCCATAAAATTCAAAAAATGGACATTTTTTGTCCTTCCGTTAGATTTTGAAAATATTTTTTTTGAAAAAATTAAGAAAAAGGTTAAAAAATAATATATTAACTGCCACGTATGCAATTTCCGTCCGAAATCTAACGAAAGAACCAAAAGTGTCCACTTTTTGAATCTTATGGGACTATAAATAAGATCTTTGAACACATTGGGATTAATTTTGACCTCATTCCAATCAAATGGACCAAAAATGAAATTTTCTCTTCAAACTTCAAACACTATTATTTTTTTTTTTTTATTTCTTTCTTTCATTTTAATGGATGGGAAGAGTAACTGGGTTAGTGGCAGTGACGTAGCCACGTTCATCCTGGGGTTTAATTAAATGACCCCTGAACTTTCTAAAAACTCCACATTTATTTATACTACTAGTTAAAATCTAGTGTCAACGGGTGTTAATTTATTTTATAATTTACTCAGTTATTAATATATGGATTTCTTATAGTTCATTTAAGTAATTTTTTAATTTGAGAAATAAAAAATAATTTCAGTTAATTTGCTTAAAATTTCAAAGTTATTTATTTTAATTTGAAAGATATTATCATTTTTTTTATATTTTTCTTTTGAAGATTTTAATTTTATAATTATCATATTTTAATTTGAATTAGATTTTTAACTAATTTATATATATATATATATATATATATTTTTTTTTTAAATTGGAACCAGCGAGCACCGTAGAGTTTTTAACTAACATATCTATACAAATCTTTCATTCTCTTAGATAAATATATGAAAATAATTAATAATTTTAATTACATGACAAAATAAAGTTCATTGAGACTATCCACGTGTATACTTAGGTGGATAGACTCAAGGCTTCTAAATTAAATAATATAAATTATTAAAACGTCTTCATCTCTTTGGTCTCCCATTAATTTGAATTATCATTTAATAATTAATTAATTTAAATATTTTTCTCTTTTTCTTCCCACTTTCTCACATTATTTTTTCTTTCTTCTTTTTTTTTTCTCTCCTCTTCCTATCTAAAGTCTAAACTCTTCAATAGTATAAAAGTTTTTACTTATTTAATTATAAAAATTACTTTTTAAAATGTCATAAATTTTTTAAATATGTTGAAAATAATTAATATTATCATAAATAAATTTTTCATTAGTATTTATAAATTTTATACTATCTAAATTTATATATTTTTTATTTATAATATTTTAATTTTATATTACACATATATCGAGTGTGCAATATTTACTAGTATTGATAATATACGTTAAAAATGAAAAATTTTGTTCAATTTTTTAAATCAATTACCTTATTAACCCAGTAAATAATTACAAATTTACATTGTAAGGGGTAAAAGAAGTGCACATGAGTGAAAAACTTTAAATTGTTAAAAATAAATAGGCATATGTCTCTTTACAAAAAATAAACAGAATTACATATCATGTCTACGTATAAATCAACTAATAATATATTTCTTTAATATTTATTTTTTTTGAAAAAATTATAATATATAATTTTAAAAGGGAAATATATTTTTTTGTCTCGTGTACTATTATAGTTTTTACAGTTTGCATCTCAATTTTTTTTTTAAAATTATCTCCTAAAATTCACAAATTTTATAAAATGTTTCTTTCCGACTAAATATGATAGAAGAAAATATTTTTAAATTCGTTAAAGTTAGAAGTTTGTGACTAGTTGGTGGAACTTTATGGGTGAGAAGTTGCAACCGTTTTTGATGCAATTGGTCAATAACTAATGGGCCCACCAATTAGGTTGATGTTAGGGTCATATTGTAAGATTTAGACACGTGTCTTTAAAATCATGATTGATAATTATAAGAAATATGTCAGAATTTTAAATATCTTCCTCACTAGAGAAGACCTAGCATCAAAATGCAGAAGCTACTAATAATTGATATATTATTAAAATAAATTGAATTTTCGCCATTAAGAATAATTTTTTTATTTGTTAGTATTTGATTTTAACAGTCTATAAATCTTATATAAAAAAAAGAAAAAAAACGAAACTTATATATATATTTATTAATCGGAATCGGTTAGCGCGACCGTAGGGTTAGAGAGGACCCTACATCGTATATAAAACTCAGATAGGAAAATTCGAGAAGTACATCAGAAGGGTGACAAGCCCACCTATTGAGAAAAAACGGAACGTATTTATTACCCTTGCAATTAATTAATCATATTATTGTTATAATATATGAATAACTTGTGAAATTATTAAATTTATATTATCAATAACATTCAGATCACTATTGAAAAATTAGATTTAAAGTTACGATGAATGGATAATCTCATTTTTGGTAACGTGATTATACTTTTGTATAATTTTGGTACCAATCTAATCATTGTTCTTAATTTTAGTACCATAACTTATAATTATTATCAATTTTGGCATATTCGGGGTCAAAGATGTTACTTATTTCTCAATTTTTTGGTACCATAACTTATAATTTATGACAATTTTTGTACATTATATTCAAGCTCTGGACATTAATCTATCATTAGTAATTAATGACTTAAGCTTGAATGTAACAAAATCAATACAAATTATAAGTTATGATACCAAAATGGAGAATAATGATTAGTTTGATACCAAAATTGTATTAAGGCATTAGGCATCAAAATTACGCCTATGGTTTGACCATCACTTTCAGTACCATATCAATTTTGGAAGCCTGGTTTGATTTTTATTTTCTCATTTTTGCAATATTATTTTATTTTCCTATCTTGAATTTCAGTGAAAATTAATCGTTGAAAAATCATCATTACGAGTAACGAATTGTAGGAAAATTAACGCTTATCATGTTATTAATCTATATGGTTTGATTTGATTTTCTTAAAATGAGAAAATTTTACAGAAAGAAACATTGCGTACAACGATTGAAAAGTGTTGGCAACAACTCTATAGCTTCGATATTAATTGCGATGGAATACCATTTTAAAATAGAAGATCGGATCGGAATTGATAATATTTTTTAATCGGTTGTACTCGTGCACAATTAAAGCAACGATTGCTGATCTCTGTTCTAAACAGTCAAGCTTGGCAACAGCATGCTGATTAATAATCAAAAGTTAGACAAACTGCATACAACTAGTTGCACTAATACACAAGAATATATAATAGATTTGCCCCCCTTTTTATGGCCCAAAATAATTCTATGTTTAAAGCCTATTTCAGTAACACCATCTATTCTTTAGTCTGCACTTGACTTAATTAGCCAAATGCACTCAATTAGGGTTAAATACCTTTCCTACTTAAGAGGGTTTGCTAAATTATAAGTCGTTACTTGTGATGTATGGATACTTCTAATAATTTTAATTATTATATCGTATCCTGTCGTGTCGGACATCGTGTCAGATACTTTTCTAATATAAAATATTGAAAAAAAATTAATGTCACCGTATCCGTGTTTTATAGGTTGTTACCCTCTTTAGTCAAAACATAACACTTACACCCTTCCAGAGTTTCATAATTACAAAAACCACTCATGTTTTAGGGTTTATTGGTTTTGTCAAAATTTTAACGGAATATTTTAAAATTTTATGGGATTGTTCTAACATAACCCTAAAAAATTGGTATATTTTATAATTATAAAACTACTATAAGGTGTAAGTATAATATTTTGGCTAAAAATGATCACTGGCTTTTTAGTTTAGCAAACTTCCCAGTTATTAATTATAAAATAACCCTAATATATTTATTGTTTAATTGATCACTCAAAAGAAAAAATAAATTACAAGAAAAATATAAAATACTCACCGCATAATCAATACTTTGTGCAAGTGGTGTATTCAATTAATTCAACATTCCTGGAAATTAAAATATTCATGCTTTTTTCTAGTAAAACGAAAGTATACATTGAATGACCACCCTTACAAATATTTTTTCAACACAAGAAGATTCTTAGATATTTCTCATTGATTACCTTTTACTCTTCGATCAAAATTTTGAACGTATAACATACAGACATGACACAATATGATATGGATACGATGACATAAATTTTTTCGATATTTTATATTATTAGAGAACTGAGTGTCCGATCCAACAAGACACGATATGGTAAGATATTTAGATGTGTCCGTACATTATAACTTTAAACTCTTTAGATGGCTGGATACATGTATGTATATACTTTCTAGCATTCTTTCGTTTTTTTTTTTTTTTTTGAACCGGCAAAAAACTGTATTCTTTCGTGAAACTCATGTTTAGTACCGACTTGTTAAATCAAATATAAGATTTTAATGTTGATATTTCATGTTTAGTATCAGCGAACTTTTGGTTTGTATAAATTCGAATGGATCATTTCAGTTCTCATCTTTAATTCTTATAATTTTTGAAAATGTGATTCAATTACCTGCAAATATACTGACATATTTCAGCTAGAAAAATTGATAGGTTCATAATTTGTTTTCGTAAGATCGATATTCTGAAACTTAGATCTTTAAGTTAAGTAAAAACCCACATAATATATCCGTATAGTACACGTACATACAAATAATTGAGAAATACTTCCGTTTCCGTTACACCATTATAAACTTAATGAATAATACTCCTTCTTTTGATGTCATATGTTTAGTACACGTATTATATATATCCCGTATAATACTTGACAAATAAAACTCAATTTTTATCAAAAAAATAATTATTTGAACTTTCAAATATATCAAAATTATTTAAAAAATAAAATACGTCAAAACTATTTATTTACATTAATGAAATATTATACAAATAATTATTATTGAATTAACTTATAAGAATATTAAATATTATTTAAATATTTATCCCTAAATTATATAATTAATTATTTAATAATATATTTAAAATAAGTTTTTATAATATTTAAAGTGAATGTAAGTATGTTATATGTAAAATTTATATAAATTTTAAATAAAAATACGTAGGAGTATTTCCGTATTTTTTATCTCGTTTTCTTTGTTAATAAATGTATTGTACTTGTATATATCAAAATACGTATTATATCAAACTCCTTTTTTTGTCGATTTTTTAAACGTATTTTTTAGTAAAAATATAAAAAATACTAATACGTATAAAAGTACGTAAAATACCCATCCCATATTTTACTATCAGAGACTCAAATATAATTAGTTATTATAAATTTTAAGATAGTATTTGAAAAATCAGCTTTTTTCTTATTTTTAGATATATTTGCAATTTCAATTTCTAACTTCTATATTTTCATAAATAAACACAAGTTTCTGGAAAATAGTGTACATTGAAATTAAGTTTTTGTTAGTTTTAATTTCACTAAGTAATGGCATTATTAAAATTTAAGTAAAAATATTTTTTGTCATACTATTACGTTTTGTACATATATATTGTCTCCTTTTTTTTTAAAAAAAATTGACTCCTTATGTTTACTAGTTTTACAAAATTGCCTCATCCAATTACTTTGAGATGAAATATTTCGTTTTGATTTGATGCTCGCACATGAGTATTTAATATTTTTTAAGGGATTTTTTATTCCAAATTGTCTCCTTATGTTAACAAGTTTTACGATTACCTTTTTAAAAACTCACATGCACAACATGTATGAGCATCAAAATGGAATATTATGACGGAAAGTAATTGGAGGAAACATTAATTTGTAAAACCCGTAAATATAAGAAGTCAATTAAAAAAAATTAGGAGACAATCCATAAGAAAACGTGATAGTACAGAGTCAAAAAATATTTTCTCTAAATTTTATTTTTGTTTTATTTCAATTGAATTTACAACTTTACTTTGTTAATAGTATATTTAAAATTGGCTTTCTGACTCATGCTTCACATTTTCTTATTTTATTTTTGTTTTATTTCAATTGAATTTACAACTTTACACTGTTACTTTTTTTTTTAAAATACTTTACACTGTTACTAGTATACTTAAAATTGGGCTTTCTGACTCATGCTTCACGTTTTTCTTTGGGAAAAAGATTTTTTGCTTTTTGGACTATTACATTTTCTATACTTCGTATCATAATTTTTTATTTTTTTTTGCAAATTACCTCCTTAAGTTTATGAGTTTTACAAATCATCCGACTATTTTGCAGTAGAATATTTCGTTTTGATACCCGCACATGCTGTGCACATGGGTTTTTTAAGAATTTTTTTTTTTTGCCAAATTGCTTCGTTACATTCACGAATTTTATTAATTACCTCCTTACGTTGACGGGTTTTATAAATTACCTTCTTAAAAACTCACATGCACTGCACATGCGAGCATCAAAATAGAATATTCCGTGAAAAGTAATAGGGAGATATTTGTAAAATCCGTAAACATAAAAAGTCAACTAAAAAAAAATTAGGAGACAATATATAAAAAAAAACGTGATATTACAGAGTAAAAAAACAAAACAATTATAATTGAAAGTGTAAAAAATATAATAGTATAGGAGGAAACAAATTTTGTGTTCTTTTCTTTTTTTGGAAAACCCAATGCTTCACGTTGATTATTGCAAAGATTCCAATGGCCCAAGCCACAGCCCAAATCATAGAGAAAAAGGAAAATAATTCAAAATAAGAAAAGGCAATCAATCAAAAAAATCAATTCTTGATTTTCAGTTGGGATTTTGCACTTACAGTTCTTCCCAGATTTAGTGGAATCCAACTTCCCTCCGCCATAGTCGACCAATCCCTCAATTCCCTTTTTTCTCAAAACTCTCGCTCCTGTTCTAAATGGAATTACTAAGTCAAAGTTTTCTTCGAAACCCTCAACAACCCCCAACACCCCATGCAACGATGGACCAGTCCGCCTCCGCCGCCGGAAAATCCTACTGGCGTTTCAGCAAAGATGATTTCTTCCCGGAACCCACCTTCCAGAACTTCTCCACCTACCTCTCCGCCGTCTCCAAGACTCCCCAGCGCCTGAAGGACCGCCTCCTCGGCCGCTCCTCCGACACCGATGAGCTTGTCCACTGCAAGAAACAGTCTGAGAACGAGATGAAAAAGTGCCTCACTTGGTGGGACCTCATATGGCTCGGTTTCGGCTCCGTCGTCGGCTCCGGAATATTCAGCATGACCGGTCAGGAAACCCACGACCACGCCGGGCCCGCTATTGTTCTCGCTTATGCTATTTCGGGTTTGTCGGCTTTACTCTCTGTTTTTTGCTACACCGAATTTTCCGTCGACATTCCTATTGCTGGAGGGTCTTTCTCTTTTCTCCGCGTTGAGTTGGGCGATTTTATTGCTTTCATTGCGGCGGGCAATATTCTCCTGGAAGGGCTCGTCGGCGCCGCCGGGTTGGGCCGTGCTTGGTCATCTTACGTTGCTAGCATTTTCAAAAGTGACTCAAATTTCTTGAGAATTAGAGTTGATTCTTTTGCTGAAGGGTTCAATCTTTTAGATCCTCTAGCTGTTGGGGTTTTAATGGTTGTTAATGTCATAGCCATGACTGGAACAAAGAGGACCTCAATGCTGAACTGGGTGAGCTCTGTTATCGGTATAGCTGGAATTACATTTATCATAATTGTCGGTTTTATGCATGGAAAAACCGAAAACTTAGTACCCTTTTTCCCACATGGAGCAGAAGGGGTATTTACTGCAGCTGCTGTAGTTTACTGGTCTTATACCGGTTTCGACATGGTGGCGACTATGGCTGAAGAGGTTAAAAACCCTTCAAGAGATATACCAATAGGATTAGTCGGCTCGATGTCGCTAATCACCATAGTTTATTGCTTAATGTCAATGGTTTTAGCAATGATGGTAAAATACACACAAGTGGATGTCAATGCAGCTTATTCTGTTGTATTTGAGCATATAGGAATGAAATGGGCGAAGTATTTGGTAAGCATTGTTGCTATAAAAGGAATGACTACAAGTATGCTTGTGGGATCAATGGGACAGGCTCGTTACACAACTCAGATAGCAAGAGCTCATATGATTCCTCCTTATTTCGCTTTGGTTCATCCAAAAACGGGAACACCGATATATGCAACACTTTTGATAGCCATAGGGAGCTGCATTCTTGCCTTCTTTTCAAGTTTGGATGTTTTATCGAGCGTGTTGTCATTGAGCACTCTGTTTATTTTCATGTTGATGGCCGTTGCGTTGCTCGTGAGGAGGTAGTGTTGGAATTCCTTTGTTAGATAATAAGTTATTTAGATTGGGATGTGTTTCTATATCCTTCAAATATTTTAAATATCTGCAGGGAAAAGATATAATATATATTTAGAGGGCGTTTGGCTAAGCTTGAAAGCTCTTTTGCTAAGTATTTGTTCAACTTTTTACAAAAGAGCTTATAATAAGCTTTTGAAATAAGATTTTAAGTGTTTATAAGCTCTTTAAAATAAGTTGGGTTCAACCAAAAGATGTTAGAAGTTATAAGCTCTTTAAAATAAATTGGGTAAACCAGAAGATGTTATTTCTAACATCTTATAATTTCATGATCTTATTTTATCCAATAACTTTGAAATCTTATTTGTAAAATAAAATCTTACAAATTATGAGCACTAAAAGCAACTTTTAAGTTCTCAAAACTTTTGAGCTCTTTAATATAAGTTTAGCCAAACGCCCTCTTAATTGTAAAGAACTTAGCACTTAGCACACAATTAAACACTTATACCGTCTTTTATCCTAACAGGTACTATGTTAAGGATGTCACACCGAGATGCGACGTGATTAAATTCTTGCTGTTTTTGTTTGTTATTTTGGGTTCGTCTCTCGGGTTGACTATTTTGTGGGGTTCTAATGAGAAGGGATGGATTGGTTATGCTATCTGTGGAGGATTTTGGTGTTTGGGAACTTTAGGGATGGCTTTGACTCCAAAGCATCGGACTCCAAAAGTTTGGGCTGTCCCACTTGTTCCGTGGCTGCCTTCTCTATCGATCGCCATGAATGTTTTTCTTATGGGTTCTCTTGGCGCGGTGGCGATATGGCGATTCTTGATTTGTAGTGCTTTGATGCTGGTTTACTATGTTCTGGCTGGTGTTCATGCTACTTATGATATGGCTCATCCGGAACCACAAGAAATCAAACTTGAAGAAGGAGATGATGATCATGACAAGGAGACATTGTATTAATTAGGTAACCCTTTTTTTTTTTTTGAAAATCTAGTAATTTGGTAACTTGTTATTAGTTTTTGTAGAAGTTGATTTGGTACAATGATCTTGTTAAAATATGAGTGAGCACTGTGAGTTTTTGCTCTAAAAAACTCCAATATCTGAATGAGAAATCATAGAGAATTAATTGTTCATGTTAAATATATATGCAGAAAATTATATTTGTCACTAATAAATAACGGGCTTGTAAAGCCCACTAGAAAATTGGGCCTCCAGCACCAAATGCTCCTCTAATTCATATAACGGTTTCTATCCAAGCCCAATCAGCTGTCGCTGTATGGTAAAAATCGATAAATTTTATTTAAGTCGAGACATGAAATTGAAGTACTTTTGATTTGACTTGGTCAATTATTTTAACAAAAAATCATAAAGAAAGTTTCACTCACATGAATTTTCAAATTCAATTAGAAGACTTAAAAGACTGACTATTTTTCCAACAATAATAAGGTAGAAAAGTAGTAGGAACTAAAATGTATAATGTATAATATTTACTTCCATAATCTCAGCGCGGTTTTATTTTTCATTAACTTGGAATTTAATCCCTAAATATAATGTTTTTCCTATCGATAGTAATTGTATTGCCAAAAAATCTATCCAAACAATCAGGATATAGTCGTTTAGAACTACTTTTTTATATAAGTTTGTACCATCTCAAGAATGCAGTTTTTTTTTTTCATTTTACCATTTCCGATGAAATATTTCAATTAGACATGACAGTATCTAACGATTTTTTGCGAAATATAAGTGTGTTCTGATGTTTTTAAAGCAAATTTATATTTTAAGCAGATGAAATCGTTGGTAACTTCAATTTGGAGAAATTGTTACTGATGGTGGTAGAATTAAAACATCGACATCGAAGATGAATGATTTTTTAAATCTTCAATTGACCAATTAGGACACCGTCACACCACTTTTTCAGAAGATCGAGGTCAAGCAAAATAACCTAGAGTTATATTTCTTTTGCAGCAAACGCGTCTAACAACATATTCTTTCGGAATTCCACTGAAAATCGGAGTTAAAAACTTTGTAATGATAATTTGGATGGCCAAAAATCTTATTCTTTTAAAACTAACGTATAAATAGGTGACAGTTTTAATTTTAAATTATGACATAGGATTTCATTAAAAAGCCCTTTTTTTTTTTTACCAAATTCAAAAAGCTATGATTCCTTGTTCTAGAAATCATTATTGGCTCGAAGCCTGGAAGTGCAAAAGCTTCCGATTTCTGAAGTTTGGTTTTGTTGGTGGGGTTAGAATTTAGATAAGCATAAAGACCCAAAATTGGCGTAAAAATCTTTGCCACCTATGCTGGATTTGGGATCATCACAATTCACAGATTAAATTTGAGATGAGACATATATCTTATCCTCTTTACCTTTTCTTTTTTTAGTTAAAAGCTATAATGCACGGACACTTCTAAAAATCATATCCTGCCGTGTTGTGCCGTGTCGTGTCCGATATCACTCCTTTAATATAAAATCTCGAAAAAAGTCCGTATCGTTGTATCCGTGTTGTGTCGTGTTCGTGTCGCCGTATCCGTATCTGTATTTCATAGGTTAAAAGCCTAAAATTAAAATGAAGCTGAAACTGTTGATTTAGTAGGCGCCAAACTCGTACAATTTCAACGGCATCTCTTTGGTAATACCATCCCTTGACCCTTGTCAGCGTTTAGTTATAATTTTCGAATTCGAGTTCTTAGAAATACAATTGTTATTAGTAAGAAGAATTTTATATCTCTCGACCCATATAAATGAGATTGTAGAATAAAAAAGTAAAAAACATATCTTTTGAAAAGAAGTAAATGGAATTGAGTATGTCATTTTTAGGATAGATAAAGTAAAATATGAATGATTAATTAACTATTCAATTCTCCAACTTGAAGGTAAAAAAAAAAAAATTCCGGCCAAGACATCATTTAGCTGCATGTGGAATTGTGGATCATATCTTCTATACCTTAAATTCCTGGCCGCTTCTAATTAAAGTAAGGAATCCTATTAGGATTGTCAAGGAATTATGTGCTTAAAGTTAAAATCTAAGTGGAAAATAAAAGAGATATTATATAATTATTTTATTTTTTTTATTTTTTTTAAATATGATATTATATAATTATGTTATCTCCATTGTTTTTTCTTTTTATCAGAACCGGTGAAACAGATAATTATGTTATCTCCGTTGTTTTTTCTTTTTATCAGAACCGGTGAAACAGACCGTATGGTTGAGAGGACCCCTCCCCCCCCCCCCCCATATATTAAGAACTCAAATCGGGATACCCGAAAAGTACATAAGCAAAGTCAAGAAAGCAAAAGTACAGAGCTCGCAAGCAACAAGATAAATCACAATAAATAAAACCGTTCCAAAGTAGAATACGAGTTTCGCACTTGCCGCGCGGGTCTGTCTAACATGTTATCCCCCTTAGTTGTTTAAAGTAATAGTTGAATATTGATAATTAATCAGCTTACATTGTTATTATAAATGGAAAATATTTCATTCTTGGTCTCATATGTGTTAGGGTTATAGAAAACAATGGTCCCATAAATTCAATAATTCCTAACTTAGTCCTATAAATGATCAGTTTTTTTTTGGTTAAATATGATATTTCCATTAGTTTTACCCATAAACTCCATTTGCTCCGCTAGGTTTGGCTTTTTGTTAGGAAAATCAGTCTTCTTCACCCTATATGTTTAGAGTAACAGTGGCCAAATACACCCCTTAAAAACCAATTATTAAGATGAAAATAACCCACCATATATTATAAATTACTAGAAGTCTAGAACAGGTCAATACTCCGACCAATATTACGAAGTAAAATACTGAATACTGATATACACCTCCTCCATTAAATAATATGACATGAGTCACCACTCATAATCATGAAAACATATGCTCAATCACTTTGCAGTTATTTGGAAGTGGTTCTATGATGCTTTGATTTGAAAATGAATAATATCCTCTCAGAATGTGTGAAGAATTTTAGTTTCCATTGACTGATTGGCCACTACCAAATTACTAAAACTCATTATTCCATGTTGACCCGTCTCAATTAATGTTCATTATTGCCTGCAATTTTTTAGGTATGTCCGAAGAAAAAGTCATTTTTTGTTTTGAACATGATAATTGGATACAATGTATGAAGATGTATTTCTTGGATTTCGGCTGTATGTCGACTATGTTGTTGAATGAATGTTTTGAGTGGCCATTATTGAACACTTTATGCATGTATCGGCACTGTATTTGCTTTTCTATTTGTTATTTAATTATTCGATTTTTGGATGGAATATTGGTATGGATTTTTTGGTCGAATTATTAAGGGATTATATGTACAAGTTACAAACTAGGATTTTTTTGTCAAATTATTAAGGGCATTATTCAAGTTATTACAAACTAGGAAGGTACTGTTGAATAGAATAAATTCATTCATCTTTAACTAAATATCAGATATTCGAATCTTGGCTTTGGGTATGGAGCAATTTTAAATCTCTTAGTCAGCTGTTCCACTCTTCTGATCGTGAATTACTTGAATCCTCTGAAGTGAAAAGACGATTAACTATTGTGTGGAGGGTGAATTGATACAAAGTGTAAACGAGTCTGAGTTGAATTTATTTGGGTAGGCTCGGGTTCGATAAGATTGAGTTTTTGAGATCTAGCTCAGATCGGATCAACTCGATGAAGTTCAATTTATTAATAGCGTGGCTCGTTTCAAATACAATCGAACTCAAAAAAGTTAATTTAATTTAAAACATAAAATATTTTTTTTCTTTTTTATTTTTTTATTGTAATTAAAAATATTATAAAATAATAATAAGTTATGCATATATATTAAATATATAAAAAATATTTAAATTATATTTCGGTTGAAAATTTCTTATATGCATTCAATGTGGATATCGTAATCATTAAGATTTGAAATGTATAGTAAATAATCTTAAAAGAAATATTGTGTAGGGTTTTGTTGTGTCGGATATTGTCACGTTCCGGATCTGGGGCTCATTGAATGCAATGATAAGTTTTGAATCAACAGAGCGCAATCTGAAAAATTAAGTCTAAATCATTGCCCAAAAGAAATATTCATTAGTTATACTAGAATTCTAACTTATAAACAAATTCATTTTCACTTAAATTCTCGATGTGGGATAACCCACATTTGGCAGGGGCGCTACAAATATTATATCGAAAACCTTTGTAGTAGAAAATATTGAAAAAAATCTATATCATCGTATTCATATCATGGCATATGTATAGCATAGTATCAGTATTCGTAAATCACATATATTTTATTAATACTTATTAAAATTTTCCTCCATTCACATTTCTACACGAGTGAAGTTCACATTAGGTGGATACAATAACATCTTGTTTGATGAGTTAGGTTGGATTTCACAACTATAAATGTAAACAATGAGTAATGAACTAATGATATATTCAAACCCCATGATTATCTTATAAACATAATGCCCTTAATTAATTGCAATATTTGGCCAATTCATATGGTACTGGAACTAATTATTCAAATTTATTTTCTACCAGTGGGATTTAACTTAAAGCCTTATTTCAGGCTCAAAGTGACGGGCAATCCTACCAGAAACTGAGAAAAACGACTCTTTTGACCAAATAAGCATCACAAATAAATGAGATTCATTTCAATTTATTTATCTTTTTTGTTTTCCATCTGAGTTTTTTTGGATTCAAGGCTATTCTTCCAACCCCTCTCAACCTAATAACAAGCTAATATTTGAACTCTAAATTCTAAAAGATCTAGTATTTTATTCCATTAGACCAATTGAATATTGATGGGAGTGCACTGGGTTCATTATTATAAATCTTTATTCATGTTTTAAGAACGAGGATTTTTTCGGAAAAGCTTGGTTTTTAGACGTTATTATCACCGTTTGTATTTGTGTTATATTCTTTATGATTTGGCCTATTTGTTGTTTTGACTCAACCATATTTTGGTGGTCGATTTGGACCTTTGTGTATTTTAATTGCTTGTTTTTTATGATATGAAGGATCCATATTAAAATTCTAGGGCGCTCGTAAGTTTTAATAAATTAAAAAAGAGACATTGATGGGATTCAATTTCTATTTGTTCACAAGATCTCAACCCGCTTTCTTCGTCAACCACATCCATATTACCATTGAGCAAATGTATGGACACCACTCACAAAATCATCTTTTCTAGAATCCAAACTATTCAAGACAATTTCAAGCCAGTTTTTTTAAAAAAATTCGATTATTGTCATTGTAAGAAGACGAACCTCAAACCTCCACATATGGAGTAATATCTGGTGGTTATTGAATCAAACCCAATGGTTACAGTTTCAAGTCAGTCCGATCGCAATTATAAGACACGTTTTAAGGGACCTATTAAAATATTTTTAGAATCACTTATTTATGCAAATTAATTAATTTTCTCTCACGACATGGTAGGATAATGACGTGGACCAGATATTGCGATCTCGATTAGACAATTTAGACTTTCAAGTACTCCTTTGAAATGTTGTAATAATTATGATGCTGATGGAGTGGAAGTTTAGAATTTAAAGAATTATGAAAAACTCAGCTTTCAAACTTAAAGAAAATATCCCATTGCTGTTTTTAAGGGTAGTGGTCTATCACATTCAATCCATTATATAAATTATAAATCACTAATAAATTACAAAATTACATCTCTCTAACAAATTGAACATTTAGATGGGATGGCAATGAGAAAAAAGGTCTTCAATCCTCACCGAATTTTAATGATTCACAGTTTCAGTATTTTTAATATGCTCATCTACATTCAACGACGTATTACAATATTTAAGTATTTAATAATCATTTACTTTTCTAACATTTTAAAATTTTAGATGAGATGGTCATTCTATATATGTAAGTATAACTCAAAATAATAGCATCTTTCTAACGCCCTAAGCAAGATGTTGGGCAACTGTGTTTGGTATCGGATTTGGAAAGAAAAGATTATTAATTTATAAGCTAAAATTTCAGATTACATTCAATAAATTCGAAATTTATTCTTACGTCCGCGCCTATATATGCGACCCCATTAACCGCAGGCCGCCAGATCCAAAAGGGTAGTGGGCAGTGGCAGTGCCCATATTTCTGTAATCTGTATCAACTATCAAGGAATAGTGACATATCCTTATCTACGAATTCTGAGATGTTACTTTCACTCTCAACTATTAAATCACACTTTTGCATATTTGACCCATATTTATAGGAATTAATTATTATGGGTCGCCAATTATTGTTCAAATTCTGGAATTTGGACCAAAACCAACTCCTCCTACATCCTTGTCAGTGACATTTCAATTCCAATTCGATCGATCTAGCTAGCTAGTTCCATCTACAAATTAAATGTGGGACGACTTAACCCACATTTTCTCCTACGCTACCAAGTTGACATGTAACCCCAGCCTTATCTCTTCTTTAACCAACCCCCCAAAAAAAAGAAGAAGAAAAAAGTAGCTAAAATATTTAGTTAATCATTTGTGTACGGTCTACAATTTCTTTTCTTGGATTTTTTTTCTTTTTTGTCATTTGATTTGATAAAGTTCGAGGTGCGACTTAAACTAAACAAATAAAAACAAGAATTGAATTTACTATCCCTCAAGTTTGTCATATTTATGACTAATCCCTCTATATTATGAGAAACGTCCTACAAAAAAAAAAAAAAGAGAGAAACGAGTCAAAAAAATATAAATAATCAGCCAATTTCGAGGAGTTTACATTGTGAATAGGAAGTGTTTTCTTATTTCTGAAAATAAAAGAATGAAATTGTAATTAGCTCAAATATCAAAAATAGTAAATGCAATTAAGAAAATTTTTTGTGTACGTTAAAAGATATTACGGTCATATGAACATGTCTATTTAGTAATTAATTGTGACAATTACTCAATTAGGAAAAGGATATAGATTGAGATTCAAAATTAGCTTCCAATGGTATAGGTATAGCCGATATTAGAAAACTTTCTCATTGCCTGTCTAGCCATCTTTGGCAATAATTGTGTTAATCTTGAGTTTGTTCATTTGTTGTTACCCTTTTCTTTGTATACTTGTGTGATTATATTTTGCTATTATTGGACACTGCGGCATCTCTATTCTGTTGACATATCTAAACCATTGAACTTAGATTTAAACGCCCTATGAAATCTTACTATAAGAAAAAGAAAAATTAGTAACAATATAATCAACGGCGATATGAAAGTTATTACTAAACATGTGCATTTACTGACAGAAAACGTTGTGTCAGACGTAAGATGAAGAAGTGGTTGGACTGCTGCAGCCTGCATACGCTTTAGAGAAAGAAGAGAAACAATGTTGTTTAAGTTAGTGAAGGAGAAGATCTGAGCGTTGAATCAGATGAAAATCAGACGTCTGAAACTAAACCTAAGATAACTGATTGGCACATGGGAAGAACGAGCAGTGCATGAAAGAAATGACAATGTTGCATAGATTTAATTCCTTTTTTGCAGTGATTTGTTTTAACAGAATCATGTCATGTTTTCAGTATCTTTCTTCTAAACAGTGGTTGTACTCACTTTCTCCAATATCAATGACCAAAGTGTTCTGAAATTCTCATCTTCTTTCTACTTTCTTACTCATCTCTTGTGGGGTGCTATTTTTAGGTTTCTCATCTCCTCTCCACTTTGTTACTCATCTCTTTTGGGTGCTATTTTTAGGTTTTGTTCATACTACCGGCAATTAAGTACGTATATAAGTAGGTTGTGAGTCTTTATATCATAATTTGATGATTTCATCATATATATAATCTAACGATCCGCAATATACTTAGAAGTTGCACTGATACCCGACTGGATAGTATCACATAAGTTTATTATTTAATATTATCTTTTAATATATATATAGTATATATGTCCCACGTTTTAGAATGTTGATGATAAATCAAATCTCCTAATTAAACTAGATCTCTTTAACCAAAAATCTAAACTGTTGATACCCGTGAAGTGTAGTCGGTCGAACTTTTGATGCATAAATGCAGTAATGATAAACATTAATTGTGTGAGGGAATTGAAATAGATATATGAAACTGGAAAGAACAAATGTGGTGGGCTTCAGCCAAGCTGTCGACGATAAAAAGGAAAAGGCCTAAGTATGTATAGGATGGGACCCCGCGAACGAAACTGCCTGTGATCGATCGATCGCCGACATATATTATTATGGATATGGGTCACGTCGCATCCACTCGCTTCAAGTAAGTGGGAGGCTTATTTCACGACACATGTTAACCTGCCACTCACCGGATGTAGACCAATTGACACGTATTAAGGTTTTTAACCCTCTTGACAAATATATTTAGTATGGATCCAACTGAATTTTTTTTTCATAAATTCAATTAGTGTTATTAACTGAGCCACACCGTATTGGTACTTCATATTTGCTCTTGATAGTTATTGGTTATATTACTTTGATCCTATTTTCAATTATACATATGTAATATTTTAAACCTTGTAAAGAGCATGTTTGTAAAGTGTAACATTTATAAGTAATGAATGGATTATAATATAATATTTAAGTTCATAATTTTCGTGTTTCTAACGGTACTAGCTATATCTTTTATAAATATTTGGAGACATTATTTCTTATGTTTTTTCAGGTTTTAGGTTCATAAGAGACACAAAATTTGTTTTAGATTATTAGATTTAAAATTTTAAATTTCACTTACTGGTTAATTCATATTATTTACCTATGTTATTCATAAGTTTCACTCCACTTCTGTTTTATTTTTATTTCTAATAACCCCATTGTGAGATAAGAGTAATTATCACACTCGCTATACACGAAAATATCCTTGTTACATTGCGGGCAAAATACCAAATTCTGCACAGTAAGATAAAACCTAAACTCCTAATTTCGAACCCCAACTGAGTCAAATAGATCATTAAATTGACGCTCAAATTAGTAGTAGATCTAGGTAAATAATGAATTAAAAATGTATAAAATGAAAGCTTTGTCTCTTTATATAATAAAATTCAGAGAAATTATAAACTTTATGAGGTAAATAAGTTAATTTTTACCATATTTTAATCTTAATATCCATAAATATAAAATATTATCTCCCCTAGGGGCTATTAATTTCTCATGAAAATAATTAAAAATTAATTTAACATGAAAAATATAGATACAAATATTTTATATAATTATATTTGGTGGTTGTTCGAATGTTTGTATTCATTGTTACTTCGGATTTATGAAGGTTTGAAATTTTAATCGAATCCGAGGTCGAGAAGAATACACGTACATCCTTTAAAAGTCAGATTGGAGTCGTCAAATAGAAAAGTATCAAAAAAAAAACAAAAAATTTATGAAATAGAAGATAGGAAAGGGGTTGGAGGCCGGCCTGAGGATCTAAAGACGATTCGATTGGACTGGTCAAATTGGCCCACAGATCACCAACATGGGCTTAAAAAGGTCACCTGGCCCACTGATCTGATTGATTGGGACCCGCGATGTTGACTGCTCCTAGTTCGTCAATACTCAATACAGAAATACAGAATAATTGTAGTGGATTTAAAATATTCTCTCTTTTTTCTGTTGAACTTATAGGAAAAGTCCTACATTCGATTCCTTTTAAATATATTTGTTGGGAGGAATGAAGAACATTAACTGTAATTAAGTTTCGAACCGAATTAAAGATCAATGGGCCATCAATATAAAATTTTCCGAATTGATAATTAACATAAAAAAAAAAAAACTATCGGAATTTCTCTCCCAGAAGAGAAAAAAAAAAGGTCATATTGGGATACTGGGAAATGAATGGTGACGAATTTTTCATTTAATTATACTCGGATATTAAACAATATTCCATTCCACCCTAGTATGTCGGTGTATTATTCTGATTTGAGCCATTTAATGAAGCTTGATTTTGTCTTTTATTTTTGAATAGAAGAATCACGAATGTTAGAATATATTTTTGTAATGGAGAGTTATATCTTTTGAGCATTTTTTTTTATGGATGATAGCTTACTGTAGAGAGGTATTGAGCTGAATTATTCTCTTCACTTGAGAGTGTTTTTCTATTCGGGAAGGTTCGGATGGTTCTTGTTGATTATTTTATTAGCTCGATTGACCATTCGCCTTTGTATTTTGTTTTTTTTTTCTGAGGTTTTACTGGTTTAGTGGACCGAATATTTTTTTGGACATTAGAGATGACATTATAGGCTTTCCCAATTCCTTTTTGTAGTTTGATTGTTATCCATGGTCATGATTTATGTTTAATCATGTTCGTGGTTTAGAATTTGTTTGATTGGATTGTGCAGTTTTTTGCTTTGAATAATATAAGGTAGAACTCTCCGTAAATACTCTATTGCACTCACCGGTTTCAATAAAAAAAAAAAAAAAGAGAGAGTTATAACATGAATGTGTTATTTTCTATTAAGATTTTCTAATAACATTTAGAATTTAGGGCATATTTCTATAAACTTTCAAAACTCATAATATATTTACTTAATTAGATTAAACCTCGTCCATAATATACGTGGGGTAGATTATCCCTAATATTTTTTATAATAGATTTTAAATCATTTGATTAAACCCGTCTATTAAGGTGTCTTTCGCCATGCCATTATTGTGGCCGATTTCCGTTTAATCTACCTAATTTGTGTAATGTGGAATAAAAGTTTGTCCAAATATGTTCCATTCATCGGAGACATCGAAGGATAAAAAAATGATGTAAATATATTAAAAAATCGAATCAGACATTATTATGTCTTATTATTTTATTTTATTTTGGTTACATGCATTATTATGTCTTATTTTTGATGCAAACATATGCAGAGTGGCGATTCATGGTCAAAGTACATTGCATCTGAGACATATTATTTCTCATGTGCATTACATATATAGAATAATAAAAAAATAGATAAAATCATAAATTATTACATGTTTGTCGAATGTCTTAATCATGTTTCAATACATATCTTATCTATAACGCCGTTTAGGTCATGTGAAAGAATTAGAAAATTGTAGTGATGATCGGAGATTAGGGCATAAAGAAATTTTTTAAGAATATACAGCCTAGGAATATCTTAACTGCCAATTATAGACAGTTGGGGCTTTCTTTTCTCAGTGGTCGGTGTGACTAACTTAAAATAAGTGAAGTTAAGTTGCCAAACTACATATAAGTAAGGATGAAAGACCAGCTACTCTCGTGAAATCTTATATTCTAGCCTACCATATTTTAATTCCTAATTATCTCTGAGTTTTGGGTCAATGTTCAATTAAATACCCTGGACTACGTTGCGAATCAAATGCGCCTGTTTGCAAACATTGCATACTACTTTTGGTACAATCGTAACAAGAACAATGCTGGGGAAGGTAACTGGGAACCGCTGACGTTGTATCACCTCGCTTTTGCCCAGGCTGGAGCCCGGCGTGAGTGCTTCCGGACCCCTGCCGACTTGCCCCAGCCCGCTTCTCGTGCGTTAACCCGTTGGAAGAAACTCCAAGCGGATTGGATCAAGGTAAATTTCGACGGCTCTGTTCTTCGGACTATTGTTTCGGTTGGTATTGGTGTTGTTGCTCGCGATTCCGATGGCCGGGTGGTGGGGCGGGAAACGAATGTCTTTTGAGACCACCGTGACTCGGAAGCTGTTGACGCCCTTGCTTGTCTCTCGGCTTTCCACCTGGCCCGTGATTTTAGGTGGAAGAAGGTGATTTTTGAGGGTGATTGTCCGAGTTTGGTTCGTATTTTATTGCTTTTGATGTTGTTTTTTCTTATCGGGAGGCAAATTGCGTTGCACACTCCCTTGCTCGGAATGCGGCGTATGCCTCCGTTGGTTCCAGTGACATTCTCTTGTATACATGAGACTTTGTACGTGTTGATTCGGTTTGAATGAGATTTGTCGTTGTTCTTCAAAAAAAAAAAATGCGCGTGAGTTGAGAACAGAACTATGACACACGGACACTTATAAAAATCCTATATTGTCGTATCGTGTCGTGTATGAAACTGTGTCAGACACATTTCTAGTGTAAAATACCGAAAAAATCTTTATCGTTGTATCCGTGTTGTGTCGTGTCCGTATCTGTGTGTATTAGGAACGAAATAAACTAAATATCAAACTTTTCACTTGAGAAATACCAAAAAATTTATCATAAAAGCACGTGTATGGGAGGAGTAGTGTGAAATTTATTACAAATAACAAGGAGTTTAACAGGGATAAAAATACGACAAGAGATGTAGTGAAATTAATGAAAAATACAAGGAGGTGAAATGAATTTGACCACTTTAAAATTATTCTATATATATATGTAGTGTATTTTCTGATTATTCCATAATATCTAGTGTAATTTTTATTCAGTGATCTCGAAACTCACTCTTTACATCAGGTGCACCCCTCACCTTAAAGTTCTGTCGCCGACGAGTCAACTACAATTTGAATACATTTATGTGTATTTAAAATGAATGTATTTTAGTTATCAATTAGCTTTTTATCCTCTGCGTTGCACGGAGATATTTATTTACAAAATATATATTATTAAATAAATTGAATAATATTTTTTTATTAACAATATATAAAAAATTATTAATTTAGAATTTGAAGCACACACACAACAGTAATTTATTTTATAAAATAATCAGAAATTATGTATATAAAAAACTCATTTTAAATGTATAAAAATAGTAATATAGTATTTTTGTAACAAAATATTAATTTTATATTTGTAATAGAGTGAATATATATTTATACATATGTATAAATAGAAAGAATATCATGATTCTTACAGAAATATTAAAATGATAAATATTTAATAAGAGACCATATAAATAATTATTGAAATCTCTTTTTTTTTTTTTATCAAAAAAGGAGCTATATATTATACTTGGTATGTTTTTATAAATAATTTGTTATTTTATACTTGGTATTTTTTTATTAAATAATTTGTTATTGTTTCGTTATTAATTAATAATAATATTCATTTCATTTTTAAAATTTTCTTTATATTTTGAAAATATTAATATTAAAATATAATAATTTAATAAATTTATTTACATTGAAATGAAATACAACTTTTCTATTACAAAATGAGCATGAGGCATGTGTATTTGAAAAAGTTTTTTTCCCAAAAAAATCAATTATTTATTTATTTTATATTATTAAAATAATAATAAAATTTAATTAAACTTATATTCTAATTTTTTTTCCTAACTTTAATCAGATAAATTTTCATTTGAATCAATTGTATCAAATATATCTAATATAAATTAAAATATTAAATATAATATTTTTAATAGATTTATTGAATACATTATTTTGTCTTTATTTAATTAACGAACATTCAATGCACTATGTATAACTCTAAAGGTTATTAAAATTTAGTTAAAATTATTTTTTTAAAAAAATAATTTTAATATTATATAAAGTAGTTATATAACTAGGATTTATAAATTTTTTAGTATACATAAAAGTATGAAGTGTCAATAAATACATATGTAAATTACAAAACAATAATTAATAAAATTAATTATAGAAACAATTGACATGACAAAATGATCAATTCTAACTAATCCACTTCATTGTCACATAAACATCTTTCCTAAAATACTCCCCTCATTCATTTTCATATATATATATACCTGATTTGCCCTATAACTACCAATATAAGCACTTCACCGGTTCATTCACATTGTCAATGGTCGGTCATGTGGACGCATGACTTAATTAAATTAATAGAGTAGTTGCAAGTCAAGCTCAATAATTTGTATACACTAATGAAACTTAATGAGAATAATGTATACCAAAATATTAATATTATATATTTATAACAAAATATGAGATCTATTACGTATTTCTCTTAAATGTACAAAATGTCAAAATCAAATATACTTAGCAATAATTAAATAATTAAACTGTCCACTTTTGAACTACATAGTAAGCTATATATATATATATGAATATGATACATGAAATCTCCTAAAAAATCATTTTATGGTGTCTGTATCGTCAGACACTAGTGTAGTAATAATTAATATTGAAAAAATCGTTTTGTATCATTCGTGTTCAGCCGTATTCGACCATCGGTACATCAAAAATAGTAAGTGAGATGTGTTCTGTTACGCCTGATGAAATATATTGAATAGTTTAAAGTATAATTTAAATAATTAAATTTACAATAAATATATACATTTATTGTGCAATTGATTGATATTTTAGAAAGAGATCGATTTTAAATAGCCAATATTTTAATATACTTATTTTCCAATTAGTCCGACTTAAAAAAAAAAAAAAACAACTGTCCCTGTGCACCTGCTTACCTCCTCAAGAGTCAAGGCTCAAAGTAGTAGTCACCAGATATGCCACATGCTGTTTTTTTAAGATTAGCACAATGACAAATATGTCCTAAGACATGTATAAGATGGATACAGACCCAACATACTAAATATAATGATATAAAATTTTTCAATATTAAATACTAGACTAATTGATAAGGCATACTATAAATCATATACATGGCACAATCCTAGCATTTGATGGTCAACCATCGATAGTCAGCCCCTGATCCATAGAGGGCTCTAAGTCTCTGATCGGAAGCCCATAGGGTCCGATCAAATTATTTATCGATTGGGCATAACCTCCGTTTGGCCTAGCTGTTCGTTGCTTGAGCATCGAGCGGACCACTCAGTCACGTAAATCAGTCACATTATGCAGCCGCCTAAGCATTAAATGTTGAACAATACTCGCCTGACACTGTCTTACCTGATTAAGATTGGCCTATAAGCCTACGATTGATGCATTAAATGTACATCTAGGAGCGTATATTTAGTGCATGTTATCCACCACTATAAATAGGCTCTCATTAATTATTGGTTGGTAAGCATATTTATTATCTTGGGTGCAATGTTTCCCTCTCTACACCCTTTTAGTCTAAGCTTACTGATTTGAGCATCGGATGTGTTACGTCAGAGCCAAACTTTCTCGGCCAAGTAACCCCTGTTCATTTGTTCAGGTCGAAGCGGATCTCTCAATATTAATTCAACTATCTGTTTGAAGGTCAACACTCGATCCTCGAACCCCAGCCAAAAACCGACCTTATCACTACTATCGCTCACAATTATCTGATATAATACGACACAACCCCATGGTTTTTTAAGAGTTTTCGAGCAAATATATCTCAAACTTTTGCAAGATAATCCAAATTCAAATAAATTCACTAACATTAAAGTTTATAAAAAGTATATACTATATAATACTCGTTTGATGTCACATCCTACATTTCTCGTTTGTCTTCTTTTCCTTTATAATTAATCCTATGATTTCTGTTCCTCTCTCTCTCTCCCCAACTGCCTATAAATAGCCAAGCCAGCTCTTTACTCCATCTACTACTCTTAAAACTCATCTCCAAAAACATAATCACAAAGATCTGTCACTCGTATTCTTATCCCACAAAAAAAAAATTCAATGGTGCTTCTTTCTAAACCGGCAATCCAACAGTTCTCGAAACCCAAAAACGGCGCCGCATTGTTCCCCGGCGTACCGTTGATAGACCTATCCCAACCCAACTCCAAAACCCAACTCGTCAACGCCTGCCAAGAATTCGGATTCTTTAAAGTCATCAATCATGGCGTCCCACTTCACTTAATCAAACAATTGGAATCAGAAGCTGTGAAGTTCTTCTCTTTGCCCCTACCCGATAAACTGAAAGCGGGTCCTCCCGACCCGTTTGGCTATGGCGACAAGAAAATCGGCCTCAATGGCGACGTCGGCTGGGTCGAGTACTTGCTTTTAACAACTAATTCTCAATCCGACTACCAAAAGTTCGCCTCCATTTTCGGCGAAGCTGCAGAGCATTTCCGGTGAGCTATATATAATACATACACTGTACACACACACTTATGTGTGTCTCTGTTTTTTGCAAACAAAATTTTCCCGACATCTGATATTTTTTTTCTTTTTTGTTTGGGTTTTTGTTTTTAGTTGTGTTGTGAATGAATACTTATCAGCTGTGAAGAAAATGGCATGCGAGATTCTTGAAATGTTAGCGGATGGATTGAAGATTCAGCCGATAAATGCTTTCAGCAAGCTTTTAATGGACGAACAGAGCGACTCTGTTTTCAGGGTAAATCACTACCCTCCATGCCCTGAGTTTCACGAATCCAACGGCAGGAATTTAATCGGGTTTGGAGAACACACCGACCCGCAAATAATATCCGTTTTGAGATCCAACAACACTTCGGGTCTCCAAATCTCTTTGAAAGACGGAAGCTGGATTTCGGTCCCGCCTGATCAGACTTCTTTCTTCATTAATGTTGGTGACTCGTTGCAGGTAACATGTTCAAATTATTTGAAAGGAATAATTGCGAAAAATACCCTTAAATTTTAGAACATAAGTAAGTGATTTTCCGTTAGTTTTGAAGGGCTTCTTGTAAATAGTGTTTGTTTCGGTAGGGTTTTCGTAACTGGCCCTATTCGAAATGCAAATAGTTTTCGACGCGTGTTTTTCTAATACTGTTTGTCAAATACGTGTGCGTTCTTGAGTCTTGACTAGAATAATTCTTAGGTTCGACTGCAACACGGTCTCAATTACTAATGTTTTTAATGAGAGAAAGTGATTATTAAATGAATCTTGGTAGATTCCTCGACAACTAGGTTTTCCAAGTCACAATCAGCTAGTTGGGTGGTGACTTGTACAAAAAGAAATAGCCAACAAGAAACTTCCTAGGGCTGCACAGTATATAAAAAATATATAGAAAGTTTGAAAATTACGAAAAACCCCTTGAGATTATTCATAAAAGTTTAGTAATTTTGACAAAAATTGTTTGGTTTATTATGTGCAGGTTATGACTAATGGAAGATTCAAGAGTGTAAGACATAGAGTTGTGGCCAACAGTTCAAAATCAAGGCTATCAATGATATATTTCGGAGGACCACCGTTGAGTGAGAAGATAGCTCCATTGCCTTCACTAATGGAAGGAGAAGAGGACAGTTTGTACAAGGAGTTTACATGGTTTGAGTACAAAAAATCTGCTTACAAATCAAGACTTGCTGATAATAGATTGGGTTTGTTTGAGAAAATCGCAGCCTCATAATGATCCTCAACGTGTGACTTTGTAATTTTTTTTAGGAGAAATATCTATTTTGCAAAGTGGATTTATAGGGATTTTCAGCAGTTGGGATCTCCTGTTATGAGTCTGTGTGTAACACAGAAACACAGAAATATAACAGGAGATTCGGACTGATCAGTTTTTAATAGGTGTATATGTATCTATGTAGGTATAGTTTATTGAAAGTTTAGATAGGTTGCAATATGACCCGGCTATACGGACACGACACGATACGAACACAGCGACACAAAATATAATTTTTAGAAGTGTTCGTGAGTCATAGTTCGCAAAACTTCTTTTTTTTTTTTTTTGTTCCCTTTTGCTTGTTGTTAATGTTTGGTTTCTCGCATATGTCGTGTTGTAATTGTATGTAATAGGTATATGGTCAAAGATGGAAGTGTTGTAGTTGAGACTTGCACGATTTCATTCTTTTTCTCATTGGATTTACTAGAAAATTTTTGTCAGTGGGAATGTTATACATAAAAATTTCAATATAGTTAACTGCTAACCTTTTGAATTTTAAAATGGTAGGCCAAGATTTAGTAAAACTTAGAGAAATAATCAGTCACGAAGTATATATACACAGTTTACGAAGAAAAAAATTGAAGTAATAAAAAAGATAATTTCAATACGGCAAGTTGAATTGGCGTAGTGCAGTTGTTGGATCTACAAGTGAACTTACATAGTTTAACTCTTATCCCTTTTTTTTTAATAATGAGAACCGGCCGAGCAAACCGTAAGGTTAGCGAGAACTCTACCTCAATAAAATCTATCAAATGGGAAAGTTAAAAAAATACATCATCAATATTTTTAGCTTGCCAGCAAGATTAAAATGAGCAACACTAAAATCTAAGCAAAAATACATCATAAGAACATTCGCATGATATCTATAGACCGTCCAAGTATTAGACACAAGTTTCGCACTTGTCAGGCTGGATCCTTCTATATCCGGATCACCATCGTCAAGATATCACTTGATCTTAACATCAGGATCTCTTAAAGTGTTTCCGATTACATAGTTTAACTCTAAAACTAGGATTAATTACGCAAAATTTATAAGGTTTGCGCATGTCACAGTTTCACAATTTAATTTCTAAGGGATATTTGTAAATTGTAATATTTTTTAGGGGATATTATGTAAATATTTTTATATTTTAGAGAGTATTTGTAAGATTTTTGATGATTTTTCGAATTTTTAAACAAAACTTGGGTTTGTGCAATTATCCCTTAAAATTAAAATGTGATCCATAATCTCAATTAATAATCTATCAGGCACACTGATTTGTTTTGTGTTTTGGGTGGTTTTTGAGGCAGCACATAGTTTAATCCTCGAATTAATGGAACAAACCCATATTTTAATTAATTAATTAGACAAGCCGTGGACTCTTTATTTTGAAGAAAGGGGAAATGAATAATATGAAAAAGTTTGTGCTATAACCTGTTATTTAAATATTTTTAATACTTTGCTATTGTGGTTGTAGTACCCTGGGAAGTTGTCCCATATCGAAGAAAAGACGGAAACAAATGGATTTATAAGTAAAGCCAAGGAATTAAGTGTATTTGTTGTATATCTTTTTGAGTATTGGTTTAAATTTAATTAAGTTATATTTAGTGGGTTTGTAGTTCATAACCGCATTCAACAAGGCCTCGAATTGGGGCGTGATAATGGTTTTCTGGAAAAAATGATTGTTACGGTTACTACTCCAGATACAATTAATATTAAAACCCTAGCTGCCGGCGAGCTCAGGGCTCTTGGTTGAGTTGATACCGGCGGCACCATCCGACTCCTGATGCTGTTATTTCTTTTTTCTTTTTGTCTCACTCGAATGAAAATTTTCCTATCTCGAATGAGAGTTTTTCTTTCAAGACTTGTCACTTTTTGCCGCCTTCATTTAGATTTGCCTCCTTCATGGCGCCGTCTTCACCAGATGTGCCACCTCCTAGCCACCGCTACTAGTCTGATGCAGAATATGTCCGATTTTGAATGTGACTACTTACCACTGATACAAAAAATACAGGGTGATACCGATATTCGGTCAAACCTTGAGAGTTTTATTGAATATATTAGATCAGTGGTAGATTTGTTTGTTGTTTCCTTCTTTTCAATCATGTGGCAAACTGCGTTGCCCACTTTATTGCTTATTCACGAAGATTGCAGCTTCGGCTAGCATTATGTTTGGAGCATGTCCCAACCTTCGTACATAATCTTGTATTTTTTGAGTTAATTTGTTAACCAATCCCTTACAGTCCCCTTCAAACACACCATTCTTCCATCGAAAATTTAACACCATTTCCATACAATTATAGTAAAACACACTTAGTCAAATTGTACATTACTATAAGAATACAATAATGCACAATATATTTTATTATTTACCTATTATATTTATATATGAAATATATATAATATTCTAGATGCAATTATATATAGTAAAATATTGTTCTATCAAATTGCACATATATAATTAATTACTACTAGAATACATAATATTAATTCTTGAATCTATCTCAATTAATTATCATATTTTTCAAAAACTAATAATTCTGGCTCTATATAAAGAGCTACACGGATGAATTAAAACTTATATCATCAGCAAAACTTCAACAAATCATACAAAATTTCGTATCATCATCCAAAATGAAAAACATGATATTTTTCCGTATTATAATAGTTAATTTTCTTCAAATTTTTGCTTCTGATTCTGATGATAACAAAGGCAAATGTATTTTTACTAACCGATACTTTGTTCATGTAACGAACAGTCTCCCACCAGGTACATCGTTGTTGGATGTGCATTGCAAATCTAAAGACGACGATTTAAGGGATCACCAACTTACTATAAATCAAGAATTCAGTTGGAATTTCTGTTACGGTTTTTTTGAAAGAACTTTATTCTTTTGTGATTTCAATGTTACTTATCCAGCTTATAGAAAGACCAAGAGTTTTGATGCTTATAGATCGAATGATAAATTTACATGCAGAAATAGGGCTGCAATTGGTATGCGAAGGATGATGGCATATATTTCTTCGAGAACAAGTATTTTAGTTGGGACAAAATGGTGTAATATTAATTACATGAGCTTATATTATCGTATACATTTGTTATTGTGTTTTTGCTTATTATATTGATTCCTTTTCATTAATATATTTTTACACTTTTATAAGAATAGTTAACTTTTAATATTTTGTGTATTTAGTTTTGATCATTATTTTCATATTCTGCTTGGATACTAAATTTTTTTCTAACATATAACTATATTGAGGCTTTTAAAAGATTTTATATAGTATATTCTATGGATGAAAGTGTTTTGGATCAAGAATCAAGACAAGGGTGACAAGAAAATAAAATGCTAAAAAACTAGTCATTAAATTGTATTATTGATTTAGATATCCATAATTTTTATTTGTTTTAATTTTGATTAGACATTTATTTTATCTTTTTACCGATATAATTTTTTATAAAATATATAAGTTTTTTATTGATATTTATTTTATCTATATACTCTATAGATGTACATACTCAATGATCGATTCATTTACCTAATATTTATTTAACTTTTTTATTTTTTTTACGTTGATGATTTTCTTTTTGTTTTTTGTTGGTGTTTTTAATTACTATACCTTTAATTTAATTCACATTTAATTTATTATTTCAACTTCTTTCACGATAACTTTTTTTGTTATTAAAATTTTTCCTGAGTCCAGCTGATACATATATTAGATTTATTTAGTTTTACATCAATTGCTATTTCTTATATTCATTTCAATTATTTTTTCTTAGTATGGATCTAATTATAACTTATTATCATATTAATCATTTATATTATATCTATTTGTAGAAATTATTTTTATTTGACTTATTTTACATTTGATTTTTATTTTTACATTTCTTTTCATTATCTTTAATTTTGTATTATTGTTTAGTTTACTAATCAATGAATCCTAAATAAATAAAAAAATCTAATGAATAAACTTAAATATATACTTTATTTATGTTATATACTATCATTTCTATTTCATTTAGTGTTATATACTATCATTTCTTGAATTTTTATTAAGTGAGTATAATATTTGGTTTATATCTTATTTACGGTCATATTTTGATTCTTAATTAATATTTCAGTACCACTCTAATTAACATGCTAATAAGATAAATTATTAGATCAACTAATTTATTATCACTATTTATTCTATTCCATCATAAATTTCGTTTGCCATGTTTAAAAACTTTCGGTGTGGATTATATACTTTGATTTAAAAAAATAAATTCAAATAATTTGATGAATTTTGGTATTGTTATCCTTTTTCTATTCAACTACTAATTACAAATTAATAAAACATTAAGAAATGGTTTGCTTTAATTGGTAGCAATCCAATTGGATTTGACTATCAATAGATAAATTTTTTTGGTAATTAAACAACTGATTGTTTACATTGATTTGTTATGGGATTGGTAAGCAATTTATATTTTCCAATTTGTTTACTTTACTAGACCATATCCATTGACAAATCGTGAAAAATACCACATTGTCCTCAATTAATTTGAATAGAATATCAGCCCAAAATCCCTTTCCCACAATGGCATTTTACGTTATTAAGGGTAAATGATGAATAAAATGGTAATTGCTGAAAATGCTGCTATGACCGTGTTATTTAGCAACTCACTTTGGGAGTTGCAATTTAATAGTGGATGCATGACTTTGCACTGGGCCTGACGATTTACAAGACCCAATCCCTGGTAAAGTAAACACTGTAATGTGGTGGACATCTTAACTAATATGCCTTAAAATACCAAAGTAAACCATTTCTAATTTAATAAATTTTCTATTTCAAACAAATTCTATAAGTATGTTTCACTAAACATTATATTTTTTAAATAGTATCAATATGGATCATTTTCTAATTGAGTCCGAAAATATCATGATTAATGTTTTCCGTATAACACATGAGTGTATTTTAGGATATTAATAATATAACTACATATAGTAATAAAATACTCTTGATTAAATGACAAACTATTTATAGTTTTTTAATATTTTATTAAAAAATTACTTATAATTAGTACAATATATCTGACTTTATAAGATTTTGAAGGAGGACAACCATAGCCAATTACCACTGCTCTGGTTTCTTTTATCTTCTTTTGTTGGTATTCCTTCTTGCTCTTTCCAATGTTCAACGGCACTGATTACTTCCTATATATAACTTTTTTTCTCTTCTAGCTTTGTAATTAATTAATTTTTTGTAGAAGTGTATATACAGTGAACATTAGTCTTAAATACAGTTACATAATCATATATATGACAAATTATAGTTGAAATGCTTCCTTTTATTTTAAAATTTTTTGTGCATAGCGCGGCACACGCTAATAATATAGATAAGTGCAAGACTCTCAAGAACCAGTTTATTTTATTGAAAGCAGAATGCTTTGGATATTAATGCTTGAAAGAGTTGGTATAGAATTTTGTTGATTTAATTTTCACTAATTTTATCGGAAAAAATCAAAAAATGACCTCATAGTCTCATACCGATCGAAAAACTGAAACTACAGTCTACAAATATCCAAAGGCTATATTCTAAAAGAATGGTTTCGTTTTTTTGTTTTAAATATTACAAATAACACACACCTAAATTTATTGTATTGCATATGGTACCCATTAAGATACAGGGTAACCCCTGGAATAAGGGTACACAGCGAGCTGAGTCGACTTATGCGCTTAGCGAGTCGAGTGTGAGCTGGCTCGACTCAAACTCGAGCGTCATCAATCTCGAGCCGAGCTTAACTGACCCCGAGCTTAGGATCAAGTCGAGTTCGAGCCTGTTTCTCTCAAGCTCGAGGCTCCCGAACTTTTATAAATATATACATTTTTTAATATATTCATATCTTATATATATGTATTATTATATTTAATTAACAAAATAAATAATAAATAAAAAAATAAATGTAATTAATGCCATACCTTTCAGTTTAAACATGTTAGAATCCCTAATTTTCTTTTTACTTTTTTTTTCTTTTTCTTTCTAATTTATGGATTAATTCTTGCTGAATTGGGTATTTTGGCAAGTTAATCGAGCAAGCCGAGCGGAGCGGAGCTCAAGCTTAAAATTTTAAGCTTGCTAAGCTCTAGCTTTAGATTGTAATTGTAACCAAAGTTTGGCTCGGCTCAGCTTCTGTGCACCCCTATCCTGGAATAACAAAATGGTACAGAAGGTAAAAATTTAAAATTACACCTCATATAAGATGAAGCAGCAAATAAGTAACGGAAACTTAACTCATGAATATTTTTTGTAATTATCAATTTTGTGGGTCAAGTTGTAATTTTTCACACAAGAGGGTCACCAACTGATAGTTTCATGAACTCCAAGTGTAATTAACCCAAAAATAAAATAAAATATTTGAGGTGTATATTTTCATTGTTTCATTAATATTTATCTTTACTTTTTAATACAAGTGATGGAAATGGGTCAGGGTTCGGATCCAATGTATCATGGTCGAATTGGACCCAAAGAAAAGCAAGTCTATGAAATGGAGTAAGAAATCACCTCGCCACAAAACCCTAACCCCATCAGATTATTGCAATGGAGATTGAAAGCAGCAACAGCAATGAACAGCCACCGTCGCAGCCGCTGCAGTCGCTCTCGATTTCTCCTCAACCCCAGTAATCCTCTTGCCGAATCGATTTCCAATTATTTAGTTTCTGTAGGATTCTACACCTATTACAGGTATATATGATGATTTTGTTGAATTTCTGGTCTAACTGTTGTAGGATGAGCGTTAAAGAAAGGTTCGATATAATAAGGAGCATTGGCGAAGAGTGCATCCAAGAGGATGAATTGGATAGACTGTTGACGAACAAGCCTCAACCGATTTGCTATGATGGATTTGAACCCTCTGGCAGAATGCACATTGCTCAGGTAGCTTAATTAGCAGAAAAATTATATTTTTTCCATTCCTTAAAATCAGTTAGTTTGACTTAGTGTTCTTTAGTTTGTGCTATAATTTGGTTCTTCTGGTTTATTTATTTATTTTTCTGCGTATGACATGATGCTCAGTTGGATTCTTAGGAACAGTTTAAGTGTGGACATGCGAATAATGCTTGTTTTGTTGAAGGTTATATAAAATTTAGAGTAAAATGAATTTGATTTGTTGTTCATATTGCATCTATCTTTTTGGTTTCCCCATCTTTTAAGTCGTTGATTCTAGTTCATATGAAAATTCAGAGTTACTAAATTTTAACTTCCAAAATTTTCTTATTGCCTCATTTTCTTTTTAGTCAGAGAGACCATTGTGCAATTCTTAGTATTTTGGTGCGTGATTGGAAAATCTGAAAGAATGTGTAACATCATCAAAAAAAATTTAATGCTCTTTACCCTGTCTTTGATTTGGTCATCCAAGATATTTTTGTCATGGATTCAGCCTGATTCCTGCAATTTCAGATGAACTACTTCTGCATATCTACTGATTTTTGTCTGTTGCTGCTCTGAACCTTGATTTGTGGTGATGCCTGCATCTACTGACTGCAATTCAGAGATTAACTCTTTCTTGCCCAAGAATGAAAAGCATCTGTTATTTAGATTTGCTTATTTTGTATGATCCCTGACAAGTCACTTCATATGTCTCTGAAAACAGGGGGTTATGAAAGCAATTAATGTCAACAAGCTGACTTCTGCTGGCTGCAAAGTGAAAATTTGGATTGCGGATTGGTTTGCCCAGCTCAACAACAAAATGGGCGGCGACTTGAAGAAAATTCAAGTTATAGGGCAATACTTGATAGAGATATGGAAAGCTGTAGGAATGAATATTGAAGGAGGTCAAGTGGAATTTCTATGGTCTTCTGAAGAGATCAACGCTCGGGCTTTTGAGTACTGGCCTCTTGTATTGGACATTGCTAGGAGGAATAAACTTCCTAGGATAATGAGGTATACATTTCTTTTTTGTTCGCTCTTTTAATTGAATGTACAGTTATTAATTAATTGTATCTTTTTCATCTTGTTTTGTTGCGAGTTAGGTGTTGCCAAATTATGGGTCGCTCGGAGCAAGATGAACTGTCTGCAGCCCAAATTTTCTACCCGTGCATGCAATGTGCTGATATATTTTTCCTTAAGGTAGCTGTTATGCATAGAAATGTCTTCGCTGCTGGATGAATTTAGAACTATTTGATTTCTTAAATATTTATTGAAAATGGAACATCTGTTATTGGCTGTTCAGTAAATTTTGCTTACTTAATCATAGAAACTAAGTGATTCACATCAAAAATCGAGTTGAAATGTTATTCACTTTACGCATTGATTTTTCTAACCGTAAAGTTCAGATTGTAAAATGGTAATCAATTGCTTTGCTATTTTGTTTGCAGTTGATTTCAGTAAGTTTTATTACAACTTTCATAATCAGTATTCAAATACATTTATTCTTAATCCAAACAGGCCGACATCTGCCAGTTGGGCATGGACCAGCGCAAAGTGAATGTGCTTGCTAGGGAGTACTGTGATGACATCAAGAGAAAAAATAAGCCTATAATATTGTCCCACCGTAAGCCATATTATATTATTTGGTATTAGAAATTGATTTTTCAAATTAATATTCTTCTAGTGACTTTTTCTAATATTGTATGTTATTTCCCATGTAGATATGCTCCCCGGTTTGCAAGAAGGACAGGAGAAGATGTCGAAGAGTGATCCGTCATCTTCCATTTTCATGGAGGATGAAGAGGTATTATACGTACTGTGAAAGTAACCTTAAGAAGAAGTAAAATCTGAAAAAGAAATGAGTATGAGTTCAATTTTGTATTTACTAGTTATTAGTCACATATAGCTTGATGATGATTCATAGAACTAATTTGGTCTGATATCATTATTTCAGTATGAATTTTGACAACAAATCTCAATACTTGTCAATAAAGTGCTGTTTTTTAAGTAATCTTACTAATATTTGAAGAAATTTATAGTCATAATATTAATAATAATCAACAAAATTTAGGATATTTAAGAATACACATCTACTCTTATGTGCAGGAGATATGTGTTAAGCATTTAGTCTAATGATACTTTTACCATTCATTTATACAGCTCCACACATTCTTTGAGTTTCAGGAAAAAAATATTATTATATAAATAAGAATAACTTAAATCAACACCTGAGGAAAGCTTCTAAATAAATCAGAACTCATAAGTTGATGATTTTGCTTCTCTTAATTTTTATCTAAGGGATCCATTGAGTATTTGAACATATCCGAATTCCTAATTGAGAAATTCATCGCGCATGTATCACACGGAGTTGATGATTGTACATATTCTATGTACGGGTCATCCTGTTTTATATATTTTTTGTTTATCATTTTTCTTTCATATCGCAGGCTGATGTGAATGTGAAGATAAAGAAAGCCTTCTGCCCTCCAAAAGTGGTGGAAAAGAATCCATGCCTTGAGTACCTCAAGTACATTGTTTTTCCATGGTTCAATGAGTTCACAGTAGAGAGAAAGCCTGATAATGGGGGTGACAAGTGAGTATTTCTAGCATCTTGCATTTCATATTTATTAGTTGCCTTAATTTTAATTTTTTTGAGCTCGGATAAATTATCCGGTTAAGTAATTAACTGCTAAAGTTTTTATGGAATATTTTATATCTATAGTGTTGGTAGATCATGCCCTTTCTTTTTTCTCCTTCAGGACTTTTAAGAGTTTCAAAGAATTAGCTGATGATTACGAAAGTGGTGATCTGCACCCTGGGGATCTCAAACCTGCTCTTGCAAAAGCCATTAACCGGATACTACAGGTCACATTCAATTTACCTCAATACTTTTTACTATCATACTAATTAATTTATATTTTCAAATATCTAGAGCATTTAGTTTGCATACGGTAAACTATGCTCCCCTTCACCTCTAACTGCAATATTAATCATTCTTTTAAGGTTCCCGTTATTTTATGTTTTTTGTTGGTGATATTGTAAAACTCAATTCTTTAGGCCTAAATTTCCGGGCATCAAATATTCAGCAGCATTGTGTAGAGTAAAATTATTTAGTTTCTCATGTTAGTGAATCTGCCATTCTCAAACCATCTCAAGGTCGTTGTACCATGACATTTTAAATTTGTTATCACAGTGTTGATTATAAAATTTGTCAGCTGTAATTAGTGCACTTAAAACTATTGACATGTGGTCCCAAAATTAGCAGTCGAACCAAAACCCTGTCATAAAAATCGATACTTTCTTTTTAAAAAAAAAAAATAAAAATCGATCCTTGTTATTGCAAAGAGTCGAACCCCAAACCTCCACATTGGGAGTAATATCTGGTGGCTATTGGGTCAAACTCCAATGGTTTAAAATCGATACTTTCTAATACCAATATGCAATTAACTTTAAAGCCCTAGCGCATATCACTTTACTTGAATTGTTCTTGATCGTCTTGTTGCCTTGCCTATTTATATTTGTTGTGCAGCCGGTGCGTGATCATTTCAATACTGATCCCAAGGCCAAGGACCTAATCAAGAGAGTGAAGGTATCTACTTTTCCGCTTTCTGTTCTCTTTTCTTTTTTTTTTTTTAAATATTTCTAGACATTGTTGCATTGAAATTTCATGTGACCGATCATGTTTAAATGCTGATGTTCTACTAAGCTTTCTTACTGTATTTTTCCCTCGATGCAGAGTTACAAGGTAACGAGGTAATGAGGAACAGGAGGGGACGGATACTCGGTGCTTTCTTACGGAGGATGATATGTTGCTAATTATTTCTTTTTGGATAAATTACATTTCTGGTCTTATTAAAGATTTCACAATATTACTGTTGGACTCGTATACTTGATAGCTTTACTAAATCTAAAATTTATATTTGAATAGAGTAATATCAGGGTGAAATATTTTATACTCCTGCACAAGGATGGTGACAAGTTGAACCTCTGTGTGTGTGTGTATTTTTAGGGAGATTATGAATTCAACCGAGTAATAAGAATCCGGATTAAGGTATTCGAATTTACTGCTTCATTCAATTTTGATTGAACTCCGAATTGGTAGAACCATATCTGTTATAATGAACGAATACTTTTAAAAATCATATCATGCTTTATCGTGTCGTGTTCGATACCGTGTTGGTAGGGGTGTCAAAATGGTGTATTGTTTTGATTTGGTTTTGGTTTGGATTAAATTGAGTTGGTTTGAAATGGTTTGGGTCTAAAATGGATTCAAAAATGGTGGATCAAAAATGGGTTTTTTTTTATTGGTTTTGGAGTGGGTCGGATACGGATCGAAGTTGGTTTGCTTATGAACCAAAAAAAATAAAATTCAATTGATTCTTATTCAATTTATTGTGAAACATGACTAAAATACCTCTAACACATATTTACACACATTAACACACTTTTACCCACACTAATACCAATTTACACACACTAACACCAATGTATACATATTTACACACAGTGACACATATTTACACACATTTGCACGCATTATATTTGTACAATATTTGATGATCATTATTATGAACTTTAATTTAATACTTAAATATTAAGAACTTTAATCATTAAATTCATACATCAATTTTTAAATATCTTTCAGTTCATATTCATTTGAGATTTTGATCCCAATTGGATGCACAAAAATCTAATTATGAACGGTATTCTTCGTGTTTATATTTATTTTATATATACATATATATAATATTATATATATATATATATATATATATATATATATATATATATATATATATATATATATATAATTTTTTTTAAACATACATGAACTTAAAAAAACATATGTTAAAAAAAAATTGCCGAAAAAACATATAAATACTAACGATGTCATGGAACAATAATAATTAATAAATTACTTGTCTACATTTCCTTTTACATGGTAATTGAAATTGAGAACTCCAAAATCAATTTTCATATTTCTGTTTGAAATAAAATTTAATTTATTTAATGCTGATGATCAAGTATTTAATGGAAATTAAAAATCCTTGGATATTCAAAAATTATTAATAAATTCTAGTTTATTTTTATTATCATATTTCCTGCTATTTTTTTTAAAGTTATTATACTAGATTTTAAATAACACATAATTCCAGAAAACATATTTATAATTATTTAAAATTTTGTATCTACCTTCTTTGATTTAGACAAAAAATATTTATGTTTTTAAAATTTTAGCAACCAATAAATCAATCACCTAAACTAAGTATTTTGTGGACAAGAAATAAAAATAAATTGTTCCAGTGCATGTGTGTTAAGTTAACATTGGTTGTTTAAAATGTATATTTCGATTGTATCTCAAAGAATATTCTAGTGAATTTTTGCCAATTAAAGTAAAATTTTGGAGATTATCATTATCGAGAGAGCAGTTGGAACTAAATATACACCGTGGCACGTCACATCTCACACAAATCCAACCGAACAAGAGCAATAAGAACTAAATATACGTCGTGGTACGTCGCGTCACGCGAACCCAACAGAACAAATTTTGTCCCTGTCTGAACTTATTACGGCATCCTATTTAAATTTTTTCAAATATCAAAGCTCAAACTTTAAATAATTACTTGCAATGATATAAGTTTCCCTTTCTACTTGATTTTCTAATAATTATGCAAGTGATCTTTTTTTTCTACCCCTCAATTTATGTATGGCATGATTCAAGAATTGATTTAACATGCATAATTACTACTTCTGCACGCAGTGCATGATCCACGATTATTTAATTAAGAAATGATTATTAGTGGAAAAGTTAGACCAAGGTATAAAAAATTAGTTAGCTCATGCTATTGTACCCAATTACTTTCTTTCATTTAGAAAAGAAAAGTATAATATACAGGGAAAAAAAAATTGAATTGTGATTTTGCAAGTAAAATTGACCGTGCGATTCCGGGACAGATCAGTCCGATTTCTTGGTTTTAAATAATCTATAGGATAATGTAAAGTTGCTCAATAAAGCTATGATGTATTGTTAATGGGATAACTAGATTTATTAATTTAACTCAATATTTAAAGATGCAAAACATGTAAGTTTGACACTTTTAGTCTCTTTTTTTTTAGAGGAAGAATTAAGTGTAAAACTAAACTTCCCCATTAAGCGCTATGTTGACGTTAATAGGAGTAACTCCCGAATTTCCCTATTATTAACAATGTCGCGGTTCATTTTGGCAAGGATATCGACCCAACCGTTGTTTTCACGTTTCGTGCGCATCAATTTACACTCCAAGGATAGTTTGACACTTTCAGTAATGATGGTATATATGTAATACTGTTTATTCAATTATTACTAATATAATAGGGAGAGTCTTATATTATAATAATTTGACCCGACAGAATTAGGAAACTCTTACCCACCAATAATACGTATCTTGGAGATCTTGGAACATTAATGTGTTGGGCGTATAATGATCAATTGATCATGCATGCAATCATTAGGAAGAATATTAATAATTAAAATTAGATGTATATATATATAATATACAACAAATCAAGAATGATAATACGTACGTTTATGATGGTATATTCCTTTCCAAAATCGCACTATATATACTTCGTTATAATAGATTAATAACCAAACTATTATATACAGGGACAAAAAGAAAAATTTAACTGTGATTTTATAAAGTAAAATTGACCGTGCAGTTTCGGGGCGGATCAGTGCGATTTCTTGGTTTTAAATAATTTTAATCACTAATCAACCAAAGTTAAAATTAAATATATTACTTCAACCATCAATTTGTCACTTTATGTATTTGTGAATAAATTATTTCACAAAGTATAGTTGTTCGCCCCTTAATATAAATAGTTTACTTTAATACAACACAGCACAATCACTGTTTAAGGAAAATACTGAAAACATGACATGATTCTGTTAAAATCAATCACTGCAGAAAAGGAATCATATCTATGTGTTGCCATTTCCTTCATGCACCGCTCTTTTTTCCCATGTGCCAATCAGTTATCTCAAGTTTAATCTCAAACGTCTGATCTTTCTCTAATTCAAAGCTCAGATTTCTCCTTCACTAACTTGAATGACATCGTTTCTCTTCTTTCTAAAAGGCATTCAGCGGTTCAATCTCTTTTTCATCTTATGCCTGACACATCATTTTCTGTCAGTAAATACATATATTTAGTAATAATTTTCATATGCCCGTTGATTATATTGTCATTAATTTTTTTCATTCTTGTAGTAAGACTTCAAAGGGAGTTGGTTCAATTCCTCGAGTTAAAAAACATAAGTCATTATTAATTAGAAAATAGATATGTAGAAACATAAAGGTCATCAAAAATAAGATATCGTGGCATTTTAATTATAGCCAATTAAATCTATGTCCAATCGTTTAGATATGTCAAGACGTGGACAAATAATAGCAAAATGTAATCACATAAAGGTTGCAGTCTAGATGGTTGGATAATTCTGTTTTGTTTATAATTATTAAATTATGTACGAAATATGAAACTTATCACAAATTCCGTTGTAGTCTAGGTGGTTAGGATACTCGGCTCTCACCCGAGAGACCCGGGTTCAAGTCCCGGCAACGGAATATTTGTTTTTCCTTCATTTAACTCATCATTGGTGATTTTTCTATTCTCAAAATCCCATTATCAAGCAAATCCAGAACACCATTATAATTTTAAAATCTTACAAATACTTATTGAAAATGCAAAAAAAGTAAAAAACTTTGAAACTTTACAAATATTCCAAAAAAACTTTACATTTTGCCCCAGGGGTGTAAATGTAAGGTTTTCAGGGGCTTTGCAATTTGCCCTATTTTTATTACATGATGAGATCAACTCAGACCATGTCTTGCGAGCAATCCTCCCTACCAAACAAGAGTTTCTGACCCTCACCAACTTCATAAACCATCCTCATATTCTGCTGTTGATACGCGCCCAATATCATCAAACCCTCATAACCATACCAGGCAAAACTTACCTCTTCTAAACAAGCCTCCTTTCGTAACATGAAACAAGTTCTCCGCCCCGATCTCGTAATCACCTCCCACTAAATGAAGCGTCATGTTTGGATAACGAATCCGATATCCTCCTCCAGGAAGACGATAGCACAACTCTCCTGGCGAACTCGAGCCATCCACCACTCTTGTCAAGTTAAACTGTTTGAAATGCCGTACTAAAACTCCACGATTTCGTTATAAACACGCGTTTCAATGTAACTTCCGTTGCATCCGACGTCCAGCATGAGACCTTTCCCGAAACTTCCGTTCGGTAGGTCCAAACGGCGACCTGAAATGCTTATGCCTGTCAAATTCACTCTATAGTTATAGTCAATTCTTGTCAAGAAACTAGTTTCGTGTAAATTTCGACTTTTTTTGACATCGTTTCCGAATCTCAAGAGTGAGGTTTTGGTTGGAGAATTTATATGGGTCAAGCAGTATGAAAATCTTCGACCTGTTTCACCCATCTGGCTAATGAAGGATATTGGAGATTTGTTCATGCCTATTATACCAGATATGGATCTAGGGAACCGACCCGTTTGATTATTCGCGCACCCGAAAACGACCCAGTTTATGCTTTGGCTGTACTTTTTATGTGACGGGAAAGTGAATGTTTCGAGTGATGCAATCCCCGACGAGGATTCTCCACCGCCGTATAGTAAGTGGAAAATCGAGTCGCCATTGTTGGAGCGAATGAAATATCTAGCTAAGGTGTGATTAGGAGAGAGTTTTGTGTATGATTTGGATTTGCTCGGATTAAAAAAGGGATCATTCTGTTTGAAACAGTTCTTAAGGCTTGCACTGCGTCCATGTTAGATCACTGCCTGGATCGAAAAGGAAGGTGTTTTTTATGCTCGGCGTGCCGATTTTCACCTCTATGGTGAACAGGACGTTCGAGCGGGTGATTTTAGGAAGGATTAAGGCGTCGTAGAGATTATCATGAGTTGGTTTGATGTGTGAAATCTTTGTTATGGTCCTTGGGAAATGTCTTCGGACAAGCTTTAGGCTGAAACCTTTTGAGTTTGAATTAAGAGATTTGCAATGATGGAGTAATGCTAGATGAAGTAGGAGTAAAAGAGAGAGCCATTTTGTGTTTAAAGAGGTTGAGTTATGTAGGTGATTAGATTTTCTGTAGAAGCATTTAATGAAGAAAACATCCATATATGTTCTTTACATAATGAAGCTCTCATCTAGGTACATCTACAACTTTTTTTAATAAGCGCTAAATGAGGCAGTTCGGCGGTCCAGAACTACGCTAGTTTAATATGTTGTAACGAATTACATATAAATATATTTAGAGAAAAAATGTTTTTGTCATCCAAACTATTGAGCTATGATGCACGGACACTTCTAAAAATTCTATCATGTCGTGTCGTGTCGTGCCCGATACCCCTGTCAGACACTTTTCTAGTATAAAATATCGAAAAAAATTCGTGTCACCATATTCATATCGTATCGTGTCCGTGTTTCATAGATATTGTAGATTTCACCACATAAACTTATTTTTTTAATAAGTTGTTATATGAACTATACGATTTTCACAAAATGAACCTTCGTGCATTGTGTATGCAGTTATTGTTCTAGTTGTA